>CM044558.2:1662945-1857945 GCA_024416835.2 Perccottus glenii
ACACAGACAAACACACACAAATATAAACACACACACACACACACACACACACACACACAAACAAACACACACAAACACAAAAACACACAAACACACACACAGAAACAAAAACAACAAACAAACACACACACAGAAACACACACACAAACACACACACAGAAACACAAACACACACAAACAAACACACATACAGCAACAAAAACAAACAAACACACACAAACACACACAAACAAACACACACACAGAAACAAAAACAAACACACGCAAACAAACACACACAGAAACACAAACAAACACACACAAACAAAAACAAACACACACAAACAAACACACACAGAAACACAAACAAACACACACACACACAGAAACACAAAAACAAACGCACACAAAAAAACACAAACACAAACAAACACAAACACAGAAACACAAACAAACAAACACACACACAGAAACACAAACAAACACACACAAACAAACACACACACAGAAACACAAAAACAAACACACACAGAAACACAAACAAACACAAACAAACGCACACACAGAAACACAAAAACAAACACACACACAGAAACACAAACAAACAAACACACACAAACACACACACAGAAACACAAACAAACACACACAAACAAACACACACAAACACACACACAGAAACACACACAGAAACACAAACACACACAAACACACACACACACAGAAACACAAACAAACAAACACACAAACACACACACAAACAAACAAACAAACACACACAAACACACACACACACACACACAGAAACACAAACAAACACAAACAAACACACACACAGAAACACAAACAAACACACACAAACACACACACAGAAACACAAACAAACAAACACACACAGAAAAACAAACACACACACAAACAAACACACATACACACACAAACAAACATACACACAAACACACACACACACACACACACACACACACACACACACACACATACATACACAAACAAACACACACACACACACACACACACACACACATAAATACACAAACAAACACACACAGACACACACACACACACACACACACACACAAATAAACACACAAACACAAACAAACACACACACACAAACAAACACACACACAAACATACACAAACAAACACACACACAAACAAACATACATTTACATTTATTCATTTAGCTGACGCTTTTATCCAAAGCGACTTACATTGTTCTAATGTAATTATCAGTGTTACAGCCACTGGGGGCAAGGTGGGTTAAGTGTCTTGCCCAAGGACACAACGACAGTATGAACTGTGGGGTGAGTGGGAATCGAACTGCCTACCTTCCGGTTGAAAGACGACCACTCTACCCACTGAGCTACTGCCAAACATACACACAGAAACACAATCAAACACACACAAACACACACACAGAAACACACACACACACACACACACACACACACACACACAAACACACACACACAAACACACATACACACACACACACACAAACAAACACGCACACACAAACAAACAAACAAACACACACAAACAAACAAACACACACACACACACATACATACACACACACAAACAAACACACACACACACAAACAAACAAACAAACAAACACACACACACACACACAAACACATGTTTGGCGGCACAGTGGCAGAGTGGTTAGTGCTCCTGCCTCACAGCAAGAAGGTCCTGGGTTCGATTCCTATCCAGGGCAGGGCCTTTCTGTGTGGAGTTTGCATGTTCTCCCTGTGTACAACAACAGTCCCCCACAAACACACATGGGGCCAGGACTCCCCTGCAAAAGAGATTTGTAATCTCAGTGGGACTATCCTGGTTAAATAAAGGTTAAATAAAAAATAAATGTCCCCATGAAGACTATCAAATGTGCATTACACACAGCATTCTTTGTTTTTCATTTTGGAGCACAGTCTTCTCTACTTTACACCATTAGCACCCGCAGCAGGCCAGTGGTGAAGCGCAGCAGATAAGACCAGCCTATCACCAACCCCTCACAAGCGTGTACAGACCTGAAGAGAGGCATCAAACAATGTAGTCTCTGTGTGGAGGCTATTCCTGAGCTCGTTTTTTCTGTGGGAAATCCAGCATTTCACTAACAGCCTCTGTGTGTGGGAGGTAGGCCAGCACCGTTGTTTTACCTACTGCTCTGACAGCCACAACAAATTGTTTTTCCATGTAGAAAAGCCAAGCTGTGCTGTGCCGTTTGTGTATTTAAAAACGGCATTCTTCCGGGCCCCCATGCTGCGTTAAATGAAGCTATTTATCCTCCAACTGAATCAGGCCTGCAGAAAAACTTTCATTAGGACTGTGATTAGCATAGAGCTCGTTACCGCGGGGCCTGTTAGTGAAACAGAGCTGTCTGTTTGCCTCGACATGGCCCTTCATTACACACAACAGAAATCCGTAGCAGAAACAGATACAACACAGGTTGGAGCGGGACCTTGGTTTAATGGCTACAGATTTTAATGTGCCCGACCATATGGACAAATAGGAACAACATTTACAAAAGCTGTATAGTTTGAGCTAACAAGAGACGAGCTGTAGGTCAACTGGCTGACAGAAAGCTGCTGCAACGTCAGGTCGTGAACCACATTGTGTTCTGTGACTTTAATCATCCCACGGGGCGCCAAAGCGATGGTATTAAAAAAAAAAAAAGAAAATATAACTTTTTTTTTTTTTTTTCTTAGCCTATTTCCTGAATGTAGCTTAGCTGCTGTTGTGCGTTTCGAAATCATTTCAGTATTTCTTCAATATTATGTAACATTTTAGAGGACTAACAGGCTACAGTAGGCGCCCTCATTAGACTCCATAAATAGACTTAATGGAATATCGCGAGTGGGCATCGCGAGCGCGCTGAGCGAGCAGGTAATGTTACGTACAGTTGTCTTTGGGGCTAAAAAAAAAAGAAAGAAAGAGGGAAAAGGAGATGGCGTGTCAAGGTATGGGACAGCTGATAAACAAGTGGAACACTAACACTGGGAATGTAGCAGCCAAATGGGCTAGCTTAATGGCTAGCTTAATGTGCAAAACTGAGGTTACTGAGTTGAAAACTGGAAAATATAAGGCAGCATGCCATGATCAATAAATTACAATAATTTGGAAAACAACTAATCCACAATGGATTGTTCATTGCGTCCCGAGGGGGATTTGAACCTGGGTCACTCGTGTGAAAAGTCTTGTCCAGCTGAGCGATCTACTATTGGGCATTGAGAACTGGCTCCTACTTAGAATTGTTATAAAAATTGAGATTCTTTTCCTTCTTTTCGTTTCTTTATTGGAATCTAATCATAATGTTAATGCTTGTCAATTTGTGACAGTTTTTTTTTTTTTTTGTTAACATTGTTAATAATACTGTATATTAATGATTGGGGGGGGTTGTGATAGTGGGAGGGGGAGTTCCCACTATCACTCAAAAGGAATGTCAATAGGACTTCCTAAAGGTTTTAAAAGCTTCACTTCTTTTCATGTTAATGTTCTATTACAAATTACCTTGGGAGCTGAAGGAACATTTGTTTGTTTCATTGCACCATTTGATGGAGGCCTCTCCACTGCAAGAGTCTGCATGAAACTGTCGCCACTTCTTAAACAAAGCAGACAACAGCAAGTTGATAGAGTTGTATATTGTTTAATACAACATATTTAATCAGCATCCATCCTATTATCCTAATTAAGTGCATGATAAAAAATATGCAGCAATGTAGTGCATTGAAATAATCAATGTTGCATTATAGTGGTCCACAGAAAGATTTATTTTCTGACCTTTTTGACTTTATAAGCTTTTAACTTAGAAAGCCATAATAATAATGTTGCTGTTTAGAGACTGACTTAATGATAAAAAAAATGATTAGCATTAAACAAGGCTAACATATGACATAAGCTTTCATTTAAAGCTGGATGTAAATAAATATTAAAAGTCTAATAAGCCTGGGTGGAAAGGGTTTAACACCAGTCAATAGCTTCTCTAACAAGTCTAGGTCACTCTTCTGTGGGTTACAACTAATGGTAGTTTTTTTTCCTGTGTTTCCAAGGACTAAATAAATGCAGCAATAATCAAATTGACCCAAGTCTTCTGCGAAGTGCATCTGTAGTACAAATATACATGCCCTGGTTTTTATAGAACATGTCAGTTTCTACTTCCCTAATGTTTAGTGTAAAGGAGCATTCACATAAAATGCGACAAAGTGACCATCGGAAGTTAATTTCCTATGAATAATCATGTGAGGTAGAGACAAACGATGTGAGCAAGGTGAGAGGCGTGGATTCAGCAACCTGAGCTCAGAATGAAGGTTTAGCTGAGGTTAACTTCATGCACATGAGGAGCGACATCATTACAGTGAGTACAAATCACAATTAGTTTTAAAAGCCATCCAAAAGGATAAGGTTCAGAGACTCTTGGTCACTCACTCTCACACTGACAGCGTATTTCAGGTTTGAGGACAAATCTATTATTTTACTGTTACTAATGTAAACCGTGGCTGATTTGATTAAACTGTGGTTACTCAGACTCAAACTGTGGTCAGCCCTGCGACTAACTGGTCAATGTCCAGGGTGTACCCCGCCTCAGGCCCAAAGCTGCTGGGATAGGCTCCAGTCACCCGCGACTCCTAACGGGAGTAAGCGGTAGTAAATGAATGAATGAATGAATGAATGAATGAATGAATACTCAGACTAAAAGTTTCTAAGTAGTTCCCCGGCATTTGAGACAACAAGCTGGTTTTATTGTCTAAAAACTGGCAATTGGCATCGATTCAGCCCTGCCTGTGTTTTCATGCTGTTAGATTCCCCCATGCTTTCTGCACTCCTCTCATTTGTCATCTGCCTCACACAAATCCACATGGCTCTTACTGCTGCCATTAAACGCTTAGACAGTTTTGCAAATATTCCCAGCCTTCAGTGGATTTTTATTAAAGAGGCGGCAGGAGCAGCAGTGCTCACCTCTCCAGAGCGGGTTGGAATTGTGTTGTTAGTGTCAGAGGTGGGTCCCTGCGCTGGTCAACTCAGCCCAGCACCTGTCATTTATCTTGATGAGCTGTCTCCATTCTGAGGCTGCAATAACAGGCAGTTTTAAAGCAACCACAGGTGTCAGGAAAAACCCACAGTAAATGGAAGCAGTCTGCATTAAAACAGCTACACTCAGCATGGCTTTGTCTCTCGAATACTTTCATCCCCTTTAAGTCCAGGAAAGACTGCAGCCACAGAGCCGCGTCCACACATTGGTACCAGAGGATAGAGCATGTTTTTTTTTACATGATACAAATGTTCTACAGTCAGAACAAGCCAAGTATTACATCATCAAAGGGAGAATGTATTGTGTCTGTATCTGTTACAAGTTTCCTGTGAATAAGGGATCCACTATATATGGCGCACCATCCTCATGTTTGGAGTGTCATAACAGGACAATCAGATGGAGCACTGTTAACCCAGGAGCAGTATGGTACAGTCAAAGGGCTGTCACAAAACACAGTCAGAAGCAAGTCCTTTTATGATTTTTATGTTTGACTCTAAAGTAGGCCTAAAGTCTGTTCACTGACTAAGTCTAATTTACTGTTTAACCTGCTGTGTATAAGCTGCTGTTGAGGGGTAGCTGTCTTTTGGGAATTTGGATAAAGTTGTGCAGCTCTAAAAGCTGTCTTTTTCTTCCTCCGCCAAAATAAAGTGGTTTTAAGTGCTGTCAAATGACATAGCTTTTGACAGGATCACAGAAGTGTAGAGTTGCGGTAAACAGTAACCTAACATTGCTACAGAGGAACATGTACAGTTTCTTCACCGTTGGACCTAAACAAAATGTTTATTTAATGCTTAAAACATGTTTTAAACAGATGTGTCTAAGGTCTGGGACAGAACGGGGCTGAAAGAGAGCGCAAGGTTCACAGAAACTGGTGGCTTTATCTGAATCTGACACAGGCTACAGTCTCCTCACTATCAACACTGCTCACATTAGATTTTCACAGTTTTAATCCCAGGCTACGCTTAAATAAACCGACTTTGTTTTTTGGTGTGTCTGCTCGAAAATGACACAGTAAATGACTGTATCTCTGTAACTACAAGGTCTATTTCAATACTTATGTCAAAATGAAGGGGGCACTTGAATGTGCATGTTACAGTTTTAGAAAAAATCAAGATGGAAAACAGCAAAATAACCCCCCAAAAATTTCCGCCTAAAATAACAAAACAATATCTTATTGATAAATTGTTTAATAATATCCCTTTAGATGAAGGCAGTTGAAGCTCAAATCCCAGCCACACATGTCAACATTAATGTACAACATGTAATTATTTTAATGTGAAACCCACCAAAACTATTAAGGTTTTAGAATAAAATGGTCAGTCGGAGTCTCCATTTGGCACAATATGGCTTGTTGGAGTGTTTTTGTTTGGTTGCCGTTTGGTCTGTGTTTGGAGTAAATGTAAATGGCTTTAATGTGCGTGTAGCTGAGTCTCCGCTAAACAATTTGATGTGCTGCTTTGCAATATTAGGCTTGGGGGTGTGTAGTGTATCATGCTATTTGTTTGTGACACATGTGGCTCTTTGCAGGTTTGGCAGTTTCTTTGCGTTTCTTGTTTGTATTTTTCTGTACAGAGCTCCCCCTACAACTTCGGTGTAGTGTTGTAAAAACGTATTGACAACAAGCATCTCCCCACCCTCCTTCTTTTTCTCTGTTTGGCTATGACCATTTATTTACTAAGAAGCCTGCAAAAAAAGAACTCATGGCTAGTGACGTGGGTAATAACATTACATTTAAAGGTTTTTAAAATGTAACTTTTTATACTTTTGTAAAATAGATCAATTTAACCTTGACAAAATTACAAAAATTAGACCTTTTCTATCAGAGCACTCTACGCAAATCCTAGTCCAGGCTCTTGTCTTGTCCAAACTGGATTATTGCAATGATCTACTGGCTGGACTCCCTGCTGCACAACCAAACCTCTGCAGCTGATCCAGAATGCAGCGGCAAGAGTGGTCTTTAATGAACCGAAGAGAGCGCACGTAACTCCTCTATTCATTAGGTTACACTGGCTCCTGTTGACGCCCGCATCAAGTTCAAAGCTATGCTCTTGGCCTACAAGACCACCTCTGGTTCTGCACCCTCATATCTCCACTCGCTAATACAGACCTACGTTCCTACCAGATCCCTGCCTTACCGTCCCAAAAAGGTAAGTGTCACGGTGGCAGAGTGGTTAGCAATCCGGCCTCACAACAAAAAGGTTCAGGGTTCGATTCCCACCCTGGGGCAGGGCCTTTCAGTGTGGAGTTTGCTTGTTTGCCCTGTAGGTTTCCTGCAGTACTGCAGGTTTCCAGGTACTCTGGTGTCCCTTACCACCAAAAACATGTACAATATAGGACTACAGAAGGAAATTAGCTGTTTAGCTATAATCTTGTACAAGCATATCTGCTCCGGCTTAATGTACATTGTACGTTGTCCTAAAGAAATAAACAAATTTAAACTAAACTAAATCTACCTGCTGCTACAAGATCAGCAGATTCTGTAGCCATCTTTAAAAAAACGCCTGAAAACACATCTCTTCCATCCACACCTGACTGACAAACACTGAATTCTACTTTCTATCGCTTTACTTTTTGTATACTCTGGCTTTACAGAGTAGTTTATGGTGCACTTAACTACCTTGTGTTGTTATAACTGATTCCATTGTTTTCCTCATTTGTAAAGTGTACTGCTGCCCTTTACAGCTTCTGCCTAGTTTAAACGTTTTGGCAACACTCAAACGAATCACAAGAGTTGGGTCTTTATACGCACTAATTATCTTTTTTGTAACTTTTACGTTTTTTCCCTGGTCGCAGTGTAATAACGTTAAACTTTTTTCAACGTGTTGCTTTTTGGGCATTGCCAGAATGCCTACTTCTGCTCTTTAAGCACTTTTCAGTTCCACTAATTTCAATCATGTACACAAATGATATAATAAACACGTACAGATTTTTGTCCTCTTTCAGAAAATGTAACGTTCAAAGCTTTGTGATTTACCAAATTTGAATTAAAGTATCAGCAGTCCCGGAATGTCACTCCTTCTCCCCTATTCAAGATGTCTAACGTGTTCTGCTCACACACAGACTCATTACATGTTTTCATATCGTCCGCTGACACTCAGTTTACATCAAACCTATATAAATCTTACATCCGCACCTTCAGCAGAGTCTCGTGCCACTCACGGAGGCAACGATTTTTCTCTAGTGTTAATAATTTTTGAATGGGATGCATTTGTTTGAAGGCATTGCGCCAAAGAAAACTGTCTTCAGGTGGCTGCCTGTGAGCAGGTGTGTGTTGTTAGCCTGATGACATCATCCTTATTGTTTATAAACATGTTCAGTGTTGAGCTCCATTAATAGAGTTAGTCCTATTGTCAGAAGGATGTGTTCCAATTCCTCTCTTTATTCATTCATTCATTTTCTACCGCTTAGTCCCGGTAGCCTATCCCAGCAGCTTTGGGCCTGAGGCGGGGTTCACCCTGGACAGTGGCCAGTTAGTCGCAGGGCTAACATTGTGACACGTGTGCCAAAAAAGTTATCAATTTGTTTTTTGATACATTTGTGGCTGTGGTCGTAATGAGTCTGTGAAGAGGCAGCCATTTCTTTGGGAAATAAATGCCATTTCCTAATTGCCAGGATCCTTCCTTTAGAGGAGGCCCCTCCAGAGCCACGGCTAGAGTCTTAGAAAACTCCTCAGAATCCTTTGGAACTTGTAACCTTGTACTTTTAGACAAGTTATATTTACATTTTGCCTTTTTAAACAGGGGGGTGCAGTGATTCCTGAGTCATCTCAAATCTCCAGTCAGTACTTTGTTTTTCTCGCCTTAGCCCAAGCATAATCTATTATTTTCAAAGGTTCAGACAGCTCCCAGGAAAACCAGGGATTGTGGAGACCTTTAACTCTAAATTACAAGGTGGTGTAGCAGGCCCCAGCAGTAGCACAGGCCCGGTTATTTGACATTACCGTGAAGTTTACGCTTTAAAGCACGAAATGCAATCCTGCAAGTCCAAATATTATTATTATTTGCAAATGATTGATTTATTTATTGTGTTTGTTGTAATCAATTGCAGCCAGTAATGTCCGGGCCTTGACTGTAGGACATGCGTTTTGCTGCAAACATCAAAATGTGATTCTGGAAGTTTTCAATGTCTGATGTGGTACTGCATTTTAGTGTGAGAAAAATGAGAAATTCTTATTATTTACAGCCACAACATTATAGTATACTTTCAACCTGTTCTTGTATAATAAGCATAGATAGCATAAATATGGATGATATCCGCCCATTGGTCCCCTATTCTCCAATATTGTCATTACGAATGGGCAATAAAATGGGCGTTACATCCGGGCTTTTTTCCATAGTAAATCAATAGTTTTTAGATAGCATAAACAACCATATTAATCAAAAATCCCCCTCTAGAGACCGGAGCCATCTTTTGTACCAGGCTGTAAACATGAGTTTTACTCTTGTAAAGTCGCCATTGGGTTTCTCCTTATATTTCCGCTTTTGGAGCCTGCCCCCTGGTGGACGGAGGTATATCGCTGTATTTCCATGGGAGGGGCTTGATAATAAGGCAAGAACAGGCAGAAATGCTTGAGTGCATGTATAATGTGGCAAATAAAGATATGTATGTAGATGCTTACCTGAAGTTTATAAGCTTCTTCACAATATTCAACCACCTCTTATCCAGTACAATTGTGGTCAGTGCATGGTGAGATGTGGAACCTGTGATCACATCATTCATATTGTGAGTAAAATAGTTTCATACATACACACGGAGGACTTGATTCTGCACTTGCATTGTTTGGTATTACCTTGCTTTATTCAGGGCTTATCACAGCTGTCTTCATGTAGGGGCTAATACTCACAATAACCGGTCTCCCATGAATACTTATTTTGAACAGGTGTAGCACACTAACCCACATACTCAGTGTTCGAACTATACCGTGTCCTTTGGGGGAGCCCACTTTTTTTTTTTTTTGAGGGGTTGTAGAGCTGCAGCGCGCATGCCTCAAATAAGGACTTTCAACTGCTACAACTGTATTCACTATTATACTTTATTGACACAAATGTAGAGGTCCATCAGCAAACAAACAGCCACCCACAATAAGTCTGTAATTATCAACTCGGTAACCGTATTAACCCCTAGGTTAATTTTTCTCCTGTATTGTCCTTTAAATTACTCGTCACGCTATAGAAATAGAATACCATAACAAACCAGCCGCATACGGTAATTGGGAATAACAGTTCTTACTTTAACACCAAATAGACCACAAAGGCCTGGAGTCAGTTTCCTTTGCTGTTCGTCCAGAAATCCAAGAAGTGGATGGGCGATGACCTGCCTTAATCCAAGATAAGATAAAAGGCTTTGGGTCGAAACTCTCCAATGGGGGTCCATTAATGTCCAGAAAAAGAAGCGATGAAAAAGAAGCGATGAAAAAGAAGCGCGGCGGGAGGTATAGCAGTGTTTGTAGCAGGTGAATCAGTGGTATTCACGTCATCACTACATAATTTCTTGTACAAGTACAGATTCAAGTTGTTTTGGAGCGTCGCATGGAGCGTCGCAAAACCGTGACGTCACGCGTCTTGTTCCATGCTCCAGCACGGTTGGCGCTCACACTACATGCGAACCGCACCCGAGCCCAACTAACCGTGCTCTGGCCCACCTCTTCCAAGCGGGCCAGGGGCGGCTAATCGAGCCGCGCCGGCACGGTTCGAGCACTCACACTAGTCAAACGAACCGCGCTATGGTGGTCAAACGCGCTCGGGCACGGTTCAAACTGGCTAGTGTGAGTAGGCCCTTAGTGGGGTCACCCCGTGTGTCGATACAGTCCATGGATTGAACTCCTGGTCCTGGTTGCTACATACTCATGGCAAAAAAATTCTTCCCATACAAAACATTCAGTTATAAACTGTTTAGAGTTATAGAATTAAAGAATTTCCCCTTGGAAATGAATAAAAGTGACTCATATGAAACAAAATCATAAAACAGTAATACCTTGAAATGCTCCTCCATTCCTGCTTGCTTGCTGCAATACCAGAAGTAGTTGACAATATCTTTGATCCACAAAATGATTCTTTTATGGTTCTTTATAGTCGCAGCCTGATTGATAAATATGAAAAGAAAATGTGCAGTCAATCTTTGCCAGGTAAAAAAGGAAGCTTTAGGTAATGTGTCATTGATGTGACCAAACCAACGTCATATACCAAATGTGCCTTTTGCTTGAGCCTTTTGCTCAGACTTTTTGGCATGCCAGATGCCCAGTGAATGGTGGATACCCCAGGTATTTTCCACACTCTGGATCTGTTAATAAAAATATACAGGCTTTATATGACAACTGCCATGCAAGTACATATATTAAATCATTCAGATTAAAAGTCTTTACTTAGCAAGGCACTGATCTGAGGGTGGGCATCAGTGACCACTTTTATCTGAATCTTGGAAAGGAGAGCATCCATTGTCAGAATAAAACATTTTTTCTTAATAATGACAAAGTTCAAGTTTGTCTCCCGTTTGTCAACTTAGACAATGTGAACAATGTCTCTCAAGTGCTGTATGGACAAAACTGGGCACAGTAACCTGCAGAATAAGTACAGCTGTCAGCATTTGAAAATTGTTACTCCTAATAACAATCAAAGATAGCATAAAAAACGTTACCTAGGCAATATAGAAAACACAATATAGGCATTAGAATAGGTTCCCAACACTAACCGGTCAATCTTAGCTCACAACAGAAATGTAAGTTATGTATTCCACATTGATGTAAAACTTTGTCTCAGCTAGAACAACAACTTGGTCCTTTGGACGTGCACGCTCTAAAACTGGAGCCCTGGTTTGTTCCCAGTATTCCTGAATGGGCTTGGTGCAGTACGAGTCTTGGATTTTGAAAAACGCTCTTGAACCCAGACAGGTTGCGGTCCAGGAGGTTGTTCAATGGCCTTGAACAATGGCCTGTCGAGTCGTAGACGAAGAATCAAGAAACACCATGGGAAATGTGCTGGGATTCGCAACAGACTAAGGAAAAGAGCATTCAGCCCTCCTCTCCCGAGCATTCTGCTCGCAGATGTCCAGTCCTTGGAGAATAAGATGGACAATCTTAGAGCCAGGATACGTTTTCAACGGGACATGAGAGACTGTAACATCTATTGTTTGTCCGATTGTTTGTGGCTCCCACCCGCGGTCCCGGACACAGCTGTGACGCCGTCTGAGAACTTCTCTGTTTTTCGGATGGACAGAACGGCCGAGGCCGGTAAATCCAAAGGCGGTGGAGTGTGTTTCATGATCAACAAGAAATGGTGCGATCCTAGGAACATCTCCATTCTTTTGCAATCCTGCTCGCCTCATCTGGAACATTTAACAATCATTTGCCGCCAATTCTATCTGCCGAGGGAGTTTTCCTCGGTCATCGCCACTGCCGTTTACATTCCACCACAGGCAGACACGGGGCTGCTTTATCTGCCCTACATGATGTTACCAGCGGCTTCATAAACAAACACCCCGATTCTGCTTTCATCGTCGCGGGTGATTTTAACAAAGCAAACCTAAAGAAAGTTTTGCCAAACTTTCACCAGCACATCTCCTGTCCTACACAAGGAGCAAACACGCTGGATCATTGCTACTCTCTGTTTAAGAACGCCTATAAAGCTCGTTCACTACCTGCTTTTGGCAAATCGGACTGTGCTGCCATTTTCCTCACACCTGAATACAAACAAAGGCTCATTCAAAAAGCCCCAGTGAGGCAGGAAGTTAAACGTTTGTCATCCCATTCTGAGATTGCGCTACAGGAAGCTCTTGATGACGTCGACTGGGACATGTTCCAGGCGACTTCATCTGACGTCAGCGAGTTCACGGATGTGGCGCTTTGCTTTATCAACACACTAACAGAGCAAGCCACACAAACAATAACTATAATGTCCTTCTCAAATCAGAAACCATGGGTGGACAGTTCAATCCGCGCTGCAGTGAACATACGCACTGTTACAACGCCGGTCTCCTAACAGGAAACATGAGTGACCATAAATCATCCTGCTATGCTCTCCGACGCGCAGTTAAAGCCGCAAAGTTCCGCAAAGCCGTTAAAGCTGAAGCTCGTTACAGGGATCGAGTGGAGTCTCATTTTTAACTCAACGACTCCCGGCGGATGTGGAAGGGACTGAGGACCATCTGTGCTTTTGGAACTAAATCCTCTGTAGAGGTGAGAGCTAATCCGTTGCTTGTGAACGAGTTAAACTTTTACTACGCTCGCTTTGACTGTAATTGCGGCAGCGCGACTCCGCCGAGTGACGCGTCAGAGAGAATCCCTTAGAGCAGCAACAATCACGTGATCTCTGTCTCGGAGGATGAAGTTCGGAGGGCACTCAAGCGTGTGGATGTCAGGAAAGCTGCCGGGCCGGATGGTGTTTCAGGTCGTGTTCTGCGGTCCTGTGCTGATCAGCTCGCTGAGCTCTTTACATCCATCTTTAATGAGTCCCTTGCTATATCTGTGGTCCCCACCCCCTTCAAAAAATCCACCATCATCCCTGTCCCTAAGAACAGTAAACCCTCTTGCCTAGATGACTATCGTCCAGTGGCTCTCACATCTATAGTCATGAAGGTCTTTGAGAGACTCATTAAAAACAACATTTGCTCCTCCATCCCTGACACTTTGGACCCTCTTCAGTTTGCCTATCGTCCCAATAGATCGACTGAAGATGCCATTTCTCACGTCCTCCACTTCTCCCTCACTCACATCGACAGCAAAAGTGGGAACTATGTAAGGCTGCTATTTATAGACTATAGCTCAGCCTTTGACACCATAGTTCCCATTAAGCTAACCGCCAAACTCCTGGATCTCGGCCTGAACTTTTCTCTCTGCCACTGGATTGAAGATTTCCTCACTGGCAGACCTCAGGTGGTGAGAGTAGGCCAGTTCACCTCCACCTCCATCACCCTGAGTGTGGGAGCTCCACAGGGCTGTGTCCTGAGTCCCCTGCTCTACTCTCTCTACACCCATGACTGTTTGTCCACACACAACTCCACCTCTATCATCAAAGCCCTGTGGGAGCTCCACAGGGCTGTGTCCTGAGTCCCTTGCTCTACTCTTTCTACACCCATGACTGTTTGTCCACACACAACTCCACCTCTATCATCAAATTTGCTGATGATACTGTTGTCCTGGACCTCATTTCCAACAACAATGAGACGGCATACTTGGTCGACGTGGATCAACTGACATTATGGTGCCTGGACAGCTGTCTCTCTCTGAATGTTAGCAAGATCAAAGAACTGATTGTGGACTTCAGGAAGAGGCAGCAGCGGTCATACTGACCCCTTACTCCTCCTCCCGCGCTCTTCGGTCTTCTGGTCAAAACCTTCTAACGGTCCCCAAAACCCGTTTTAAAACTCGGGGAGACCGGTCTTTCCAGGCAGTCGCCCCCAGACTCTGGAACGCCCTGCCCCTGTTACTGCGAGTGGACGCTTCTGTTGATTCTTTTAAAAAGCAGCTGAAGACACTTTTATTTAAACAAGCTTTTAGTTGATTGGGCTTTTTCTGTTTTTATGTTTAATATTTTGTGGTTTTAATTTTTATTCGCATAGTTTTATTGTTCTTTTATTGCACTTTGTAAAGCACTCTGTGATTTACATCTGTGAAATGTGCTATATAAATAAAATTTACTTACATACTTACTTACTTACTTACTTATACTCCCCTCTCATGATCAGCGGAACACCAGTAGAGAGAGTGAGCAGCTTCAAGTACCTGGGTGTGAACATCTCCGAGGACCTGACCTGGACTGCAGACACAGGTGAAAAAAGCCAGGCAAAGACTGTACCACCTGCGCCAGCTGAGGAAAATCAGGGTTTCACCAGCCATCCTGAGAACTTTCTATTTAGGGGCGATAGAAAGTGTACTGACTCAGTGCATCACAGCGTGGTACGGGAACAGCACCAGTCATGATCGTAAAGCCCTGCAAAGAGTTGTGCGCTTATCCGAGCGTATCTCAGGGTCAGCTCTCCCGTCTCTGCAGGACGTCTTCACCAAACGCTGCAGAGGTAAAGCTACTAAAATCATCAAGGACACTAATCACCCTACAAACCGTCACTTCACCCTACTGCCATCTGGTAAGTGCTTCCGGAGCCTGATGGCCAAAACTGAAAGACTTAAGAGAAGCTTCTTCCCCCAGGCCATCAGACTCCTGAACTCAATCACTAACAGCATCACGTGACTTCACCCCAGGATAAACAGCCACACACTGACACTATACAGACATTACACTGCACTTTCTGTTCTTGTTGTTACTATGTAACAACCTGTTATAAAACCTGTTTGCACATTATTCTTCTTTGTACATTTCGGTTAACCACTTATTTATAAGTCTACAGTTTACTTCCTCCTTGGGTTTTTTGTAATTTTTTAAAAAGATTTTATATTTTAAGTTTTTTTGTAATTGTTAATTTACACTGTCCATGGAGCGGACCTGTTTACATTTCACTGCCGGTTTATATATATTCTGTATATAACTGTGTATGTGACAAATAAAACTCTTGAATCTTGAATCTTGAATAAAGAACGATATACGAAGATTTAGATTAAGAAACATTAGAAAAATTAAAAACATTTTAAAAAGAAGAGTGCAGGTAAAAGAAAAAACACTTTAAGTTGTAGTGTAGGCGGAGCTAAAGAGGAAGGTTTTTAACCTCCCCTTGAACATTGTTAAAGTTGAGGCTTGTTTTACTTCATCTGGGAGGCTGTTCCAGGTTTTTGCTGCATGAAACTTAAACTCTGCTTCACCTTGTTTAGTTCTAACTCTGGGCACGAGCAGAAGGCCTGTCCCAGATGTTCTCAGAGTCCGAGAAGGTTCATAAGCTACTAGCATGTCAGAAATATATTCTGGTGCTAAACCAGTCTATTCTCTGAGCAACAGGAAGCCAGAGGAGAGATTTTAAAACTGGCGTAATGTGGTTGTACTCCCTGGTTTTGGTGAGAACCCGAGCAGCCCCGTTCTGAATAAGCTGCAGCTGTCTTAACCCTCGTTTTCAGAGACCAGTGAGCAGGCCGTTACAGTAATCTAACCTGCTGGAGATATAAGTTTATTTTATCTTTATGGGCGCACTGGCTCAGTGGTAGAGCGGTCGAAGGTTGGTGGTTCGATTCCCGCTCTCCCGACAGTTTATACTGTCGTTGTGTCCTTGGGCAAGACACTTGCACCCCACCTTGCCTCCAGTGGTGTAAAATGTAACACTGGTGAATGGAACCTTAATTTAAGTCGCTTTGGATAAAAGTGTCAGCTAAATGACTAAAATGTAAAAAAAATAAAAAAAAATAAAGTCTGGTTGAGACATTATCCCTTTGACTCTTGAAATGTTTTTAAGGTGATAAAATGCAGATGATGTAATTGACTTAATGTGACTGTGGAAATTCAAGTCTGAGTCCATGATGACCCCTTGATTTCTTTCCTGTTTTTTAGATTTTAGAGAAAGAGCCTCGAGGTGACTGCTGACACTTTCTCTTTGTTTCTGTGGCCCAAAGATGATTAGTTCAGTCTTGTTTCTGTTCAGTTGGAGAAAATTATTTTGCATCCACATGTCAATCTGTTTGATGCAGTGACACAGTCAATGGATTGTTCCATTTTCACCATTTTCATTCAGATTGAATAATAGAGGTCCAAAGATAGACCCCTGTGGAACCCCACATGTCAGGGCCATTTGGTCTGATACACAGTTACCAACAAAAACAAAGTAGTTCCTGTCTTCAAGATAGGACTGAAACCATTCAAGGGCAGTTCCAGTGATACCTATCCATTCCTCTAATCTTTGTGTCAGGATTTCATGGTCCACTGTATCAAACGCAGCACTCAAGTCCAACATAACTAAGACAGAGACTTTGCCTGCGTCAGTGTTCATACGGATGTCATTTGTGACTTTGATAAGTGCAGTCTCAGTCTGTGATGGGGCCTGAATCCTGACTGAAAAGGATCAAAGCAGTTGTTAAGTAATAGAAAGTCATTAAGTTGCTGATATACGTGGCGGCAGTATATCAGTGGGTAGAGTGGTCGTCTTTCAACCGGAAGGTAGGCGGTTCGATTCCCACTCTCCCCACAGTTCATACTGTCGTTGTGTCCTTGGGCAAGACACTTAACCCACCTTGCCTCCAGTGGCTGTAACACTGGTAATTACATTAGAACAATGCAAGTCGCTTTGGATAAAAGCGTCAGCTAAATGAATAAATGTAAATGTAAATGTAGCGCAGTGGTAAACTTGGGCAATATAGTGTAATGGAAACTGGGTGGGTTATGAAAAATCCCTCCTATTATACAAATCACATGGCTATTAAAAAGTAAACATTTATTTACTTTATATAAATTATAGGGAACCCCTGAGTTTTGATAAGTAATATCTATTCATTTTACATAAGTAACAGGAGATCAATATTTGGTAACGTTATGTTATGAAAGTAATTAAAACTAAAGTTTGAAGTATATATTGTTTAGATAAATAATATTACCAAAAGTTTAATGCAGTTAGCTTTTTATTACTTTATTCTTAGTGTTTAATTGTTGCTAGTTTTTATTGGTCATTTGGGTATTTATGTTGTGGAGTCGAAAGTTTTTGGCTGCAGGTACGTAGGACCGGAAGACACGGGGAGACGTGTTAGAGGAAGTGGGGAAGAGTTTTGGGGGGAACGAAAGAAAAGAGCAGGGAGAAGGGGGGGAGAAGACACGTGTGAAGGAGGAGACGCGGGCACGGGTGAAAAAACAGAAAGGAAGTCGCTGAAAAGACGGAGTAGAATCCCTGAAACTGAGCGGGAGGCTCATAAAAGAGGTCCGCGGACTTGTGATGCGGATGAACATATAGAGTGACTGAAAACGAGGCCGGTAAAGCGTCGGACGGAGCGGGAGAGGTCGGAGCAGGAGCATTGAGCGGAGGTAGCTAGGCTAGCATACGCACAGCGGGTAGACACTGGGCGAAGCATGTTGGTTTATCGCACCGCACCTGAGTATCCGGACCAACGTTGTTCCACTCTCTGAATGTTTTACAAGACTTTATTTCAGCGCACTCAATGTTTTGCATGAGTTTATTTCAGCGCACTCAATGTTTTGCAAGACTCAACAGGCCTGCAACGTTTTTTCAAATCGGTACCGTGAGTAAACTTGAACATGTGTGTATGTGTGTGTGAGTGGATCCACCATTGCATTTTCTAAGACATTGTTACAGGACAATTGAAGTGGTTTAGTTTTTTATGGTAAAGTTTTCTGTTTTTGTTAGTTTATTTTTGTATAATTGTTAATATTGTGGGATAAGAAAAGATTTTATATTTTATTTGTCAACTTATTTTATTCCATTAAACCAGGGCATTACCCTATTGTTTGGTTAAACATCATCTCTGGGTCTTATTTATTTTGAAATAGTTTTGTGTAAAACAGTTATACAACACATTAGCAACTTATTAGGTGCACCTTCGTGGTATCCACCTGAATTACACCGAACCCAAGCACCCCCATTCTCGTAAGTAATTCACAGAGTGGTTGTACGGGTGCTACATAAATATATACAATTTTTTCAATGACTTTCCCTAAAAATGGCAGGTTTGATATGGACCGATAGTTGTTGAGCACTGTAGCATCAAGACTGCTCTTCTTTAGGAGAGGCTTAATGACAGCAGTTTTAAAGGCCCTTGGAAATGTTCCAGACTGTAAGGAATTATTGACTATATCAGTGAGTTGTGGTAACAAACTGCTTAGTACTGATTTTAGAAATCTAGTGGGTAAATGTGACGCAGCTGGCCGTTAGCAGTTGGAGTAGTGAGAATATAAATACCATACAGAGACAAAATGGCGTGGTCCACAACTTTTTCTTTTACTTTTCAATATTCCATTGTTACAACATAAAGGCATTTATGCAATAGCAGCTACAACTCCATGGTTTCTCCAGCAGCAGACCAACCAGACAAAGAAGAACCGAAGAACCCCTCAATGATTAAACAAGACTCCTTAAATACCTTCTTTGCCAATTGGATCATACCACTAAAACCCACATGGAATAACATATTAACATTAGCCTTCTTAAAACTAAGTTAAAATCCTCCATCCACCTAAACCATAACCCTAAACTATAAACAAACCCAAATATGTATTTAAAACCTTAACCAATACACCTATGTAATCTAAAACCAATAAAACCCTTAAACACCTAACTCTGTTACCCCTACACCTTCCCTTGACTTGGTCCAGGCTGGAACCTTTAAATGAAATCTTGTTTCCCCGGGGACTCTTTTAACACCTGGACACTAGTGATGGGATTTATGGCTCTTTGAGGGGATCCGGATCTTCGGGATCCGTTCCTTTCAAAGAGCCGTTCAAAAGAACGGCTCTTTTGGCTCTTTTTAAATATTTAGTCAGTTTTAAGAAGCCAGCTTGGGGGCATCTCAGTGTATCCTGGAAATAATGATGAGGTGAGATTTGTAGTCAAATAATTAAAACTCAGATATCACACACCAATATCTGAGTTTGAATTATTCTGAAATATTGATTATTACCTCATTTGTCATGTGTGGACTATATTCCATAGGGTTGCACAAATCCCTCTGCTTAGACAGTGACATCACTATTTTGGATTTACATTTAGTACAAAGTGTGTGTGTGTGTGTGTGTGTGTGTGTGTGTGTGTGTGTGTGTGTGTGTGTGTGTGTAAAGCTACGCTGACTTATGTTATTCATACAATACCTACTCACAAATAAACATCAAAAACAAAGCCAGCTGCAATGAATTTCTGTGCAAAACAGCTTTTACTACAAACACTTCCACACAAGAACGTTATCACACAAGAACATTTTGATAGAAAACAAAAAATATTTAAAGTAGATAAAATTAGAATAAATAAAATGGAAATGTCTACATACTATTACTACTGTAAACTTTGCAAATAGGACTTCAGCCCCTTCAAGTCAATGAACAATAACAAAGTGGGCTGCAATGAAATACTCAAGTGAAGGATGCGTGCACAACTAATAACTCATCACGCTATAAAGGGTCGGCCTGCGCTGGGTGCGCCCCTCCCCCTATAACTGTTCTGTCTCGCGGAGGAGCTCATTTGTGTGCATCCGTGTGAGAAACGCATATGAAAAAAGAACGACAGAAAGAACGGCTCCCCTCCAGCCGCGACTCGGCTCCCATCGTTCATGTTTATGAGCCGTTCAAAAGAATCGGTTCGTTCGAGAACGTCACAACTCTACTGGACACAAGACAAGGTAAGGTTAGAACACACACACACACACACACACACACACACACACACACACACACACACACACACACAATTCATTGAAACACTTAAAATACAGTCACACACACAATTCACTGAAACACTTGATATACAGTCACACACCCACATAACACATATTGCACCTAAATAGTTTTGGTTCTAATGTCTCTCTTTCTTCCAGGACTGAGCATAAACCAATCAAAGGGCTCCACGTCAACTGGATCCTCCACAGAAAGACCATTCAATAAATACAATAATAACCACATTGTGTGCAATCCTTTCCCTATTGGCATGTGCAAATTACTGTTTAAAGTGCTGTGTGCTTAGTGTAAACATTCTAAAGTGCCAGAGTTCAGTGTTAAAGTGCCTTTGCCAGGTAACAAACTGGCTGTTTCTTACAGCAAAACATCGAGGCAGCAGGTGGATGAACTCAGGCTGGAGACAGTTTTTTCAATTGTTCTGTCATTAATTTGTGTAAAATGTGTTAAACCAACCAAGTGTCTCCTAGGTGGCTGCAGTGTTGTTGTATGCCCTTTGGACTGTAGCATGTTTAATGCCTTGAACCTTGTTGTTGAAAAACAATGCAAACTCATTGCATTTAGTGGTGGAAACTAATTCTGGTGGAAATGGAGCTGGAGGGTTAATCTGTTCACTGTAGCAAACAGGACACGTGAGTTGTTACTACTGTTGATGATCTCTCAGAAGAATATTTCTCTTGCTTTTTGCAAAGTTTGATTCAAAACATGAAAATTTTCTATGTATACCTCATAATAAATTAAGAGTTTCAATTTACGCCATTTTCTTTTGGCTTTTCGGCATTCCCTTTTCTGTGCCCTGACAGAGTGAGCATTGCTCCATGAAGCCTTCTGCCTCGTCCTGATCACTTTAACCTTAACAGGAGCAATGGTGTCCATAACATTTAAAACACCTGAAGTATAACAATTCAACAAATCATCAACCTGACCTGATGAGGCATTTTCAAACCTGATTGCCTCAAACTGTGTCCTGGTGTTATCATTAATGTGCCTCTTTTTTACAACAGTAGGTCCAGCTGCAACATTTGCAATTATGGAAAGATGGGAAAAGATAGAAGAATAGAGCAACATCAATCACAGTGACATCTGAAATATGAACACCTTTAGTAATGACCAGGTCCAGAGTGTGACCTCTGTTATGGGTCGGCTCATTAACATGCTGACAAAGACCAAAAGTATCAAGAATAGTTCTTTGGCATTCCTGTCAAAAACATTATCCACATGCACATTAAAATCACCTGATATGACTATTTGTTCAAATTCTGTGCAGATTACTGAAAGCATTTCAGTAACTCAATAAAATGACACTGTTGGGGTGGTTTGTAAAGAACTACATATAAAATAGATGGAGAAAACCTCAACTCCATTTTGAATGACACATACTCAAATTATAAAAATTCTCCAAGTGATAGCTTCTGGATAAGAATATTATCCCTAAGAAAGGCACATACACCACCACCCTTTTTGTTTTCCCGCATTTTGGATAAAAATGGGAAATTCGATGGAGTTTCAATAAGGACTGCATTTCCAGTTCTGCTGTCTAACCATGTTTCTGTTAAAAGCATCAAGCTTATTTGAAGTTATAAAATCATTAATTAAAAAAGATTTTTTTTCCCAAAGACCTGACATTGAACAGTTTCAAGTCCTTTTGAGCAGGACCTGACTTTATCTGTTTGCAGGGATTTGAATCAGATTTTCTGATTAGACAATCTAACTGTTATTCTCTTCTCCAATCTGTGACTTCTGACTGTAGTTATGGAGCTAGGAGGGAGTGTTCTCTCCCAGGGCCTCAGGTTGATAAGTGGTTTATTATGACGAAAAGTCCTGGAACAGCAGAGGCCCTCAGTGTCCTAATCACTGATAGTAGCATTGATGCTACTCAATCGAGGAGCTGGTCTGGGAGGGGGTGGAGGGGGTCTGACAGAGGTGCATAGGACTATAGGTACTGGCTGAGGTGGAGAAGTGGTACTCCTGGGTGGTTTTGGGGGTGATGTTTTTAGTGATGATGATAGAACCCGTGACCTAGCCATGTTAGGTGTAAGGGGTATCATTTTAATTCCAGTTTTTACCAAAATTTCCAGGTGATCCGGGGATGGGACAGAGATGGTGAGGTCTGCAGAAGGTGTTGATGTTACTGGAGGGGTCCATGGTCCTATTGGGGGAGTCCATTTCAGTGGTGGAGGTGTTGATGGTGGTAGAGTCAGAGGAGGATCCTTGGCTGGTGAGGCAGGAGTGCTTTTTTCATTCAGTGGCTGAGGACCCTTTCTCTGTTCAAGAGGGCGCCCAGAACCATTTAGGTGTCTCAGGGAGTGCAGGAGGTTATCCGTTAGCCTCCTGACCCCTCCCCTGTTTAGATGTGGGCCCTTTCCTTTGAACAGGTCGTCACGTTGCCAAAACAAGTTAAAGTTATCAATGAAGTGCACTCCTCTTGTCTCACAGGCCTTGGACAGCCATGTATTCAATGCAAGCAGCCGACTGAATTTATTGATCCTTCTGTCAATGTTTGGGAGTGGTCCACTGATAAAGGATTGCACTTCCAGGTTTTTAAGTTTATCTAAAAGCCTGGAGAAATCCTTTTTTTAAACTTCTGATTCCCCCTTCCTGGTGTCAACTGCACCCAGGTGTAACATCAGGTGTTTAATCCCTGTGTGTTTGGACATGACTTGGGGGAGGAGTGCTGTTATATCAGTGACTGTAGCACTTGGAAAGCTGCATGTAACAAATCTACTATTGTTTAAGTCTCTGACAGCACCAAGATAGAAAGCAGCAAGATATCTCTGACCTTGACTTTTGGCATAGATTCTCTGTCTCTGTTTGCCTGGTGCTTTTCCACAGATTCATGTCTCCTGTTCTCCATAGAATAAGTATTATTTACTCCATGTCTTTCATTTACAGCAGAGTTTTCTGGTTCATTCATCTTTAGCTCAGACAGTGGTTGGAATCTGTTTTTTAGCTGGATGTCTGGTGATGCTACATATGCTCTTGTGATGCCAGAATAATTTTTTTCTGATCCAGTGCTGCTTTGGCTGGGCACCAAGCCAAAGCAGCACTGTTGCCAGGTGGCATCATTTGCTTTGCTTAGTTTTGGGAATGACGCTGTATCATCCAAGTTAAATTTACAGTCTTACCACATTGTGTGATCGGGATCGTCTCCTGAAGTCCTCTTTCAGATTCCAAAGCAAAAATCTTTGTTTGTAGCACACTGATTTCCTGTTGATATTTCCAAAAATTTTGACAAAGAGATTGTAGTAGTTTTTACCCCAGACATGTTGAAAAAATAGGCACCAAGGCTCCAGTCGTTCAGCAGGTCCAACGTGTTTTTTAAAATGTAAAAAAATAAGTAAAAACATAAAAATCCAGTTAAAGGAAAGTAAAAAGCAATGTTAAAAAGTTTATCATAAAATTATTGGCTAAATGTGGAGAAAACTAAAAAGAAAATTAAAGCCGGAATGAGCAAGCAGAGTAGGTCTGCACTCAGAAGCAGGAAGCAAAATCCAAAGAAGGAGGGACCCACTCTCAGGACGGACAGGCCGTGCGGTGGATTTGTTCAGTTCAGTTCAGTTTCAGTTTATTGTCATATGCATATTCGTACAGAGTACCACAGCAATAAAATACAATGTGCCTCAGCACTCTCTCAGCACCAGTCTAATAAAAGTCATAGTCATAATAAAAAATTGAATAAAATAAAATAAATAATAAAAAAAACATATGCTCACACCTCAGCCCTCCTTCCTCTTACACTATCGTTCAGTAGCCTTACAGCCTGTGGATAAAAACTATCCCTAAAACGTGACGTACGTGTTGGGATGCTCTGCCAACGTCTCCCTGATGGGAGTTGGGAGAAGAGACTATGTGCCCGATGACTAACATCCTGTATAATTCTCAGTGCCTTCCCAGTACTGCGTTTCCAGTAAATATCCTGTATTGATTCCAGTGGAACCCCTATAATCTTTGATGCAGTTTTAACCACCTTTGTCAGAAGATTCAATTCACTTGAAGTAGCCCTTCCAAACCACACTGTAATATTACCTGTCAGTATACTCTCAATTGTACAACGGTAAAATGTCTTTAAAATATTTAGAGACATACCATATTTCTTAAGACACCTCAAGAAGTAAAGCCTCTGGTGTGCCTTCTTAATGGCACATGTGATGTGGAAAGACCATGAAAGGGAGTCTGAAATATATATATATATATATATATATATATATATATATATATATATAAATTATATAGTTTTATTTATATAGCGCCTTTCCAGAGCTCAAAGACGCTTTACATATCAATTATTCATTCACTCCACAGTCACACACTGGTGGTAGTAAGCTACATCTGTAGCCACAGCTGCCCTGGGGGTGACTGACAGAGACGCAGCTATTCCGCGCCACGGCCCTCCGACCAACACCATCAACATTCTAACACATTCATACGAGGCAAGGTGGGTTAAGTGTCTTGCCCAAGGACACAACGACAGTATGAACTGTGGGGAGAGGCCGCTCTACCAACTGAGCTACTGCCGCCCCATATGAATACCTAAAAACTTAAAAGTATTAACAATTTCAACAATTTCAACTGCAGAGTTATTGATGTAGACAGGTGTATGTGTGGGTTTATCTCTTCTAAAATCTATGATAACTTCCTTAGTTTTCCCCACTTTCAGGGACAATTTATTTCTTCGGCACCACATGATCAAATTACTCACCTCATCCCTATAGGCAGTTTCATTATTGTTGTCAATAAGTCCTACCACTGTAGTATCGTCTGCAAATTTCACAATACTATTTGTGGGATATTTTGCAATACAGTCATAAGTATACAGACTATATAATAAAGGACTAAGACAGCAACCTTGAGGTGCTCCGGTATTTAACACTATTGGGGCTGAGTATGTAGTGCCTACTCTAACTGTCTGAGAACGGCCTGTTAGAAAGTCCTGTATCCACCTGCAGATGGAAGTACAGAGGCCCAGGTCTAACAGCTTAGGGATTAAAATGGAAGGTCTGATGGTATTGAAGGCACTGCTATAATCAACAAACAGCATCCTGACATACGTATCCCTACCCTCTAGATGTTGAAGTGCAGAATGTAAAACCAATGATACAGCATCGTCCACAGCTCTATTTGTGGTAGGGAAACGTAAACATCACCCTCCAGGTCAGAGGTTTGCATCTACCTGTAGTAGAACTATGTTGCATAGACATATATCAGATACATTTTAATAACTTTAATAATTAACTTTGATATTAATATTTTAATTTCTAATTAGAAAGGGGCAACACTCACACGCCAAGGCTGTTGTGTCACGTGCGGACTTACTCTGTCGTCAGCGGGTGCTGGCCCGGTTCGGTGGGGTCGATATCAGTGGTCCGAGATGAGCGTCCTGAATGTTCTCCAGAAAGTTCGGCGCTTACTGATAACACGTTCCACACACCAGGGGTGCCGTCACGTGCCCCTCTCCTCAAAGGGGTTCGCAGGGCCCGGGGAGAGAACAAAAGCGTCCTGTTGTTGTCCAAATTAGCACGGCCTTTATCTCCGTGTACCGTGTAAAAGTTTAAGTTTGTGTAAGTTATTGCAAGGTCCATGAAAGAATTCTCGGTCAGTTGCTTTGTTGGTTAAAAAAAACTTGCTTCTGCAAGCGCCTGTTTGGTTAGAGCAAACGCGTGAGCAGGCACGGTCTTTAAAAATAAAAGCCAAAATAACTTCCGTCTGGTAACAGATTTGCATGAAAGTACTTTAAACAGCTGTTTGAAAGCAGGCAAACTTAGCGTAGCAAGCTAGGCTGGTAGGCTTTAAACAAAGAAAGTTTACTCGTTTCCACGAGGCCCGGTACTTGGAAGGTTGCAGAGACAGGGAGCCAGAAGCGGAGAAGGGAGAGGGAGAAGGGAGAAGGCAGAAGGATGAAGAGGCAATTTTTGGCTGACCGCCAGGTTTTATCACCTTTGGTCGGGGGGCGTGTCTTATGCGCTCTTCCGGAGTAACTCTGGGAAGTTAAACTACATTTACATTTAGTCATTTAGCAGACACTTTTATCCAAAGCGACTTACAAGTGAGGAAAACAATGGAAGCAATTTTAACAAAACAAGGTACAAAAAGCATAAGTGCACAAAAAACTAGTCAATTTAAACCCAGCGCAGTATACAAAGCTAAGGATGAATTTTTTTTTTTTATTTATTTTTTTTTTTAAAGTCAGTCAGGTGTTGACGGAAGAGATGTGTTTTCAGGCGTTTTTTAAAGATGGCTACAGAATCTGCTGATCTTGTAGCAGCAGTAGATCATTCCACCAATGTGGAACAGAGGCAGAGAAGGTTTGTGAGAGTGATTTTTTACCTTTTTGGGACGGTACCACCAGACGTTAATAATTTGCAGAGCGCAGGGATCTGGTAGGAACGTAGGTCTGTATTAGTGAGTGAAGATATGAGGGGGCAGAACCAGTGGTGGTCTTGTAGGCCAAGAGCATAGCTTTGAACTTGATGCGGTCGTAAACCGGGAGCCAGTGTAACCTAATGAATAGAGGAGTTACGTGAGCTCTCTTTGGTTCATTAAAGACCACTCTTGCCGCTGCATTCTGGATCTGCAGAGGTTTGGTTGTGCAGGCAGGGTGTCCAGCCAGTAGTGCATTGCAATAATCCAGTTTGGACAAGACAAGAGCCTGGACTAGAATTTGCGTAGAGTGCTCTGATAGGAAAGGTCTAATTTTCCTAATGTTGTAGAGGATGAATCTACAGGACCGGGTGGTGCTGGCAACATGACTTATGAAGTTTAGCTGATCATCAATTACCACTCTCAGATTTCTGGCATTGCTGGACGGTGTAATGGTTGATGGGCCTAGTTGAATGGAGAGGTTGTGGCGGGTCTTTGGGTTGGCCGGAATCACAAGCAGTTCTGTTTTTGCAAGGTTCAGCTGCAGGTGATGGTCCTTCATCCAAAGTGAGATGTCACTCAGACATGCCGAGACGCGAGCAGAGACCGTCGGATTGTCAGGTTGAAATGACAGGTGGAGTTGAGTGTCATCTGCAGCAGTGATAGGAAAATCTATGCTTCTGGATGACAGAGTGTTTATATATATATATATATATATATATAGTTTTATTTATATAGCGCCTTTCCAGAGCTCAAGGACGCTTTACATATCAATTATTCATTCACTCCACAGTCACACACTGGTGGTAGTAAGCTACATCTGTAGCCACAGCTGCCCTGGGGCAGACTGACAGAGACGTGGCAGCCATTCCGCACCTACGGACTCTCCGACCAACACCATCAACATTCTAACACATTCATACGAGGCAAGGTGGGTTAAGTGTCTTGCCAAAGGACACAACGACAGTATGAACTGTGGGGAGAGCGGGAATCGAACCTACTACCTTCCGGTTGAAGGCCGGCCGCTCTACCACTGAGCTACTGCCGCCGTTATAAGAATTCTATATCCTTATATTATCCAGAGAGACACGGAGACAGATTATATTATAAAAAGTGAAAGGCCAGGTTTTATTCTTGCAAGAAGAAGCAAAGACACATATCAGAGGTACAGAATGCGTTTGCTTAAAGAAGTAAACAAAACATGAGATTTTATATCACTGCAGTGGGGGCTGTCAGTGGGAGGTGTATCTTCCATACACCCTCCTCAAGGCCCCAGCTCCAGATGCAGAAGTACCATGGCAACCCATGTCTATCTAGTTATTTCTACTCCATGCTTGGACTAACATGGAGGACATGACATGACTTGACATGACCTGTAGAGAACTGAGCACCCAGTAACTATAAACAATATAAACAATTATAATAATAAAAATTATTATAACACAGAGCCAAGGGATGTCATGTATATGGAAAAGAGTAGCGGTCCAAGTACTGAGCCCTGTGGCACCCCTGTATTGAGATGTTGGGACTCAGAGACCTTGTTCTCCAGGATACTCTGAATGACCTATCCGAGAGGTCAGACTTGAACCATTGCAACGCCATTCCAGAGACACCCATCGCACTGAGAGAGGACAGGAGGATGTGATGATTAACAGTGTCAGAAGCAGCAGACAGATCCAGTAAGATGAGTACAGATGACTTGGATGTTGCCTTTGCCAGTCTCAGAGCTTCGATGACTGGCAGTTTCGGTGGAATGTCCGCTCTTGAACCCAGACTGGTTCTGGTCCAGGAGGTTGTTCCGTGTGAGAAAGGATGAGAGCTGAGTAAACACAACTCGCTTCAGAGCTTTGGCAATGAAGGGAAGGAGGGAAACCGGTCTGTAGTTTTCTAGCAGTGTAGGGTTAAGAGTGGGTTTCTTCAATAGTGGTGTGATGCGGGCCTCTTTGAAAGCTGTGGGGAATGACCCAGTGGAAAGAGATGAGTTGATGATGTGGGTGAGAGCAGGCACGACAGATGGAGAGATGGCCTGAAGGAGATGTGTGGGGATGGGATCCAGCGGGCAGGTAGTCGGGTGGTTAGAATGATGACCTTGGAAACATCTGCTTCAGTTAGAGGAAAGAAGGAAGTGAGCAAACACATATCAGGGGTCTGAATGAGCTCGACAGGTGGTGGCGCAGAGAACTGACTGCTGATGGCGGTCGTTTTCTTTATAAAGAAAGACGCGAAATCATCAGCTGTTAAATCTGATGAAGGTGGGGGAGCAGGCGGACAAAGGAGGGCAGAAAAGGTTTTAAAGAGAGTGCACGAGTCAGGTGAGTTGATTAACCTAGAATGGTAGTAGACAGTTTTTGCAGAGGTGACATCAGCGGAGAAAGTAGAGAGGAGAGACTGGTAGATTCAGAGGATCTTTTGACTTGCGCCATTTTCTCTCAGCTGACTGGAGGCTGGCGTGGTGCTCGCGTAGAACATCGGATAACCAGGAGCAGTATCTTATGTAGATAAGATCTACTTGGTTACCAAACTTGTGGGTTGCCGATGTGGAAACCAGCTTAAGGTCAAATGATGCAGTTAGGTTAATGAAGTTAGCAGCCTGTGGCTTTTCAAGGTGGATGTTGAAGTCTCCTAATACCACCAGAACTTCCAGTCGGTAGGAATAAGTAGTCCGGTCCCTCCGCCCCTTCCAGTGAGGCGAGGACTGTGGGAGAAAGTGTGATTATGGGAGAGGGCGGCGGGAGTGGCAGAGTCCTCTGGTTTGATCCATGTTTCTGTAAGTGCTACAACTGAAAGACCAGAATGTTGAACAAAAGCTGTAATGAAATCAGCTTTGTTCACAG
The DNA here is from genome assembly GCA_024416835.2 of Perccottus glenii. NCBI lineage: Eukaryota > Metazoa > Chordata > Actinopteri > Gobiiformes > Odontobutidae > Perccottus > Perccottus glenii. The sequence goes on from CM044558.2 coordinate 1,692,429, forward strand.
CCGACTGGCAGTTCCACAAGCCGATTGGGAAAGTAGAAGGGGGAGTTATTGACAGTGATACAACATGCAGATTATTATGGTTGCGTCGCCTTTTGCGTGAAACAGATGATAATTTCCGTGTTGAAATGACAGTAGTAATTTGAAAACACATTGAAGAGCGATGAGGGCTGCCACGTTTACACTACGTCTAAACTAAAGTTTAAAAGGTGTAAACTAAGTTTTACAAACATTCCTTGCTTCGCAATGTAATGGGGGCGGCAGTAGCTCAGTGGTAGAGCGGCCGTCCTTCAACCGGAAGGTAGTAGGTTCGATTCCCGCTCTCCCCACAGTTCATACTGTCGTTGTGTCCTTGGGCAAGACACTTAACCCACCTTGCCTCGTATGAATGTGTCAGAATGTTGATGGTGTTGGTCGGAGAGGCCGTAGGCGCGGAATGGCTGCCACGTCTCTGTCAGTCTGCCCCAGGGCAGCTATGGCTACAGATGTAGCTTACTACCACCAGTGTGTGACTGTGGAGTGAATGAATAATTGATATGTAAAGCGTCCTTGAGCTCTGGAAAGGCGCTATATAAATAAAACTATATATATAAAACTATATTTGTTGGGTTTTTATAAAACACAAATTATTCGCACTTGTAGGATTGTACAGAGAAAATGCAGAGTATTATGAATATGCAGAATATTATGGAAACATTCATTACATTTCATAAAAACAAAACGGAAACTGCAAACAACATGGGATAAGAAGTTATTTGGTCACAACTCTGGTCCTGGAAAAGAACAGTATAAGCAACACAATATCTTTATTTTATTCAAATTAACACACAACTGTCTTTTAGCGATATTAGATCCATTTGTCCATTTGGCCACTAGATGGCAGTCTTTGATCATTCTCGAAGGCTATGATCAAAGCATTCCAAATGTCAATCAGGATGGGAATAAAGTCTTATCTTGCAGAATTTGAGATTACGGGACATGGCGCCTAGTTGTCTGTCCTAGCTATGAGTCTCTTGTGACCCGGGTGTCTTTTTATGAAAACAAACAGAATTGTTAATTATAAGTCCTGAAGACTCGTTCGGTCTTATCCAAGCAAGAAACATCTGTGAATATTTAAAAAGGGCACGTTTAATCTCCTGTGGGGAAGATCACGGTGTTAGTCCAAACTCCTGCTTGCTGGGGGCGTCTGGAAGTGATAAGTGTGGAATTGAGGACTGATCTGCTACATACCCTAGGAGGAGATAGAAAAGAAAAGAAGTGAGATCATTGGTCACTTACTAAAGCTGTTTCCATTTAATAAGAGGCCCTAAATGCATCCAGAGTAGGTTTTTTGAGTAGGGGTTTGACCACAGCCTGTTTAAGAGGGAAGGAACGGTGCCAGTAGACAGGGACAAGTTTATAATGTTTAACATAATTTGCCCTACATAGGGCCACAGTTCTTTAAGCTGTTTTGCTGGCAGGATATCCAGAAGGCACGTAGTTGCTTTACATGAAGAAACCACCTTTGTCAGCTCATCAAGGGATACAGGATCTAGGACTGAGAGACGAGAGGTCAGTGGATCCAAGTGAATGGGACCCGGAGCTGAGGAAGACAAAACCAAAATATTATCCCTGATATCTTCAATTTTATGATTTAAGAAATCTAAAAAGTCTTGTGCCCTAAAGGGAGTCTTCGGTTGTTTTTGGTTGGATTAGCTTAGCAACTTTTCCAAAGAGAAACCTGTGGTTTTGCCTGTTTTTCTCTGATTAGAGATGAGAAATAGTCCATCTTCGCAGGACTGAGGGCGTGCTTAAAGGTGTTTAAACACAAACACCACTTTTGATTTTTTGACTTGCGCCATATGCGTTCAAAACTCCTGCAGGCCTGTTTCAAAGCCCGGGTTTCCTCGTTATACCATGGCACAGGTTGTCTTGGCTTTGTTCTGAGGGGTGCCACTGAGTCAGTGATGGCCGAGAGGGGGCCATAGACCTCCTCTGTGTAGGCACCTGAGTTACCAGGTGCGATTATTTTATTATTGCCATGCCTTGTGGCAAACATTTCCATTGCAGCTGCGCTTATGTTTCGGGAGAAGACATATCGGGTACACATCACCTAGCAGGTCAGAATTCCACTAATGTGTGTGGGCTCATGAACAAACTGGCTAAAAGACAGTGTTGTAAGCAGTGATTGAAATGCTTTGACAAGAGGAGCACACTCCTTATAACAAACAGCCAGTTTGTTACCTGGAAAGCACTTTAAACAACAGTAATTTGCACATATACAGAAAGGAAATGATTGCACACAATTTGGTTTTAAAATGTATTTATTGATTCTTGTCTTTCTGTTGGGGATCCAGTTTGTGTGGAGTGCTTTGATTGGTTTATGCTCAGCCCTGGAAAAAGAATAGGCATTAGAACCAAAACTATTTAGGTGCAATATATGGTGTAATATGTGTTATGTGTTGGGTGAAGGTTTTTTGTGTGTCAGTGAATTGTTTGTGTGTCAGTGAATTGTGTGTGTGTGTGTGTGTGTGTGTGTGTGTGTGTGTGTGTGTGTGTGTGTGTGTGTGTGTGTGTGTGTGTGTGTGTGTGTGTGTGTTCCAGCCTGGACCAAGTCAAGGGAAAGTGAGGGGTAACAGGGTTAGGTGTTTTAAGGGTTTTTTTGTTTTAGATTACATGGGTGTATTGTTCAAGGTTTTAAATACATATGTGTTTGCATATAGTTTATGGTTATGGTTTAGGTGGATGGAGGATTTTAACTTAGTTTTGAGAAGGCTAATGTAAATAGGATATTCATGTGAGTTTTTAGTGGTATGATCCAATTAAGGAAGAAGGTATTTAAGGCGCCCTGTTCAATCATTGGGGTTCTTCTTCTTCGTGTTGGTCTGGAGAAGCCACAGTGTCTGTAGTGCACGGTATTTTTGTAAATATAGAGAAATGAAAATTAAAAGTTGTGGACCACGCCATTTTGCCTCTGTCTGATATTTATCTCCTCACTGCTCCAAACACTAGTGGCTAGCTACGTCACACTCCTTAGATATCCTTAGATAATTATTAAAGTCACCAACTAGAAGGGTGTTATCGGAGTGAATTATTAAGTCAGAGAAAAGCTCCAAACTCATCCAAGAAAGAAGAGTAGGGACCCGGAGGGCGATAGACTACAGCTAAATAAAATGGCTTCCTTCCGTGAATTTGAGAAGGAATATGTTTGATGAGCTAAATTCCGGCTGTGATGTACCTGTAAAACAAAATGTATTTATTTTGAGCAATAGTGACATATAACAAAGGCAATAAAGAACATTTGATCTATGAAAAAAAGTAAATTTATCTTAACCACAATGGCTGCAACACCACCACCCTGTTTCGACGTGCGACCTACCTGTGCATATGCATAATCAGGGGGAGAGGCTTCATTTAGTGGCAGAAAAACATTAGGCCTAAGCCAAGTTTCACAAAGACAAAGTAAATCCAAGCAATGAGAAGTAATAAGATCATTAGTTAAGAGTGCTTTGGAGGATAGAGACCGCACATTCAGGAGACCAATCTTCAGTCTTGACGTAGAGCCTGCATTTGAGGGCTGCTCCAGTGGAGCGATAGTGACAGGAACAAGCTGTCGAGCTCTAACAGTTCTGCCGGGTTTAAAAGAATGCCTCTGAGTTATAATAACATGAGGACATGATGCTTTTGGGTCACTGACTCTGTGAGTTTTCAGATGTGTTTGAGGACTAAATAAATTCACCATATCTAATAGATTTAGGTAGTAGACATCGGGATGACACGGCCTAACCAGAAAAGCTGCTGCATTATCCAGTTCCACACCCGCACTATCATGACTAGCAGGTTCTCTAATTCCTGCGACCTGCTGAGATTCCTTGTGTCAAATGCATTGAATGCACCTGTCTATATTACTAGACAAAATGGCAGCACCTTTTCCAGTAGGATGCAGGCCATCTGCCCTAATCTGCTATACTGTTCACCACTATCCCTTACGGGGAGGGGGCCAGAGACAATTAATCGATGCCGACTCATCTTGTTCCCTAGTTCAAAAGTCCTGGCTAGGCTATCTTTGGTTACCTCAGACTGCCTCATTTTCACATTATTGGTGCCGACATACAGTGCCTTGCGAAAGTATTCGGCCCCCTTGAACTTTGCGACCTTTTGCCACATTTCAGGCTTCAAACATAAAGATATGAAACTGTAATTTTTGTGAAGAATCAACAACAAGTGGGACACAAAATTTATTGGATATTTCAAACTTTTTTAACAAATAAAAAACTGAAAAATTGGGCGTGCAAAATTATTCAGCCCCCTTACTTTGAGTGCAGCAAACTCTCTCCAGAAGTTCAGTGAGGATCTCTGAATGATCCAATGTTGACCTAAATGACTAATGATGATAAATGGAATCCACCTGTGTGTAATCAAGTCTCTGTATAAATGCACCTGCACTGTGATAGTCTCAGAGGTCCGTTTAAAGCGCAGAGAGCATCATGAAGAACAAGGAACACACCAGGCAGGTCCGAGATACTGTTGTGGAGAAGTTTAAAGCTGGATTTGGATACAAAAAGATTTCCCAAGCTTTAAACATCCCAAGGAGCACTGTCCAAGCGTTAATATTGAAATGGAAGGAGTATCAGACCACTGCAAATCTACCAAGACCTGATCGTTCCTCTAAACTTTCAGCTCATACAAAGAGAAGACTGATCAGAGATGCAGCCAAGAGGCCCATGATCACTCTGGATGAACTGCAGAGATCTACAGCTGAGGTGGGAGACTCGGTCCATAGGACAACAATCAGTCGTATACTGCACAAATCTGACCTTTATGGAAGAGTGGCAAGAAGAAAGCCATTTCTTAAAGATATCCATAAAAAGTGTTGTTTAAAGTTTGCCACAAGCCACCTGGGAGACACACCAAACATGAGGAAGAAGGTGCTCTGGTCAGATGAAACCAAAATCAAACTTTTTGGCAACAATGCAAAACGTTATGTTTGGCGTAAAAGCTACACAGCTCATCACCCTGACCACACCATCCCCACTGTCAAACATGGTGGTGGCAGCATCATGGTTTGGGCCTGCTTTTCTTCAGCAGGGACAGAGAAGATGGATAGAGCCAAATACAGGACCATTCTGGAAGAAAACCTGATGGAGTCTGCAAAAGACCTGAGACTGGGACGGAGATTTGTCTTCCAACAAGACAATGATCCAAAACATAAAGCAAAATCTACAATAGAATGGTTCACAAATAAACATATCAGAATCAGAATCAGAAAGAGTTTTATTGCCAAGTATGCTTGCGCATACAAGGAATTTGTTTTAGTGACATAAGCTACCAGTACACAGAGACACCAACACACAGACAACAAATAAGTGTATAAACAATATAAACAATTGTGCTATAAATGATAATTGAATAGATAAGATGCAGGGATGTACTAGGATGGAGGGGTAACAAATGAATATAAGGATATTGCACTTTTTTTGCATAAGCATAAGTGGGGAACATTTAACTGTTCGTGAGGTAGATTGCCTGGGGGAAGAAACTGTTTTTGTGCCTTGCTGTTCTGGTATTTGCGGCTCTGAGGCGCCGCCAGATGGCAAAAGTTAAAAATGGGGTGACTTGGGTGTGAGGGATCCAGAGTGATTTTATGAGCCCTTTTCCTCACTCTGGTTATATACAGTTCTTGAAGGGTGGGCAGGGGAGCACCAATAATCCTTTCAGCAGTCCGAACAGTTCTCTGTAGTCTTCTGATGTCTGATTTTGTTGCTGAGCCAAACCAGACAGTTATAGAATTACACAGTACAGACTCAATGACGGCTGAGTAGAACTGTTTCAGCAGCTCCTGTGGCAGGTTAAACTTCCTCAGCTGGCGAAGGAAGTACAACCTCTGCTGTGCCTTTTTCACAATGGAGTCAATGTGAATGTCCCACTTCAGGTCCTGTGAGATGGTAGTACCCAGGAATCTGAATGACTCCACTGTCACAGTGCTGTTTATGATGGTGAGTGGGAAAGTGCAGGGGGTTTCTCCTAAAGTCCACGGTCATCTCCACTGTTTTGAGCGTGTTCAGCTCCAGGTTGTTAAGACTGCACCAGACAGCCAGCTGCTCAACCTCTTGTCTGTAAGCAGACTCATCACCGCCCTGGATGAGGCCGATGACTGTAGTGTCATCTGCAAACTTTAGGAGCTTGACAGAGGGTCTTTAGAGGTGCAGTCGTTGGTGTACAGGAGAAGAGCAGAGGGGAGAGAACACATCCCTGAGGGGCACCAGTGTTGGTGGTGCAGCTGTTTGACATGAATTTCCCCAGTCTCACTAACTGTTGCCTATCTGTCAGAAAGCTGGTGATCCACTGACAGATAGAGTTAGGAACAGAGAGCTGGGTCAGTTTGGTCTGAAGGGCTGTTGGGATGATGGTGTTGAAAGGAACTAAAGTCCACAAACAGGATCCTCACATAAGTCCCTGTTTTGTCCAGATGTTGCAGGATGAAGTGCAATCCCATGTTGATTGCATCATCCACGGACCTGTTTGCTCGGTAAGCAAACTGCAGGGGTCCAGTAAGGGTCCAGTGATGTCCTTCAGATAACCCAGAACCAGTTTTTCAAACGACTTCATGACGACAGACGTTAGAGCCACAGGTCTGTAGTCGTTAAGTCCTGTTATCTTGGGTTTCTTTGGGATGGGGATGATGGTGGAGCGTTTGAAGCAGGAAGGCACTTCACACAACTCCAGGGATCTGTTGAAGATCTGTGAAAAGATGGGGGCCAGCTGGTCAGCACAGATTTTCAGACAGGCTGGTGTAACGCCATCTGGGCCTGGTGCTTTTCTTCTTTTGTTCTTCTTGAAGACCTGGCACACATCAGCTTCACAGATTTGAAAAGCAGGAGATGTGGAGAGGGGAATTGCAGGAGGTGTTAATGGTTGTGTAGGGAGATGGTCAGAGTGGGTGTTGGGGGTTTCAAATCTACAATAAAACTCATTCAGGTCGTTAGCAAGTTGTTGATTAGCCTCAGTGCAAGGGGATGGTGTCTTGTAGTTCGTGATGGCTCTTAGACCTCTCCACACTGAAGTTGAGTCGTTGGAAGTAAACTGGTCTTCCAACTTTTTAGCATAGGTCTTTTTAGCCGCTCTGATCTCTTTGTTCAGTGTGTTCCTGGCCTGATTGTACAAGACCCTGTCCCCATTTCTGTAGGCATCCTCTTTGGCCTGACGAAGATGTCTGAGTTTTACTGTAAACCATGGCTTATCATTGTTGAATGTTAAATAAGTCCTGGTAGGAATGCATACATCCTCACAGAAACTAATGTAGGATGTTACGGTTTCTGTGAGTTCGTCCAGATCGGTGGCAGCAGCTTCAAAAACACTCCAATCAGTGATGTCAAAACAAGATTGTAAATCCTGCTCTGTTTCGCTGGTCCATCTCTTCACAGTCTTTACTACGGGTTTAGCAGATTTAAGTTTCTGCTTGTAGGACGGTATAAGATGAACCAGACAGTGATCAGAACGTCCCAAAGCTGCTCGTGGAACAGAGTGGTATGCATCCTTTATTGTGGTGTAACAGTGATCCAATATATTACTGTCTCTGGTGGGACATGTAACATGCTGTCTGTATTTTGGAAGTTCACGGGAAAGATTGGCTTTATTAAAGTCCCCAAGAATGATTAAAACAGAGTCCGGGTGTTGTTGTTCTGTCTCTGTGATCTGATCAGCGAGTTTCTGTAAAGCTGAGCTCACATGCGCTATGGAGGGATGTAAACACTGACCAGAATGAACGAGTGAAACTCCGCCGGCGAATAGAACGGCTTGCAGTTGACAAACTGCATTTCTAGATCAGGACAGCACATCTTCTTTAACACAGTTACATCTGTACACCACCGTTCATTGATGTAAAAGCATGTCCCGCCGCCGCGCGATTTCCCCGTAGATTCTGATTCGCGATCCGCTCTGAACAGCTGAAAGTCCGGCAGATGGAGCGCGCTGTCCGGTATGGCGTCAATCAGCCAGGTTTCCGTGAAACACAGAGCAGCAGAGTGTGAGAAATCCTTATTTGTCCGAGAGAGCAGAAGGAGTTCGTCCGTTTTGTTGGGTAGAGAGCGGAGATTTGCGAGATGGATGCTAGGCAACGGCGTTCGAAATCCGCGCTTCCTGAGTCTGACGAGCGCTCCCGCTCGCTTCCCCCCGTCTGCGCGTCCTGAAGCGTTTGATCAGCGCCGCCGCTCCTCCGATAACAACATTCAGTAAAACGTCTGAATAATTTAAATCCGGTAAAAGATCTAGTGGTGTGTTCTGCCGAATGTTCAGCAGTTCATCCCTGGTGAAACTGATTATGTTTGTTAAACAAAAAACAGGAAAAACGAACAAAAACAGTACAAACACTGGAGAGCCAAGCACTGAAGCAGCCATGCGCGGCGCCATCTTAGTAGCAGGTTTTAGAATGGCCATTCTGTGGAAAGAACTGAAAACTGCTGTTCACAAATGTTAATATTAAGTTAAGGGGGCTGAATAATTTTGCACGCCCAATTTTTCAGTTTTTTATTTGTTAAAAAAGTTTGAAATATCCAATAAATTTTGTTCCACTTCATGATTGTGTCCCACTTGTTGTTGATTCTTCACAAAAATTACAGTTTCATATCTTTATGTTTGAAGCCTGAAATGTGGCAAAAGGTCGCAAAGTTCAAGGGGGACGAATACTTTCACAAGGCACTGTAAATAACTATCTGCTTGTATGTAGTGCGAGTATGTGTCTGGGGATACTCTCCCTTCCTGTGTGATGTCAGCACCCTAAGGTTAGCCTCTATGTCGGAAGCCCTGGCCCCTGAATTGAAAGCGCCAAAAAACGGTTTGCGGTCAGTGGAGGCGGACAAAAGCGCCTGCATGCTTGCACCGACGGACCAGGACAAACGTCACACTCTCTGCAACAACTGCCGGAGCAGCTGAGCCGCAACTGGAGCTATCGCTACCATGACTGCTATCAGACCTGCATCTGATACTATCCGGAAACCCTGACACATCTAAAGTAACCAAACCCTGTCTATGCTGATCTAGCTGCACTAACTCACAAACACGTCTCTCTAATAGAGACAGCCTATCTAACAACAAAGAACAAGAGAGACACTCCATCGCCACCAGCGACATCAACACCGTGTAGCTTAGCTAAGCTAGTGTATGTACAGCTAAGTCAAGCCTACTGTAGACAATTTACAATGAGGACTTCTTATACACACACATTACTAACCACAATTTCAATGGAAAACGAAACTAACCACCAGTAAGACAGCAAAATCTACAAACACGACTGGACTTGGGACTGGAGGGGGTATAAATATTCGCAGAATATATAAAACCGGGTGCAGATCTGTGCCTTTTTAAATTTTAACATATTGTAAACAATATATTACCTCTCGGTGCCTGTTGCGTGTCAAATTAAAAGGTAAACTCTGATAAAAGACAAAATAAAGAGATTGCTGTGATATAGACAGCATTGATAATAACATACAAACTACAGCTTTAAAGCCATAGTCCAAGAGTTTGTAAAATTGGTTATTTTCATTTAATCCCTGCATTTGATTTACAGTTTATCAGCGCACACACAGTCTGAAAAGAGTGGTGCATCTTAACAGAAACTAAACCATGCATCTGGGGACAGTGAAAATAGTGCATGTAGTTTTACTAGCAGTGTTGATTATATTAGCAACCATACGTAACACAAAGCCTTTGCCATTGCTCCTGTCTGCTTCTCCATACTCAGAATGTCACCCTAATTATCTCATAAACCCGATTTTAAAGAAGACTGGACTATTCCTTTAATATGAGTCAAATCAACACATGCTAATGTCACAGATGCATGTACTGTCATATTGTCATACATAACAAAACATAAGGCTGATAAAATAATTGTTCATTCTTTTCCTTTCCCATAATTCCTTTAGCTCCTTTTGTGATATAGTTTGATGCCTGCAGTCTTTACTGTCTGATCTGTTGTATTTCCTGTTCAATTATTGAAAAGAAATACTGCAAATGCTTCAAATCAATTTGAATCAAATCAGATCTGTTTGATAATTGAGTCTGAAAACATTTTTCATTTCAGAATGTTTGTGGCATTCATGTAAAAGGCCAAATGCTCCAGTGATGAACGCCACGCTATTCATAGCCCCGCATGTCTGAAACTTCTTTGTTGTTTCCGCACTTTGAAATAGAACATCAATCATGTGCGCCGTGAAAAAAATTTACACCAGCCACATCTTAATCTAATGGTCTGTCGCACAAGACGATGAAGAAATTTCAAACCAAATATGACAAAGCCAATTGTCAAAACATTCCTCCTTGTCGTGCTTGCTCGGTCCATAACATGCCGCTCGGCTCCGAGTGTCCCACAGCGGCACCAAACCCACTGCAAATGGGACAATGGGAAAAAATAAACCGAAGGAATTATGGGAGAGTAAAGTCTTTAAACTTTTTCAACCATCCAAATGTAAGTTTTTATAGGATCAAAGGCAGTCGGGCTTATAGAGCAAAGCAAGCGCCTCCTGGTGTGTTAACGGCAGACCGTGCAGCAGTGCCACGTTAAAGCCAAATGAGGAGAGGATACAGGCAGGGTATAAAAGAGCGGAATTAAGTGAGCTTGGATGAGGGGGCATCAGAGAAGAGATATGTCCAAATAATTCTCATCACTGGAGCACAGACTGTCAAACTAATTGTCTGTGGCTGTAACAATGAGAGGGACATTTACTTTCAAAGCCTTAAAGCAAAGAGAAAACGAAGAGGGGAGCAAGGCCAGGAGTCGACAAGGAGCAGCTGTAAGTCACATCTGATACATGATAGGATTATTCACTGTTTTTAAAGTACATCGACCACTGAGGCTCTACTACTACCTTCTGAAGAATGTTGAACAGCCATTTCTTTATTATATAGCTTGAAGTGTCTTTTTTCTGGTGCATGCTCTATCCTCACTGTAAATCCTAACAAGTTAAAGGTACTATGTGTAGCATTTAGGCAAAAAAATTTGTTCTGTTCATCTGGTTGCCTGGATTTGCCGGTTAAGTTAAATTTTATTTGGGCTTTCGGGCACATGACGTAATGTGCGCTCCAATCACCGGTGAAGTGTTAGTTGAGATGGATTCTGTGGTTGGAGAGAAGCAACCAGCCTCCAGCACAACACAAACACCCACAGACACTCCTCGCAAACATAAAAAAAATTCAAGCAAGTATTATCAAGCGCGACCAAAAGAGCAAAGTCGGAATCTGAGCAAAGAAGGGCAAAGACGAGAGTCAATTTGGGTCTTGCATTTGAGCCATGGAGGCAGTTCAGATCTGTGTTAGGAATAAAAAAAAGAGACTTACTAAAGAGGTAAGGCAGAGAGTTATAAGAATTGTTTATTTATATTATCCAGAGAGACACGTAGACGGAGTATAACTTAAAAAAAAGGAATGGTCAGGCTTAATTCTTGTAAGAATAAAGCAAAAGTACAAACATGTCACAAGTGCTACAGGCTGAGGTTTGCTTAAGGGAAATACACGAGTTTAGCCCGCATTAAATTGTTTTGATATGATCTGCGTAATCTGTGGCTTTTTCTCAGTTAACGTGAATAACCAATTAAAAACTGATCTGAGAGGGTCGAGACCTACGTCATCAGAGGGTTTTCCAGCAAAGTTTTAAGAAATCAGAGGCTTACCTGAGCTGTTCTGGAGAGAAAGGAGAGGTTTGGAGAAGGCAGAGGAGATGCATCGCTCCCGACATGGAGCTGGAGAAGGACGATGCGCTCGGTGGTCGAGACGGCCATTTGCAGAGGAGAGGCCAACATGAGGAGAAAACGGAGAACGATGTTGGATGTGACCTGCGGACGACGACCTGAACAGTGAAGACTGAGCTGTTTCCAGGTCAGCGGCAGAGCGGACGAAGGAGAGGAAGTGACGTGCAGCTGATAGTCAAGGAAGTATAAAGAGCGAAGGGTGCGAGAAGAAGAGCCCAAAGAAAACGTCATAGTGTCATCTCTTGGACTGTTTCCATGGCGACAGGAGGAGTTCCTGTTTGTGGGCATTACATGTGATTTGGAAATGTAGTAGATTTAGAAAATGTTGTTTAGATTTGACATAAGAGGGGACATGGATGAATAACAAAATGATAGTAGTTCTACTGTACAAGGACTGAGAGGAAATTAATTTTATATTACAATATTTTGTACTCATACAAGTATTATATTTTTGTATGAGTAATTATATATTCTTATATTTCATGCTGTAACAGTGTTAAGTGAAGGTACGACAAGTTAACCATATGTTGTTATGGTAGGAAGAAGGGAGGCCTACTGGGAATTGTTTGAGCTAAATAAGTATAATTTAGATCTGTGTGATGATTGTAATGCACATGATTTCTGCTTCCTGCTTCTGAAGAGTGCAGACCTCCTCTGCTTGCTCATGCCAACTTTACTTTTCTTTTTAGTTAACTCCACATTTACCCTATGATTTTATGATCAACTTTTTACATTACTTTTTACTTTCCTTTAACTGGATTTTTATGTTTTTACTTATTTTTTCACTTTTTAAACAACACGTTTGACCTGCTGAGCGACTGCAGCCTTGATATCTATTTTTCAACATGTCTGGCGTAAAAACAGCTACTACAATCTCTTTCTGCCAAAATTGTTAGAAATATCAACAGGAAATCAGCTACAAACAAAGAATTTTGCTTTGGAATCTGAAAGAGGACTTCAGGAGACAATCCCGATCACACAATGTGGTAAGACTGTGAATTTAAACTTGGATGATACAGTGTCATTCCCAAAACTGAGCAAAGCAAAGGGATTTAAACAAAATGATGCCACCTGCATAAACTTGGTGCCCAGCCAAAGCAGCACTGGATTAGAAAAAAGAATGCTGGCATCACAAGAGCATATGTAGCATCACCAGACATCCAGCTAAAAAACAGATTCCAACCACTGACTGAGCTAAAGATTAATGAACCAACTGACAAACATGGAGTAAATCAAGCTTATTCTATGGAGAACAGGAGACATGAATCTGTGGAAAAGCACCAGGCAAACAGAGACAGAGAATCTATGCCAAAAGTGAAGGACAGAGATATCTTGCTGCTTGGAGACGGTGCTATCAGAGACATAAACAATGATAGATTTTCTACATGCAGCTTTCCAAGTGCTACAGTCACTGATATAACAGCACTCCTCCCCCAAGTCATGTCCAAACACACAGGGATTAAACAGCTGATGTTACACGTGGGTGCAGTTGACACCAGGAAGGGGGAATCAGAAGTTTTAAAAAAAGGATTTCTCCAGGCTTTTAGACAAACTTGAAAACCTGGAAGTGCAATCCTTTATCAGTGGACCACTCCCAAACATCGACAAGCGGATCAATAAATTCAGTCGGCTGCTTGCACTAAATACATGGCTGTCCAAGGCCTGTGAGATAAGAGGAGTACACTTCATTGATAACTTCAACTTGTTTTTGGCAACGTGACGACCTGTTCAAAGGAAAGGGCCCACATCTAAACAGGGGAGGGGTCAGGAGGCTAACGGATAATCTCCTGCACTCCCTGAGACACCTAAAGTAACATCAACACCTTCTGCGGACCTCACCATCTCTGTCCCATCCTCGGATTCACCAATGGGATTTCCAGATCACCTGGAAATTTTAGTTAAATCTGAAATTAAGATGATACCCTTTACACCTAACTTGGCCAGGTTACGGGTTCTATCATCATCACTAAAAACATCACCCCCAATACCACCCAGGAGTACCACTTCTCCACCTCGGCCACTACCTAGAGTCACCTCTATTAGACCCCCTCCATCCCCTCCCAGACCAGCTCCTCCCAGACCAGATCCAAAAGCCTTGACTAGCATCAAGGCTACTATCAGTGATTAGGACACAGAGGGCCTCTGCTGTTCCAGGACTTTTCGTCATAATTTTTCGTCACACTGTTTTCTTTCAGATAAAAGGACGGCCAAAGTGTTTTGAAAAAAGACAAGAAATGTTATTAATGACTTTGTTTCTGCTTTCATAAGGAGTGGAACTTGGGTCTGCCAGTCACCCACACCCAGAGTGGTGCACCTTTTTAATTAGAAATTAATTTTAATAAATTAATATCAAAGTTAATTATTAAAGTTATTAAAATTAATCTGATATATGTTCATGCAACATAGTTCTACTACAGAGATAATATTCTTATCCGGAAACTATCACTTGGGGAGATGTGTCATTCAAAATGGAGTTGAGGTTTTCTCCATCTATTTTATATGTAGTTCTTTACAAACCACCCCAACAATGTCATGATTTTATTGATGAGTTACTGAAATGCTTTCAGTAATCTGCACAGAATTTGAACAAATAGTCATATCTGGTGATTTTAATGTGCATGTGGATAATGTTTGTGACAGAAATGCCAAAGAACTTTCTACTATTCTTGATACTTTTGGTCTTTGTCAGCATGTTAATGAGCCGACCCATAACAGAGGTCACACTCTGGACCTGGTCATTACTAAAGGTGTTCATATTTCAGATGTCACTGTGATTGATGTTGCTCTATCTGATCATTCATGTGTCTTTTTTCATCTGTCCATAATTCCAAAAGTTGCTGTTGGGCCTACTGTTGTAAAAAAGAGATACATTAACGATAACACCAGGACACAGTTTATGGAGGCAATCAGGTTTGAAAATGCCTCATCAGGTCAAGTTGATGATTTGTTGAATTGTTATACTTCAGGTGTTTTAAATGTTATGGACACCATTGCTCCTGTTAAGGTTAAAGTGATCAGGACGAGGCAGAAGGCTTCATGGAGCAATGCTCAAAGCCAAAAGAAAATGGCGTAAATTTAAACTCTTAATTCATTATAAAGTATACAAAGAAAATTTGCATTTTTTCAATCAAACTTTGCAAAAAGAAAGAGAAATATTCTTCTCAGAGATCATTAACAACAATAGTAACAATAGTAATAGTAACAACCTGCGTGTCCTGTTTGCTACAGTGAACAGATTAACAAACCCTCCAGCTCCATTTCCTCTAGAATTAGTTTCCACCACTAAATGCAATGAGTTTGCATTGTTTTTCAATGACAAGGTTCAAGGCATTAAACATGCTACAGTCCAAAGGGCATAAAACAACACTGCAGCCACCTAGGAGACACTTGGTTGGTTTAACACATTTTACACAAATTAATGACAGAACAATTGAAAAAAAATGTCTCCAGCCTGAGTTCATCCACCTGCTGCCTCCATGTTTTACCCACTAGATTTCTAAAATCAGTACTAAGCAGTTTGTTACCACAACTCACTGATAGAGTCAATAATTCCTTACAGTCTGGAACATTTCCAAGGGCCTTAAAAACTGCTGTCATTAAGCCTCTCCTAAAGAAGAGCAGTCTTGATGCTACAGTGCTCAACAACTATCGGCCCATATCAAACCTGCCATTTTAAGGGAAAGTCATCGAAAAGATTGTATATCAGCAACTTAATGACTTTCTATTACTTAACTGCTTTGATCCTTTTCAGTCAGGATTCAGGCCCCATCACAGACTGAGACTGCACTTATCAAAGTCACAAATGACATCCGTATGAGCACTGACGCGGGCAAAGTCTCTGTCTTAGTTCTGTTGGACTTGAGTGCTGCGTTTGATACAGTGGACCAAGAAATCCTGTCACAAAGATTAGAGGAATGGATAGGCATCTCTGGAACTGCCCTTAAATGGTTTAAGTCCTATCTTGAAGACAGGAAGTACTTTGTTTCGGTTGGTAACTGTGTATCAGACCAAATGGCCCTGACATGTGGGGTTCCACAGGGGTCTATCTCGGGACCTCTTTTATTCAATCTCTACATGCTTCCTTTAGGCCAGTTAATACGCAGCTGTGGCGTATCCTACCATAATTATGCAGATGACACTCAGATTTACATTTCACTCACAGCAGGTGAAAATGGACCAATCCATTCACTGTGTCACTGCATCAAACAGATTGATGTGTGGATGCAAAATAATTTTCTCCAACTGAACAGAGACAAGACTGAACTAATCATCTTTGGGCCACAGAAACAAAGAGAAAGTGTCAGCAGTCACCTCGAGTCTCTTTCTCTAAAATCTAAAAATCAGGTTAGAAATCTAGTTATCATGGACTCAGACTTGAATTTCCACAGTCACATTAAGTCAATTACATCATCTGCATTTTATCACCTTAAAAACATTTCCAGAGTCAAAGGGATGATGTCTCAACCAGACTTAGAGAAACTTATCCATGCTTTTATCTCCAGCAGGTTAGATTACTGTAACGGCCTGCTCACTGGTCTCTCAAAACGAGGGTTAAGACAGCTGCAGCTTATTCAGAACGCAGCTGCTCGGGTTCTAACCAAAACCAGGAAGTACAACCACATTTCGCCAGTTTTAAAACCTCTGCACTGGCTTCCTGTTGCTCAAAGAATAGACTTTAAAACAGCACTGCTGGTTTACAAGTCTCTTGACCCGAGACCTTCTCAGCACGGACTGTGGATCAAATATATAAATTACAAATTTTTGCTGTGCCCCCTCCCTCTTGGAAGCCTAGCCGGCAGCTGGGTCTTATCTTATCCGCTTGAGACTCTCCGTTCCCAGCCAAGGCCACTGATTCTCACTCCAACAGACGGCCTATTCATCGCCCACAGAGGCCTTGGACTCCTATCCTATCCTAACACCAGCCCAGACCAACAGTCTGCCACTTTTACATCAGTCTGACCCTGTACTATTACTTGTTTTGTTGAAACTGCTACTGTTGTTTATGTTGTAACTGCTACTGTTGTTATAACTACCTGTCTGTTATGTCTGTACATGTGATGTTTGCTATGTTTGTGCAATGCCTTATTTCATTTTCCGGAGGATCATAGTGTACTGGTGTGGCCTTGCAACCTTGTGTGTTATCTATGTATAAATGTAAATATGTTGCACCACTAAATAAGCTTTTTGTTGCAGTGTACTTTTACAACTGTAATGACAATAAATTGAATCAATCAATCAATCAATCAATCTTAATGGTTTAGCACCAGAATATATCTCTGACATGCTAGTTACTTATGAACCTCCTCGGACTCTGAGAACATCTGGGACAGGCCTTCTGCTCGTGCCCAGAGTTAGAACTAAACAAGGTGAAGCAGCGTTTAAGTTTCATGCAGCAAAAACCTGGAACAGCCTCAACTTTAACAATGTTCAAGGGAAGGTTAAAAACCTTCCTCTTTAGCTCCGCCTACATTGCAACTTAAAGTGTTTTTTAATCTGCACTCTTCTTTTAAAATGTTTTTAATTTTTCTTATGTTTCTTAATATAAATCTTGTAAATTGTCTTTTATTCTTGTAAAGCACTTTGAGTTACCCAGTTGTAGTGAAATCATCGGCCTGCCACAGTGAGCACCCTCACAGAGTTCAGGTCATGGACTGTATCACACACAGGTTGACCAGAAATAAATGTCACGTACTGACAATTTATGCTGTAAAACCCCTCTTTCAGACTCAGAAAGTGTTTGCTTTACCAACAGAAAAGGATCTTAACACCTCCCTGTTAATGCGAAAAAGCTGGACGGTTGTTTTCATAAAGAACAGGAACTCAGGGGTAACCCTAATTAACGACTTTGTTTTCTACATTCCAGAGCAGATAAAAGGTGTTATCTCCAAACCTTTAGACTGGCTGGGCCCAGGACGTGACAGTTACGGCTCTTTAAAATACGATTTTTTGTGTATTGGCACAAAACAAAGACGCTGATGAAAGACCTTTGAGGTCAAGGAATCTGAGCTTACTGGATGATACCATACTGCCCTCTAGCGACAGTAGGGATGAACGCCGCTAAGTCTTTCATCAAGCCAACGGAGAAAAAGATTTGCAAAGGACATTGTGTTATTTTGTTTATGCCATTAAAAGTGTGTATCTAAAGTAGAGGGTAATGCTTTCCCCACAGGATTTGGAGTCATAACAAGAAGAATCGACTCTTTACATCAGTCTTACAAGTTTACAGTTAATAAAATTGTTGAATGAATTTATGTGTGTTACAGCATTCGTAAAGATGCATTCTATCGGTATAAATCTGCAGTGCCAAATGTATGTGTATGCTTATGATTGTGCAAAACTAAAAAAATTCAATGTTACTTTGTGGAAGGTAAAAGGGTTATTTGAATTAAAATTTAGTTGGGATAAACTTCCCCCCAAACACGCCCCAGGCCGTGCCTCAAAACACGCCCCTCAAGCCGCGGACAAAACGCGCGTGCACACCGGAAATCGCTCTTCTCCAGCCTATTCTCCACTGCTTCTTCTGCAGCTTAAGCTTTCGCTCTTGTCCGCCTCGGACCCTCTCCTCTTAACTTAGGCTACTTAAAATTTTTCTAGACCCGTTGTACCAGCCATACAACGTGATTTTTCTTTTTAAAGCTACACATTGCTTATTTTTGTAAGACACTCTCGTGACGTCACACGCACAAGAAGGAAGACATTTTGGTAGTTCTTGAGAAAGACCAAGAACTCCGCTTGAACTAACAGACGCTTTAAGCCAGAGGAACGACTCCCGAGACCCCTTTTTCCAGTGGTCTAGCGACATTTTTCAAAGACTTAAATCTGTTCTTGCCTAATGCCAACGGCAAAGAGATATACTTATACGGCTGTATACAGTTGACGCCTTTCCTCAACTCCGTTTCCCGGCCGCCCCGCTAAGCAGCCAGTGGCCTAGTCACGTGATGGACACCTTGTGAGAGCGGTCCCTTCTAACCCAGACGTGCCGCTTCAGAGCTCCAAAGCAAAACTTTGGATCTGTGACGGAAATCGAACTGGGCCAGTACAAGCGAACCAAGTAAGCCGCACCTGACACAGCAGGAGTTTTGGCGTTCTAAACTGTATTTTATAAGCTCAAGTCACTATACCTTCATCTACTTCTCTATAAATCCCGTAATCGTCCCTTAGGAAAAACTGCAAAATTAATGGTTCAAACTTCCCTTTCACTCCACAAAGTTCTAGTCAGTAAATGTTGTTGTTGATTATTCTGTGTTAATCATTCTCATTATCCGTTAATAATATTTCCTTTGTATCCCATAATTCCCCATTAAAATTGTAACTTTGTATAATCTTTAATAAAACCCCATAAAACGTTAAAGATCTTAATTTGGTGTTTTAATTTTTATATCAGACGTATTCCGAAAACAGGTCGAATTCTATTCCTTCAGATTAATTGAGACTTAGTAAATATAATCAGTTTCCCAGAACTTATCTGGGTGGTGCCCTCAACAAGACAATAATTTTGATAATAAAAATATTAATTGATAATTTTCCCAAATTGATAAATTAATATTTCTATTACATTACACAGTACGCTACACAGTGTATGAATTGTGCTATATAAATAAAATTGCCTTGCCTATTATGAACCAGTTGTAATGTTTAGCAAAGACGAGACCTAGAGGTCTTGAGGAGGGGATATGTGGTGTAATATTTTTATGTTGTGTGTTTTAATTCTGTATACTTAGTTAGTTATGCATTTAAACATATTAATGTAAAAGAGAAAACCTAATGTCAGAGAGTAAGTTTAACACACACACACAGGGAAGGTCTAGATGAAGACACAGGTGCCTGTTACAGAGGAAGGGAGGCCCAGGGAAGAGTCCTCAAGGCCTTACAGAAATGACAACAGAGAGTTAATGAGGAGATCTACCAGGCCTTACAAGATGATATCAGAAAGTTAATAATGAACTTAAAAGCTTTACAGGAAGAGTTATTACTGTACTGTCATATCAAAACTGTATAAAAGCTTATGTCTACTGTTCAATCTTTAGTAGAGCAGGGGAAGTCTACTCTGGTTCTGCGTTCATGGCTTATTCCATACAAAAGTGACAAAGACTGAGATCAGTTTTGACACTACAACCGAGGCTAAGGAAAAGTTACAACAGTCTCAAACTGAAATGAAGGAAATTTATGATTGTAAGTCAGAGCGACATGAACTTAGTCCTGGAGACCAGGTTCTCGCTCTTACACCTGTTGTGGGTTCGTCCTTTCAGGCTAAGTACAATGGGCCTTATACGGTTTCTGATAAAATCTCTAAATTAATTTATTTGATTAAAACACCTGGAAGAAATAAGCCTACAAGACTCTGTTACGTGAACCTGCTAAAACCTTATTATCAGCACTCACCTAATGTCAGTAGTGGGCTTGAAAGTTTTTGGCGCCCGAGGATGGTCTCCCAGAGCCTGATGTGGTCTGTTGTGTGGTCGTTTGAAAAATTTTGAATCTTTGCGCAAATTGGAAAGTTTATCGTTAATTTGTGTGACCGGTGCAACTCTGCGATGTGTAGATTTTAATTGTTTATAGTGCACTCGGGAATCACTGGACACAGGTGATCATTCGAAGACTCTTTAATCTGATCAACATGAAAATAACACAATCAACATGTGCCACAATTCTCCGGTCCAGCCCAAACTCTTCCCAACACGGGATTTTCAAAAGGGCGTAAGAGGAAACATACCTGATCAACATGAAAATAACACAATCAACATGTGCCACAATTCTCCGATCCAGCCCAAACTCTTCCCAACACGGATTTTCAAAAGGCGCGTAAGAGGAAACATACCTGATCAACATGAAAATAACACAATCAACATGTGCCACAATTCTCCGATCCAGCCCAAACTACAAAGGAAATGAATATAATTACTGCACCGTGATTTTTCATCAATAAAACAAAACATCGACGTGACATAAGTGCTCATTATAGACTTTAAAACAACTACAATAGCACAACAGTGATAAATAAAGACAAAATAATAACAAGAGGACACTTAAAACAAAGGATTACAAAAGATGACTGACCTCTTCCCAACACGGGATTTTCAAAAGGGAAGAGGAAGTCGTGACAATGGGATTTATAACAATGCACTGAAGGTAACACACGAAGAAGAAACAATATGCAGAAGGAGTGGCTGGAGGACCAAGACAGCACAGCATTTCAAAACACCAGGTATATACACAACACAATGATAAGTAGAACGACAATTTTGTGTAATTATAATAAAGTAATAAATGAACTGGTTACATTTGTCCAAATCTGAATTTGCAAAAGCAACGGTAACATATTTGGGCCGTGTAGTGGGGCAGAGTAAAGTAGCTCCTGTACAGGCCAAAGTTGTAGCTGTAGCCGAAGTTCCTCAACCAACAACTACAAAAAAGAGTTTTTTTGGGGATTAGTGGGCTATTACATGAGTTTTGCAAGAACCTTTCTACAGTAGTCTTCCCTTTGAATGAATGAATGAATGATTTATTTGTCATTACAATTGTACAAGTACACTGCAACGAAATTGCTTATTAGTGGTGCAACATATTACATTTATACATAGACAGACACACAAAGGTTGCAGACCACCCGGTGCAGCCATATTTCTGGCGCTCCAATGATCTTCAGGAAAATGAAATAAGGCATTGTACAGACATAGCAGACACATAACAACAGTAGCTGTTACAACATTACATACGTAGTCGCAACTGCAGTTGCCGTTACGACATACATAGACATACTTTGCACATCACAGAAACAAGATAACAGCACACGCGGTCACGTGATGGATTTTTTTCAGTGGCTTACGAGGGGGAGGGGGGAGTAGAGGAGAGAGTCAGACACATGTCAAGTTTCAGGCGGGATGTGATAGGAGAGGTAGGAGGCCTTGAGGTGTTTAGCGGAACTGTGTGTGAGAGTGTTATAATAATTTTTATTATTATAATCGTTTATATTGTTTATAGTTACTGGGTGCTCATAGTTCTCTACAGGTCATGTCAAATCATGTCATGTCCTCCATGTTAGTCCAAGCATGGAGTAGACATAACTGCAGACATGGTTTGCCAGAGGACTTCTGCACCTGGAGCTGGGGCCTTGGGGAGTGTGTATGAGAGATACACCTCCCACTGACAGCCCCCACTGCAGTGATATAAAATCTCATGTTTTGTTTACTTCTTTAAGCAAACCTCACTTCTGTACCTTTGATACGTGTCTTTGCTTCATTCTTGCAAGAATAAAACCTGGCCTTTCGCTTTTTATAATATAATCTGTCTCCGTGTCTCTCTGGATAATATAAGGATATAGAATTCTTATAACATTTGGTCCTTCGAGCCGGATCTCAATATTTGTTGTTTCTCATGCAAAGAGGTGAGCTGAGTCCCAAGCTGTGCTGTTAAAGCAGTACGGGCCAGACCTCCACTCTGTGTGTGTGAAGCGCGATGACGAGATCTGGACTGAAAAAAGAGAAGAGCAGAGAGATGATAGGACAGAACAGACAGTCTGGCTGCGGAACAACTGGAAGTAGTCCGGAAGTAGTAGTTTTTGAAATCTGGCGGATGTTGAGTGGGCTGCATGTATTTACATCACCATAGTTGATGTGTTTCCATGAAGTTGGCCAACATAGGAGATTCTTAAACGCTGAAAGATCGAGATTCCTTAAATGGTGAGATACGCTTTGTCGAGACCCTGCCTATATGGTTTATGGTGAGATTTAAAGCCGAAAATGTATGTGTTTTTGATCGAGACCCTACCTGTCAATCTAATGGTGAGATTGTCAAACGGGATATTCTGATGTTAATCTGTGTTAAAGATTGTTGTCTTGCTAGAATTAAGTTTGATAGATACCCTATGCTCTGTAAGTCTTTATGGTGTTTCTTGAAACTGACTCGTGCGATTAGTTCATTGGCCCTGACAAGTGTGAAACTCTATGTGAGATAGATAGGGCACCTGATTACAATAAAGGGTATGGGGTCTAAAAAGCTAGTCTGGGAAGCACAAGAATTAATCTTAGATCAATAATCACGTATCGTAATACGCCACAGTCAAACTGCCTGATCTAGCTAGTAATGTGGTTTTAATGGTGCGTTGGACGCACAGGAAAACTCGAGTATGGACTATTATCAAGATACTTACTAACAACAAAAAGTGAGATGAATGAGTCCGAAGTCAATGTGACTAGAATTAAATCGTAGGCCTACGTAGAATTGTTCCTTGCAGACGAGAAGTGTCTGTAATAAAGCCCAGTAGAAGTGAGAGGCTTTTGCTGAAAAAATGTTCACTGCATATTGAAGCGGTGAGAGAGAAAAAGCCCACTAGAAGTGAGGGGGCTTATACTGAGAATTTTTGACCTAAAGAGTTAAAGATAAAAGGTGTGTGTGAGAGAATAAATGTGTTATGAAGGGGCCATTGTTGGATGGAGAATGAGTCTAATGATGTGAATCAGAACAAAAGTAATCTTTTTGCGTTTAGAGAAAGTTTGAACAACATGAGAGAGAAAGGTAGCTTTCATAAGCTATTTTTCTAGTTTGAGAAGAAACAGAGAAGCAGAGAAGAGATTTAGAAAAAAGTACACACATGTACTTCAAAACACTGATCATTTGTATTTTGTATAAATGTTTCCTGGGAGCATCTAGGGCTATGTCCACACGAAGCCAGTGCATCCCCTATCCGATCTTGAGACGCGTCGTCTCAAGAAATATCTGCGTACACACGAAACCACTGAAACCGGCTGAAAACGATGTAGTATATATGCCAGACCAGTATGGGGCGCTGTAATGCTGCCACAGATATACTCTATACACGGAGAAGAAGACTTTGAGCATGAGCATAACCTTGCGCGCTGCAGAAGAAGACGAAGACCTAAATATTTATTTTCTAATAAAAACAAGTTCTCAAATTGTTGCAATCATTTATTTTGAGTGTAGTAATTGGTGCCCTCATGTTTGTTGTTTGCTCTTCAATATACGGACTGAGTTCTGAGTGCTTTGGACATGCGGAAATTCTCTCTCCATTCATTTTCTCCAGGTTGCTCTCCTGGTTCTCTTTCGCGGTGGATCTAAGAGCATGTGGCGTATGGTGTTATCCATTATCGCTTGTTGCTCACCACAACTGCATAGAAGCAATAGATTTTGCTGTAATAAAGCTAGTAGGCTTAGTAGCTTCTGCAGCACGAACTCAATCATGTAGTCCGCCATTATTGTTGTTGCTGTTACGTGTGACGAGGCCGACACGTGATGCGATGACATCATCGTTTTCACAGAATATACGGATTGGCTGTACACACGACACCGCAAGGGTGAAGGTTTCAGATTTATCCACTTTAGAACCCGGTTACAGATAATAGCGGATTCAGTCTCCCAAAACGCCGGATCCGTGTGGGCCAAAGCGCCTACAAAATGTATATGGATACAGTGATTCGCGTCTCCGTGTGGACAGCCCCTAGGTCTCGGCCTCCCTCCGCTCGGACAACAGTGCCCTCTCCAAACTTCCTCTGCACCCCACCTCCCACCTGCTCCTTTTCGGCTGAAAAGAAGCTGCAGACAGACGAGCAGCAGCAAACACGGAAGCGGTAAGATAAACGAATTCAGACAAACGTTTATTTTAAATTTGATCTGTTGAGATTGATCAAAAAGGTATTTGTAAAGTTTGTTTGTAAATTGGATGAAAATTGAAATTAATATGAATGTAATGTATTTCTCTGAGGAAAAATGCACAATTGCCATGGAGACGAGAGCGAGGTGGAGGTGGGCGTGACAGACGAGAGGGCACTGAGAGAAGGAGGAGGTCGAAACTGGGTCCAGACGAGAGCCGAGGGGAGGACCTCATAACTGACCGCTTCAACTAACAGGTCAGGTACATAAACACACAAAGACACACATAAAGACACAGACACAAACACGGACCACATGAGACACACATCTACAGAGGAGGATGTGATTTTGGTTTATGAGAGAAAATAATTATAATATAGTATTCTGTTAAAGAACAGAGTTGGTATTGTATTTTATGTGACACGTTAGTGTAAACATTAAAGGTTTGAAGAAGTTAAAGATCCAACACTTGGATCCAAAATAAAAGTAGTGATTGATGTTTTGCAAAACAATTTTGTGTATCTATTAGTACGAGAACTAATAGAGGTCCTTAATATCAGTGTGGTTCAAACACACGGTATAACGCCAATAAAAGAATGAAAATGATTACTTTGGAATTGAAAGAATTTAAATATGTGTCTTAGGCCTAGTCCACACGGACACGGGTATTTTTATAACCGGAGTTTTTCCTCCTGCGTTTTAAAAAAAAATCCCGTCCACAAACGCTCGCATGAAAACGCAAAAACCCGCTATCAAGCGCTGTCAAGAGCATGCCACACCAGCAGGCTGTCACGGTGGCTCAGGACTCTGCACAGTTGGCCGCGGCCTCCGCCCCCGGCTCCCCCGCCCCTACAGATTCGCAGATGGGAAACAGGTGTGCGGGAGCGCAGGCAGAGCAAGACCAGCTGATCCGAGTTGGAAATCAACAGGGGTGAAGAAGCACCGCTGCCTGCTCCTCGATGCCAGATCGTAACACTTACTACAGTCAGTCATACGTCTAGCTTTCTAATGATCAATTGTATTTCGAATTACTTACCTGTTCCTTTGTTCGTTGAGCCTTCCAGTCCTGCCGTCAGTCCTGTTCCTGCTCCTGTGCATGTTGGCCAATCAGACCAGCGGATAGCGGCGCACACTCTGACGTCGCAAGACAAAAACGCCGGTTTTACTGTCCACACGACAACGCTGCAACCGGCGTTTCTGAAAATCCTCACCCTGGCAGGGGTTTTCAAAAATGTTCGGTTTCAGTGACCTGATACTGCGTTTCCGTGTGGACGAACGGCCGAACCGTGTAAAAAAAGTCCCGGTTATAAAAATACCCGTGTCCGTGTGGACTAGGCCTTAAAGTTGAATTGCGCAGAGTAAGTTTATAAAGATAATATAACTTTATAGTTGGGCCATAAGCTCACATTTAAAAGAAAACAAGGTTACCAGAACCTAAGTAAAGAAAAGAAACATTTACGTGTGGATTCAAAACAACCACTGTTTGGATTCACGAGGAATGTTTAAACACAAGATAACATTCTATACAAGTCAAGGTAACAGCACCCTCCTTTATGCTCACTTCCCAGAGCTAGAAATGTTTTGGATTAAATTTTGTTTTGTTTTTTTAAGAGAAGATGTTTTAGCTCCACAGACCTGGTGGGAGCCTTTACATTAAACAAACTTTTAATGTTGAAAAATACTCAGTTAGAAATGTCAGTGACAGAGACAGACTGAACTGAACTGATGTGTTAAATAAAGTTTATGATACTTAATTAGGAAAACTGTTTGGCCTTCTGACAGGTCTGTTGATATGAATGTAGTCCACATTTGAGTTTTATTGAATCTATGGAACATGATTTGGTAAACTAAATGATTAAATTAATGAGATTGAATATGCTTTTTGAAAAGAAAAACTTAAAGTTTAAGTAATTGGAAAATTGAAATGAAGATAGTTCAAAATAAATAATAATCATTATTTATTTTAAATAATAATCATTATTTATTTTGGTACTTTATAATTAAGGTATAGTGTCATCTATACAATAAAGATTTAAACTGTAATGTAAATTGGTAATCTGGTTTTATTGATTAAAAACATATCTATATGTTAAAACAGTTCAAACTGTTAAAACGGATCTTAAAAGATCTGAAAGTTAATGAGAAATAAGTAAATAAAAAGAAATTTGTTAAACTAACAAGGTGAATTGTAAAAGTTTAAGAGCATATGCCAATGGCTCGCTGGGTTTTAATCACTGTTTGAAGTGATTTAAAAAAGTTTTTTTTGAGTACTAGGACTAAAACAAGTTCCTTTTGAACAGAATTGAATTTTTTTTGTTTTGGTTTGGACTAAACTTTAGGTCTTTGTAACCTAAAGAAAAAGAGAAAAAGAGGTTGAGATGTTACATTTTATTGAATGAACAGTAATGATAATTACTGATTGCAATTTTGGTGAATTTGAATAAATAAAGAGAGACATGTTATTTTAATTTTATTTTCCTTGGCTTTGGCCTTGTTGGAGTACAGGGAGTACCACTAAGATAAGATAAGACCCAGCTGCTGGGGACTGGGGCAGAGGTAAAAGTTGTAATTTCATTCATTTTAATCTTCGGTAATTTGTCCGGATCGTAGTCAATCAGTTCTGGTTCTTCAGCGTCAGGTGCGTGCGTCCGATTCGTGAAGTAACTTTTTATGTTTTATCCAGTTTCGTAGTCAGCCTCGTAGTACAGCGTAGCAGCTCACAGGTCTGGTTCTCGATCAAATCCACTCTTTTCTCCGTGTACGCAGTCCGGGCTGAGATGACACGAATCAGCTCCTCGCACTGTGCAACACTCTGCTGTAATCCCTTCAGCTTGTCACTCACGTCACAGAAGCACTGTTTAATTTCAGCAGACAGCGGCTGGGTAGCTTTAAAGCCCGCTGTCTTACAAATTTTGGGATAGTTTAAGGCAGTCCCTAGACTAATAACATTTACATTTACATTTATTCATTTAGCAGACGCTTTTATCCAAAGCGACTTACATTACATTACCAGTGTTACAGTCACTGGAGGCAAGGTGGGTTAAGTGTCTTGCCCAAGGACACAACGACAGTATGAACTGTGGGGCGAGCGGGAATCGATCCTACTACCTTCCGGTTGGAGGACGGCCGCTCTACCACTGAGCTACTGCCGCCCCATAAGCAGGAAACCCACTATCATAAATCCGAAAATGAAAACATCCTCGACGTCCTCCACGGACAGAACTTCTAAACACATAACTTGCCAGTTCTTCCAGGCGTCCCGTGTGTAACCTGCCGCTGAGGTTCCGCCAGGGCAGATGGGTTCTCCCAGTGCACCCTTCTTTGGGAAAAAAGTGTGTCAATTGCACTCAGAGACCAGTTAATTAGATCCATTTCCAGTTTTCTTAGTAGTCCAGCAAGCAGTAGA
This sequence comes from Perccottus glenii, assembly GCA_024416835.2. NCBI lineage: Eukaryota > Metazoa > Chordata > Actinopteri > Gobiiformes > Odontobutidae > Perccottus > Perccottus glenii. The sequence continues at coordinate 1,720,161 of CM044558.2, forward strand.
GTTAAAGGAAAGAGTTATTTTTTTTATGACAAGACAAGACTGTACAGAAGCACACTTAGGCAGATAACAGGAGGAGCAGTAGGAAACGTCGGCCTTGTCAGAGTCCTGATTTGGACTTTGACTGAGCTTAAAGCCAGAGTCCAGTTTGTTTGGTCCTCCGATTGTCAACAAGCCTTTGATAATGTAAAGGTCTTGCTTTGTTCTCGCCCTGTTTTAGCAGCGCCTTTGAGGCTGTTCAAACTGCAGGTGGACGCCAGTCAGGTTGGAGCGGGTGCTGTACTGTTCCAAGAGGATGACCGGAAGTGGGCAAATTGGTTTGCTTCTTTTCTAAAAAATTTAATCAGCCCCAAAGTAATTACTCTGTTCAAACTGATCTCCCGTGGTAGATTAAACGGTCTACATTTAACCATGAGAAATTCAAAGTTGGATAAACAATGACTCCAGATAATAACAGAGGTTAGTGCAATGTTTTGTTAATGTAAATCCACAATCCACCCCCTCTGGTCTTAGCTTTAGCTTAGCTCTGAGTCCTCCCCCACGTTTGTTAACGATCTCGACGCTGCCTGCAAACACATCCGCCTGGCCGGGTAGAGTGAATCTCCTTAGGTGTTCTGACAATCTCAGGACGGAGTTGAAGGTTGTCAAAAAAACTGTCTGGAATTCGCAAACAAATATCCAAAAGCTCACATCGAGTGTACAATGTCAAGTCTCAGCAATGTTCAATGTTCTGCACAAACATACCCGAGATGAGCAAAAGAAATACCGTAAAATTGCAGAATCTGGAGAGACCCTGAGCCTCACAATTTGCTTGCACCGCAATCTTGGGTACTCGGTGTGCCTTGCCACCGAGGAGCTTCCCAACTACCTCAGTGACTTCAGCTTGGTTGATGGACAAGTCCACCTCTGAGCCCTTGGCCTCTGCTTCCTCAGTAGAAGACATGTTGGTGGGGTTGAGGAGATCCTCAAAGTATTCCTTCCACCGTCCAACAACGTCCCAGTTGAAGTCAGCAGGTTCCCACTTCCACTGTAAACAGTGTTGGCAGGGCACTGCTTCCCCCTCCTGAGGCGGGCAGCTGTCCAACAGCTGTGCACCTGCTCGAGTCAGCAGAGCCAGAGGCCAAGCCAGGCCCGGAGACACGGCGCGAAAACGCGGTGGAAGATGCGGCGGGAAATGCGGCGGAAGATGCAGCGGGAAATGCGGCGGAAGATGCGGCGGAAGACACTGTAGCGCCCGCGCCGTCAACATCAGCCCCGTCACAGAAGGACAAACTGATGGAAGAACAGCAGCCAGCCAGAAGTGAGCCCAATATCGTTTTGCAGCAGGAGTCTCTAGACCCAGAAAGGGTATTAACAAGCTACCCATCTGATCCTGCAAAGTGGGACCAAATTGATGACAGGATGCGTGAGTACTTTGCACTAAACCATCCCTGTCAAAATATTGGAGATTTCTCTGCATCACAGAGGAAATATGGAGACATTAACCGAAGCTTAACCAAGGAACATTTCTTTAGAAAAAAGATAAATGGAGAAACCCTGTCAAGAAAATGGTTAGTGTACTCACCGTCTGCTGGCACTGTATTCTGTTACTGCTGCAAGTTGTTCAGTATAAGAGACAATCAATTTGTCACTGGATTTAATGACTGGAAAAATTGTGCTAATCGCTTGCATGAACATGAGAATAGTATGGATAATCGTACTGCTGTGCTGAGTCTATCATCACTTGGAAATAAAAATGCACGCATTGATTCAAACATAGTACAGGAACAGGAGTCTGAGAGAGCATACTGGCTCAACAAGTCCTTTATTTTACCCTTGAAGATATAAGTCAGCCTGTCCAGTCCAATGCACCCTGAAAGTTCTTGTTTTATAGAAGGTGCTTCCATGCTCTTCCAATTCATAGCAATGGCTCCTCTGGCATGTAACAATCCAAAGTCCAATAGTCTAGTGTGTTTCTTTGTTTGTGAGAAACCTGTAGGATATATTCCCAGTACACAAAGTTTGGCACAATGTGGTATTTTAAGATTAAACCATTCAGACAAACAGTTTATGACATCCTTCCAGAACTTCTTTATATCAGAACATTCCCATAGACAGTGAACTAGAGTTCCTTTATAATTTTGGCATTTTGTACATATATCAGGAATATTGCTAGACATATGATTGAGTTTTTTTTAGGTGTTATATAAACCCTTGTCAACCATTTATACTGTAATAATTTAAGCCGCGTGTTTATGATTTGTTTTTGCGCCTTTAAACATGCTTCAGTCCATTCAAATTCCTCTATTTGTTCTTGAATGTCTTTACTCCATGCGTTTAATTTGTCTACAGCAGACTCTTTAGAGTTAGATATTATTAAATTATAATATTTTGACAATTGGCCCTTTTCACCTCTTTTTTCAATTATTTCCTCAATTCATGACAGTTTGGGAATGTACGTAATATCTGTAGACCTGGAAGACATAAAACTTTAAAGCTGTGAATGTTAAAAAAAAAAAATGTTTTGAGGGAATCTGGTGTTTATCACACAATTCTTGAAATGTAAGAAGTATTCCACCCATAAACAAGTCTTTACTAGTCTGAATACCTTTAGTTTTCCATAGTTTAAATCCTCCATCCTTATATTCATTACTATTTATTGTTAGACAGTTTCTAAATGGGGTGCACGTGGCAGAGTGGTTAGCACTCCTGCCTCACAGCAAGAAGGTCGTGAGTTCAAAACCCAGCCGACTCAAACATTCTAGGCCGACTCTGGTCTTTCTGTGAGGAGTCTGCATGTCCTCCACGTGTAACCGTGGGTTCTCACCGGGTACTCCGGCTTCCTCCCACCGTCCAAAGACATGTATGTACAGGTTAATTGGCAACTCTAAAGTGTCCCTAGTGAATGAATGTGAGAGTGAATGGTTGTTTGTCACTGTCTGTCTATAAATGTTGTCTGTCATTGTCTATGTCTAAATGTCAGCCCTGCGACTAACTGGCCACTGTCCAGGGTGTACCCCGCCTCAGGCCCAAAGCTGCTGGGATAGGCTCCAGTTACCTGCGACCCCTAACGGGACTAAGCGGTAGAAAATGAATGAATGAATGAATGAAAAAGGATGAATGAGTTTCTAAATGGTCTTGAATGTGAAGGGGTCATGTTTGCCTTGTTGTTCTTAATTACAACATTTATAAATGTTGTAAGCTATTGCATTTTGCAGGAAATCTTAGTTAAATGTGTTGATTAAATGTAAACAGAGCAAATAAGATAAACTTATTTGGTCTGTTTACATAGTTTTCTGACACCTATTGGTTATTTACTGGTACTACTGCCTTAACAATGACACTCCCAATGGATGAGGATAATTTAATAGCATTTAATAGAGCCGTGTAATGACGTATAAATAATGAATATCAAAAAAGAGTCTGATAGACTGTTTAATATACAACACAACCAATTTGACTAGGCTATGTAAAATGTGAATTCACTTTTATTAGTAACTTTGGTAAGTTTCAGATTTTATTTCATAAATAACATCGATGGAGGGGGGTCCAGATATTGCAGCCTGCCTAGTGTAGTCCATTTATTTAATCCGGCTCTGGTCCTGAGCCATGCATGACTGGCTCGGACATATTCTTCTTTGTGTTAAAAAAAATAAAATAAAAAAATAAATAAAAATATGTCGAAACAGTGAAGACAGTGTAAAACAACACTGTTTTTGGTTGTATTTGAGGAAAACATCTCAATCATCCAACAGCTTTATCTCTACCATCTAAAGATTTTTATAAATGAATCTCAAGTTAGGGAAGGTATAAAAGGTAGATATGTTACAAAATGCGAGAGCGTGTAGACTGCAATGCGAGGACTTGTAAAATCCTGAAGATGTAATTCAAAACCTTCTCTTGTTCAAAAATATTCACAAACCTGTATCAAAAATTGTTGTTGTTCATTTTGAGTCCTATCTACAGCAGGAGACAAAGCCCTACTTCTCTAGAAGAAGACTCTTCACAGAGGCCTCAGGAGGAGACAGAGGGGACAGTCTCTGTTTTCACAGCTGCAATGAGAGGACCTGCTCTGGAGTTTTTACACTACATATCCGCCAGGCTGGCCTGGCTATTCGGGAGATTTCCTAATGGGCCACTCAGGATGAAGGTCTGTTCAGCTAGAGTTGTAGCAGCCTATGAGACTGGTTGAAATAGCACATTAAAAGGCCTATGCTACATTGGCAAGGCAAGGCAATTTTATTTATACAGCACAATTCATACACTGGGTAAAAAAGTGCTTTACAGGAATAAAAGACAATTTACAAGATTTAGATTAAGAAACATAAGAAAGATTTAAAACATTTTAAAAGAAGAGTGCAGATAAAAAAACACTTTAAGTTGTAATGTAGGCAGAGCAAAAAAAAAAAGGCTAAAAAGGTTTAACTTTCCCTTGAACATTGTTAAAGTTGAGGCTGTTACAGGTTTTTGCTGCATGAAACTTAAACGCTGCTTCACCCTGTTTAGCTCTAACTCTGGGCACGAGCAGAAGGCCTGTCCCAGATGTTCTCAGAGTTCGAGGAGGTTCATAAGCAACTAGCATGTCAGAGATATATTCCTGGTGCTAAACCATTTAGAGACTTGTAAACCAGCAGTGCTGTTTTAAAGTCTATTCTCTGAGCAACAGGAAGCCAGTGCAGAGATTTTAAAACGCGTTCTGAATAAGCTGCAGCTGTCTTAACCCTCGTTTTGAGAGACCAGTGAGCAGGCCGTTACAGTAATCTAACCTGCTGGAGATAAAAGCATGGATAAGTTTCTCTGGTTGAGACATCATCCCTTTGACTTTGGAAATGTTTTTAAGGTGATAAAATGCAGATGATGTTATTTGACTTAATGTGACTGTGGAAATTCAAGTCTGAGTCCATGATGACCCCTAGATTTCTAACCTGGTTTTAGAGAAAGAGACGAGAGGTGGCTGCTGACACTTTCTCTTTGTTTCGGTGGCCCAAAGATGATTAGTTCAGTCTTGTTTCTGTTCAGTTGGAGAAAATTATTTTGCATCCACACATCAATCTGTTCGATGCAGTGACACAGTGAATGGATTGGTCCATTTTCACCTGCTGTGAGTGAAATGTAAATCTGAGTGTCATCTGCATAATTATGGTAGGATACGCCACAGCTGCGTATTAACTGGCCTAAAGGAAGCATGTAGAGATTGAATAATAGAGGTCCCAAGATAGACCCCTGTGGAACCCCACATGTCAGGGCCATTTGGTCTGATACACAGTTACCAACCGAAACAAAGTACTTCCTGTCTTCAAGATAGGACTGAAACCATTTAAGGGCAGTTCCAGAGATACCTATTCCTCTAATCTTTGTGTCAGGATTTCATGGTCCACTGTATCAAACGCAGCACTCAAGTCCAACAGAACTAAGACAGAGACTTTGCCTGCATCAGTGTTCATACGGATGTCATTTGTGACTTTGATAAGTGCAGTCTCAGTCTGTGATGGAGCCTGAATCCTGACTGAAAAGGATCAAAGCAGTTGTTAAGTAATAGAAAGTCATTAAGTTGTTGATATACAACTTTTTGATGACTTTCCTAAAAATGGCAGGTTTGATATGGGCGATAGTTGTTGAGCACTGTAGCATCAAGACTGCTCTTCTTTAGGAGAGGCTTAATGACAGCAGTTTTTAAGGCCCTTGGAAATGTTCCAGACTGTAAGGAATTATTGACTATATCAGTGAGTTGTGGTAACAAACTGCTTAGTACTGATTTTAGAAATCTAGTGGGTAAAACATCGAGGCAGCAGGTGGATGAACTCAGGCTGGAGACAGTTTTTTCAATTGTTCTTTCATTGATGGGTGTAAAATGTGTTAAACCAACCAAGTGTCTCCTAGGTGGCTGCAGTGTTGTTTTATGCCCTTTGGCCTGTATCGCATGTTTAATGCCTTGAACCTTGTCGTTTAAAAACAATGCAAACTCATTGCATTTAGTGGTGGAAAATAATTCTGGTGGAAATGGAGCTGGAGGGTTTGATAATCTGTTCACTGTAGCAAACAGGACACGTGAGTTGTTACTGCTGTTGTTAATGATCTCTGAGAAGAATATTTCTCTTTCTTTTTGCAAAGTTTGATTGAAAACATGCAAATTTTCTTTGTATACTTTATAATGAATTAAGAGTTTAAATTTACGCCATTTTCTTTCGGCTTTTCGGCATTCCCTTTTCTGTGCTCTGACAGAGTGAGCATTGCTCCATGAAGCCTTCTGCCTCGTCCTGATCACTTTAACCTTAACAGGAAATGTGAAATTCGATGAGGTGGCTTCACTAAGGACCGCATTTCTGAATTTGAAATGCTAAACCTGAATAATTGCATTGAAAAACTGAATTTGAATAACATAATTTGAAATTGTTTTGTTTAATTTGAATTAAACTGAATCTGAATTGGATAATTTAAAATTATTATTATTAGAATGAAACTCTCTATATATCTTCACATTCACTTCTCACAATTCAGATTCAGTTCTCAAATTCAAATTCTAGTTAGACAGACATCCGGGTATTTGGAGGATGAAGGATGAAGGAAGAGCAATCGAGCACAGATCGATAGATAGCGTTCATTTGCGCACAGGACTCCTCTTGGACCAATCAGCATCTTAGTTTTGGAGCATAATTCGCGCCATGAAACAAGGACGAAGTGCTTGCCTTGCCGACTGACCTGACCACCATGGATTCTGCTGGGACAAATATGCTAATGACAATTTATTTCTTTGCGAGCTAACAATCTTTTGTTTAACTGTTGTTAATGTTGTAGTTATTTTGTAGAAACGTTTTGTTTAGTCTGCAAACAAAGTACGCTGGAGCTAGTCTACAAATAGCAGTGCGTACAATAACGACCCATTTTTACTGCCAGTGAATAGCACCGAGTGAAAATCAATGATTTCTTTATATCTAGTGACTGTGATCATGTTGTTAGCTCAGATAAGTACCAGTAAACTTAGTCAGAAGATCTAGAAATAGAAGGCATCATGTTAGTTAACTTGCCAGTCCCACCTGTGACTTAAAACAACCTAGCTGTTCTTTTGGAGATTCATTTTTGACCAACTTGTGCTGTGAACTGTGCACAGTTTAGCAAGGTGAAACTTAATGTTATGACATGAAATCCATAGCAATCAGTGATAATTTAATCTGTTTATGATAAAGCAATTACATTTCTTTGCAATGAAAAGTTCGTACTACTTTCAACCTTTACTACTTCTAGATTATTATGTTACCAGCTACCTCTCTGTAGCTCACATCTCCTATTTGGAATATTATTAGTACCACAATAAATAATATTATAGTAACTCTATTATTAATGTATGACATAATGTCAACTAATACATAGTATGACAGTAATTATCAGTGTTATCAGAAAAGAATAGCTCCAGCTGATGAAATTGGTTGCATTACTAGATGGTGTATGTTAACAATCCATTACATTGCTTTTGCAGAACATTGTCATTCAGGAGTGCTTATCCAGACTGAGGGAAAGACTGCAGTGTGCGCTCAACAACAACCCTCCTGATCTTGATTATTTGGAATACATAGTGACCCAAGAGAGGTTCTTCATAAATGCCCTGGATAATGTAGCTCTGCCTAATGATATCTGTGAAGCCCTCCATCAACTGAGCAGTTTGTTAGACCTGCGGAATAAACCTCCCCTCTCAATATCTGTGGTGAGGAGTATAGGTCCCCATGGACGTTTTAAACTACAGGTCACAGAGGACCACCTCCAAGGTCTTCTTCCTCTAGGTCTACCTGCCACGTGTGTAGCAGATATTCTTGGAGTCTCAAGAAGAACCATATACAGGAGGATGCAGGAGTACAACATGTCAGTTAGGAGCCTGTATTCCACCATGACTGATGATGCGCTGGATAATGAAGTCAGAGCCATCAAATCTAGACTACCTCATGCTGGATACCAGATTGTCAAGGGGTGTCTTGAAGCAGAGAGTCACCATGTACAAAGGACCAGACTCAAGGCTTCTATGCATAGAGTCGATACAGAGGGCATCTTGTCAAGAATGACAAGTATGGGCTGTGTTGTTCGGTGAAAATACCGTGTTCAAGGCCCACATTTTCTGCAGCACATTGACACCAACCATAAACTCATTAGGTGTGTTTTATTACATTTGGATATAGCAGGACTCTGCTTCTTTCTTTATAATTAAACCATGTCCTTTTTTCACCAGATATAACATGGTGATATTTGGTGGCATTGATGGCTACTCGAGGAAGGTAAGTTTCCTACTGTAACAAAGTACATACTCGTGAAAATATTGCTGGTATAATCCTGGTCCATCACTTTTTTTTTACATTTACATTTAGTCATTTAGCAGACGCTTTTTTTGTAGGGTGTCTATGTTATGGCAACCATCCCATAACAATTATTAGTATTACTCATGTTCGTTTCCCACCCTTTAGATCATGTACCTCAATGCTGGGTCCAAAAACACAGCGAGTTCTGCGCTTCAGTTGTTTCTGGATGGAGTGAGGAGATTTGGATGGCCTTACAAGTGAGTAATGCTGTTCTTGTATCGTTTAAGCAATATGAATGATTTGTCAGCCGTTTATGAAACATTTATTCCATGCTGCGTTTAGTTTTCATGAACCTGTGTGAGGAAATGATCCAGTATTTTTAGTAAAGATTTGTTGATTCAGTTGAATGGATACTAATTTCTGATGTGTTACAGAGTAAGAGGTGACCAGGATGTTGAAAATGTCAGCATTGCCCAGATGATTCTCACTGTGAGAGGCACAGGGCATGGAAGCTTTATAAGTGGAAAAAGCGTGCACAACCAGAGGAGAACTATTCCTTTTGCAATAATTATCAAATTACCTCAATATCCAAGTAGGTACATGACATGTCTTTTTGTTGGTGTGCCCTTCAGTGTGATAGTTACTCCAGTTGAATTGCTGTTTGGCTATTCTTTTACATGGTTTGATTGACCCATGGGGTCTATGTTTGAATTGTAGAATAGAACGTCTGTGGAGGGATGTTTGGACAGGAGTTACTCACGTTTACAATGACGTATTACACAGCCTGGAGGAAGACGGATCCCTCGACATCTCGAATAATCTCCATCTCTTCTGTGCTCAGTACACCTTCCTCCCAAGACTCAAGGCTGACTGGGCCAAGTTTTCTGCTGGATTGAATGATCATCCTATCAGGACTGAGGGCTTCCTTACCCCAAACCAGTTGTGGGGGCTTGGGATGATGCTGCACCCCATCCACGAGCCAGAGACGTCTGAGGCAGATGTGGCAGTTGAGTAACGCCAATGACATTGTTGTCCTGTCTCTAAAATATTTTTTCCAATCTGTATACTGATAATACTATCCTCTGTTGGTTTTAGGGAATCCATATTGAGGATATTGATTGGGAGAGCTCAGGTCTCTCTCATAACTCTGCCAACACAGGTGTTACCATGCCAGAAATGGAATGTCCATTGAAAACTGAGGAAATTGAAACTCTACGCCTTGCTTTTGATCCCCTTTGTCATTCAAATTGTTTTGGAAGAGACATTTATTTAACCACACTCGCACATGCATTGTACCTACTTCACCATCATTGACAGTCATGTCTGAGCCAATCAGGACGGCTTTTAATAATTCACGATTGCTCAAGTCCAGTCTAGGACCCCATGTATCCAGACACCTTACATTCAAAGCAAAGTAATTGAAACCAAAAAAATGCCACAAAATGTTGTATTTTGCTTCTAAAGATTTTGTATTTATCAGACTTCTGTTAAGCTGACACAACCAAAGAGAAGCAGGAAAGAACAGTGAAGGACATCTACTCTGACAAACGTTTTGGTGCGATGCGGATATGGAAATGCTTTTTGAAGTGAATTAGATTAACATGTACAAACTGGATTTCACAAAAAAATGAAATAAAAGACTACACAAATATTACTATTTGAGTCTGAATGTATATGCATTGTACTTGAACCATAAAAGAAAAAAAAAGTCAGCAGTCTAATTAGCACTGCATATTTGAAACTGCAACATTTCATTTAAACCTGAAGAAATGCCTGCCCTAGATGGAAGGCCTCTGTCATCACTTGTTTGAACTCAGTAGAAGATGGCATATGCTTTACAGGCAGGTGGATTGTATTACTACATGCAGTGACTGTTGGGTAGCAAACTGTATGTGAACCATACTGTCAATGTGTCATAATGTCAGAGGTTAAACTGCACCAAGACTCTGAAGTTTCTCTTCTCTTCTGGTAAGACAGGAATGTGGCCCTGTCCTGTGAGCCACTGGGGAAACGTATTGGGGACAGGTGACCTGGATAGTCTACTGTGTCACCCACCTCTGGATGTTCACCTTTTCAGAGACAGAAAGCAAACAATCATGTAAATTAAACGTTTTGTTTACCTGTACCAGCACAGAGATAGAATTTGGAAATCTAATATATTACATAGGTATACTTACAATGATAATGTAATCTACATGAAAACTTCATGAAATGTGAAAGACATAAACTACGTGAACAGAGTTTACAAGAAGAAAACTAAATGAGCAATTACATTCTTCCAGCTCCTGCAAGAAGTCCTGTAGATGGTTCATAATTGCGGTCATATTTGGATATAAATGGCCTTTTTTAACCTTTTCAGTCTGGTTTTCGCCCAGCACACAGCACTGAAACGGCTCTTCTCCGGGTGGGTAATGACATTCTTTTGTCCATGGATGCAGGGCTGACAAACATCTTGCTGCTTCTTGATTTAAGCGCTGCTTTTGACACAGTCTGCCATGAATTAATGATCTCTAGGCTCTCTGATATTGGCATCACTGGCTCTGCACTTTCCTGGCTCATTTCCTACATTAGTGACAGAAAATATTATATCACTATACAAGGGTTTAGATTTGCTACTGCTCCACTCACACAGGGTGTCCCTCAAGGTTCGGTTCTTGGCCCACTACTATTTATCATCTACATATATCCACTCGGTGACATCATACGCAAGCATGGACTTCAGTTCCACTGCTATGCAGATGATATTCAAATCTATCTTACCACCAGCTCCAATGCTCCATCTCTGCCTGACTCACTCACAGCATGTATTAGGGACATTAAGTACTGGATGTCCCGAAATTTCCTTAAATTGAATGATAAAAAAACTGAGATAATCCTGATTGGTTCTAATGCCACAGTCAAAACAATGAACCAGGCTTTTGATGTTCATGGAACTCACATTAAGCCTTCGTCACTAATCCGTAACCTTGGTGTTTTATTCGAATCAAATCTATCTTTTGGCCCTCACATTTCTTCTCTTGTTAAAAACTTCTTTTTCCATCTTCGTAATATTGCCCGTCTCCGATCTTCTCTCACTATTGCTGATACTGAAACCTTAATTCACGCATTAATCACTTCACGTCTGGACTATTGCAATGCCTTATTTCTTGGTCTTCCAAAACAAACTTATCGCTAGATTACAGTATGTTCAAAACTCTTTAAAGTATTGCTTCTAACATTCAAAGCATTAAATGGTCTTGCTCCCCAATATCTGTCTGACCTACTCTCCCCTTACCGCCCTGTCCGGTCCCTTAGATCAGCCGAACTCGGTCTGTTATCCACCCCACGTTTCCGTCTGTCTACTGTTGGTGGAAGGTCTTTTAGTTTAAATGCTCCTCAACTATGGAACACTTTGCCTCTTAATCTACGAAACATCTCATCTGTGGATGCATTTAAGTCTCAGTTAAAAACATATCTATTTAACAAGCATTTTGGGTAATTACAACTATATGTTTCATGTGATGTGTATATATAGATATATATGTAAGTGATTGTCTGTACTGTATTGTGAAATGTAAAGCGACCTTGAGCTATGGAAAGGCGCTATATAAATAAAACTTCTTCTTCTTCTTCTTCATAATGCTCACTTCCACCTGTTCTTTGTTGGAGCCCTTCTCGCTGAACTCAGGTTGGCAAGACACAAAGACAAAGTCAGCATCAGCCTGGAGAGAGAAACAATGTATGGTTATGAGTTCATCCAGAAAGAGAGAGCAGTGGTGGTCAAGTGAGCTAGAGAGTTAATGAATAGAGCAAGCGGTGCTGGTGAACAAATGAATGAGAAATAAAACTGTCAGTCGAAACAGACAGAGGATGAGCAGCACACAGCAGAGAAGAGAGAGAGAGAAGGAGAAGCAACACAGAACACAAGTATGTTACCTGGTTGCTATGCTACAAGTCCCAACCTCACACATGCTGGCTGTGGGCTACACACCACTGCCCAAAGGTCGACACAGAAACATAGCAAAATAATCAGAAATACAGAAAATACCGACAGAAGAGAGTACCTCTGTGGATAAATACACAAACTCACACTTGTTGTGGGTCATAAGTGATGATTGGGGGGATTACTTTTCTATGACACTACAATGTTTTTTTTTTTAGGAAAATTCTGCATTGTGGACCTTTAATATCTTCATTACTATTGTCCAGTGACCCCACAAAGTCTATTCAAAAAAGTTTATGTAAAGGGCATGATTGGTACTTGAAAAAGGCAGAGTTTAGGACATGGAATTACTATTGTTTTTTTTTAAAGTGGTATCAGTACATACCTGTTATAATAATTTTATTATTATAATTGTGTATATTGTTTATAGTTACTAGGTGCTCATAGTTCTCTACAGGTCATGTCAAATCATGTCATGTCCTCCATGTTAGTCCAAGCATGGAGTAGACATAACTAGTTAGACATGGGTTGCCATGGTACTTTTGCACCTGGAGCTGGGGCCTTGAGGGGAGTGTATGGAAGATACGCCTCCCTCTGACAGCCCCCACTGCAGTGATATAAAATGTTATGTTTTGTTTACTTCTTTAAGCAAAACGCACTATGTACCTTTGATATATATCTGTGTAATTTGCTTCCCTTGCAAGGAATAAAACCTGGCCTTTCGCTTTTATAATATACTCTGTCTCCGTGTCTCTCTGGATAATATAAGGATATAGAAATTCTTATAACAATACCCTACTAAAGCCTGCATTTATTAACTCACCTTCACCTCCATCCCGGGGACAAAGAGGCAGATGTTTGGGTATTGGTTCATTAGATCAGCGAGACCATAAAGTTTCAGACCTTCACGTAGCTGGGGGAGGAGAGGCAGCAGCCGAAGTATGGCATGAAGAACAACAGCACTAAAATATAGAATGAAAAAATAATATCAATATGAAGTGAAATAATCAAAATTTCAGTAAAAAATCAAAACATAAATATTAACATCCTTGACGATGATTAGCATAATGAAAAAACAATTATACCAAAGAATTTCTTCCCTCTTTTCAACATTAACAGGTCCATTATAGCCACAGCTCAAAATGTCCTCAGTCAGTTCAGTCATTGTAGCCTCTGTGGCCAAGTCAATCTTAAATAGACACACACTGAATAATATGTGTTGCCAAGCATTTTACAGCACTAAAACCCTTAAGACCTCTTACCTGGGAGAGAAGTGATGTATTAGCATCAGAGACATCCTCTTTGGAAATGTGCTGAATCTGTATCTCCCCATCACACAAAGTACTTGTAGCACCAAAGTTTGAGGCAGCAGGGTGGTGGTCAGCCCAGATTTCACCAGCAATTCTGAAAGAAAACCGTATAAATTAGTAGAAACATAGTAATGCCCTGAGGACATACGTGCATAATACCGTCACAACATTTAGCCTACTGAACATAAAACAATAAAAAGTATGCACAACTACAGAGACAGACAGGTGCGTAAGAGAGGACCTGAAGGGCAACAGACTGAAACAGAGGAGGCTCCCGCACACTGTCTTAACTTGCATCTAAAGTTTAATCAGAGAACAATGTTTCGGTCGCTGGGACCTTCAACAGGTTTGTGGTGTGAACAGAGATAGCAAATTAAATAGACTCAATGGACCATGTGAGCCAATCAGAGCCTATGTAGGCAACTACACTGTCAGTGCCTGAAATTATCAAATATTTTCAAAGTCATCAAACATAATTCCTTTTTTTCTTGTCATATGTGGCCTGGCTCAAACCATGCCTGAGTTCTTTCAGCCCTCTAACATGTAAACAAAATATTGTTTGTGGACTCAGACTTATCGACCCTACTGTATGCATGGCTTACCTGTCTGGTCACCCTCGAACAGCTTCTGCTCAATTCCTGCAGCCATGTCTTTGAACACAAAGAATCACTCCATTCATGTAACTGTCACTTCTATTACATTAAAAAAAAAAAAAGTTGTTTAAAATCACATTTATCTCCGCCAAGGAGGTTTTGATGGAGTGTTTTTTTTTTTTGTTAGCAAAATAACTCAAGGTTATGAATGGATTTCAACAAAACTTTCAGGAAATTTTGATAATGGGAAAAGAAACAGATGATTAAATTTTGTCAGTTGAAGAAAAGTGGATAAAATAATACAATGCTGGGAAATCTGAGCTGCTTGACGGAGGTCTATGCTTTCCAAGTGCTTTTCTTGTTCAAATATATGTGTACCTGTGAGGAACTCCTTCCGTAGCACCCCGCCTCCCCTATGAACCTGATTTTTAACTGACTGGTAGGCAATGGCTTCTTTTGTCGCTTCCATTGAGCAAGGCCCCGCTCCACCACATGGGATCTTGATACAGTGAGAGGAAATTCTTTGTTGTCGACAGCAGCAGACATGGCCTGCAGGACATCATCAAGACTGAAGAAGAAATAAATGTTAGGCAGTGCGATTCTGGAAAGAGTATATTGTCTGTTTAATTCCTTCAGGTTAGAGGTTGTCTATCTGTGGTGTATGTATGTGACTTATTCTTTCTATATTGTGTTAGTATTTACATATTTGTGCCATTTACTTTTTTGTTGCTTCTGTAGGGTCATAGCTTACAGGTGATCCCTGGATTCTTTGACATGATATGAGGTACTTGGCCCCAAAAGTTTAAGAGCCTTAGGTTTTTCACTTTTGAAGGAGACTATAGAAGCGTACAAACCCTGAAATGCTCATCTTTTGTTTAGAAGTTGAAGAAATGAAGTGAGTGTCGCTGAATTGACTAAAACACAAGTATGAAGTTGAGAGTAAAACCCATATCCTCTGACCTTAAATATAAAAATGTGTACAATAAACTCAGTACAGAAGTCACATATAAACGTTAAAATGTGGACTTTTTGAGAGAAAGTAATTTTGTTATGATCAGGACTAACTGATTAATAAAAATCATATGAAAAAAAATTGTTTACTGTTGAAATTAAATGTATATTACACACACAGCACAGTCAGCCTTTCTGGCAAAAGCTCAGTCAATTTAAAAAGTATTAAATACAACTGGTCAATACATTAATCCATTGGTGGGAAGACAGATGCTTGGAGGGATATCTCTAACTAAAATGCTACAGTATCTTGACATATTTATTACACGGTATGCAACTGGCATCACTTAAATGTTTAACATAAAAAGGTGGAGAAAATAATACCTCAAAAATAAACACTCAGCACATCACAACATACCTTTGTCTTTGAAGACACAAAACAAACATCTTCCTCCGTAGGCTGTCAGGAGGAATAACATTTGTAATCTCAGTGAGATTACAAATCTCTTTTGCAGGGGAGTCCTGGCCCCGTGTGTGTTTGGGGGGGACTGTTGTACATGTTTTTGCCACTGCCACTTTGCCACTGTGCCGCAAAAGATAAAGTGTAGAAACTTGGCATGAATGGTAAATGCTAACTGGACTCATATAAAACAATGGGAGCGGCACCATTTCCGTATCAAACGCTCGGCTTGTTCGTGGTATTTAGGCAACGGCAGTTGGCTCTTATGAGTCAACAATCCTTACATTTATTTTCATAGCTGGGTATAACAAAATGAACCGAAGTGAAAACCTACCAGCAGCAAACATTTGGTCTCGCGTGTACAGGTAGCTTCCGGGTAGCGCTTAATAATTTGTCGCTAATTGGCTGCTAATTGGTCGGCCTCGACCACGTGACCTTAGGCCCATAACCACAGAGCAACAACGAGCAAGAGGATGCAGTCAACAGGGTTTTGACACCCGTGTTACACATGACACTCCACTAGCCTCGGTCTCTACTGAAATTCGCCAGGTGGCAGTGCAAAAAGAGGATGCTTTCAAAGCCATGTCAAGCCAGATCCAGCACCTGACAGATCAGCTTCTAAGACTTTTGACCACAGAGAATACTGCAGTTTTTCCCACTCCCAACCTGGCTCCTGCTTCCACTCCAATGGTCCAATCGGCCCCTCTAAGAACCACGAGTGGGTGTCTGAAAGTGCTATGCAGGCGATCCAGAAGCCTGCACTCTGTTTATTACAAACTGTTCCATCTTGTTTGCTCTCCAACCAAGTACTTTCACTACAGAGTCTGCTAAGGTCGCCTTTATGATCAACGCCGAGCTCGGTTCTGGGGAACAGCTGAGTAGGAGAGGAAGACAGCAGCCTGCTCCAGCTTTTGGTCTTTCTCGGCGGAACTAAGGAAGGTATTTGATGTGGAGAGTGGTGACTCCGAAGTCGTGTACAGCCTCTTACAGCTAAGGCAGGGGTCCTGCTCAGTAGCTGATTATTCAATCAACTTCCGCACTCTAGCCAGAAGAAGTGGATCCAACACTACGGCTGTTGTCAAGCAGAAAGTCCAAAACTTTAGCCAGGCATTTAGGTCTGGTTCATATCAGGTTTTATTCAGATATCTGAGTACAGCCACACACAAGCAGAGACTGCCTGACTGACCTCGAGCATCAAGAGCAATCTCCTTTTATACCTTTTAACAAACATCTGTTACATTATGACCTACCCCCTACGGTCATAAAACCTATTTCTATAAGATGAAAGAAACAGAGAGGGAAGAGGCTCCTAAGTTAATTAACCTGGGGTTTGTTCCCTGGGCTCATTAGCCACGACCTTTGCCCACAGTCAGGATAAAAGCATACATTTACTACTGAAATAAAATTACATGATATCACCGGCACTGCGTCAAGCCTTCAGTCTTGGGCTGTCAAAATATATTAAAGATGAGCTTTCTTCACATGACCTTCTGCTGGAGCAACCTCATCTGTTGTTCCATTGTTGTTGACCAGAGGATTTGCGCCCGCCGACAGGAACGGTCTTCCAGAGGTTTATTTCAACATTCCCAGTTGCGCCTACCACTACTACAGTCAACCTTAGATACTCCTGCCAGGAACCATACTCCTCTGGAAGCTTCTGAACCCATGGTGATTAGCCAAACCCATCTCACCCCTGAAGAGAAGTTTTGTTGGCATCGCCAGGACTTGTGGCTTTACTGTAGGGGTACTGGTCATGTTGTTTCTGCCTGCCTGCTAAAATGTTGGGCTCAGCAGTAAAGAGGGGCATACTGGATGTCATAGTCACGAGTGCACGCTCGTCGGGACTGGCAGAAGGACGCCACGAAGGCAGATGGTTCAAAAGGGTATATTAACAAAAGGCAGAAGTGCAAAATCCAAAATCTAAAACGTGTAGTCAAAAACAAGGTTAAGGTCAAAACACAAAAACTCTGGATTCAAAAACACCAGAGATGCCACTACAAACTTAAGGCTACAATATAAAGCAATCAAAACACAAGCTCCACTCCAGACTTCAGAATACAGACTATCAATCGCGACATTCAGCAGACCATAACCTTCCTTTGGCAGAGATTCTGGTGGCCTACACAAGAGGAAGATGTCCGTGCGTACAGTGGGGATTGAAAGTTTGGGCACCCCAGGTAAAAAAATGTATTAATGTGCAAATAAAGGAATAATGGAAAAATCTCCAAAAGGCATCAAAAAACATATTAGACATCCTTATAATAAGTAAAAAAAGTTAGATTATATTTCCATCATTTACACTTTCAAAATAACAGAAAACAAAAAAATAGTGTCTGTAAAGGTTTGGGCACCCTGCAGAGTTAATACCTTGTACTGCCCCCTTTGGCAAGTATCACAGCTTGTAAATGCTTTTTGTAACTAGCCAAGAGTCTTTCAATTCTTGTTTGAGGTATCTTTGCCCATTCTTCCTTACAAAAGTCTTCCAGTTCTTTGAGATTTCTGGGCTGTCTGTCACGCACTGCTCTTTTAAGGTCTATCCATAGATTTTCAATTATGTTGAGGTCAGGAGATTGTGAAGGCCATGGCAAAACCTTTAGTTTATGCCTCTTGATGTAATCCACTGTGGATTTTGAGGTGTGTTTAGGATCATTATCCATTTGTTGAAGCCATCCTCTCTTTATCTTCAGCTTTTTCAGAGATGGCATCAAGTTAGCATCCAAACTTTGCTGAAATTTTATTGAATCCATTTTTCCTTTTACTCGTGAAATGTTCCCTGTGCCACTGGCTGCAATACAACCTCAAAACATGATCGATTCACCCCCATACTTAACAGTTGGACAGAGGTTCTTTTCATTAAATTCTGTGCCCTTTCTTCTCCAAACATACCTTTGCTCATTCCGGCCAAAAAGTTCTATTTTAACCTCATCAGTCCACAAAACTTGTTTCCAAAATGTATCAGGCTTGTCTATATGTTCATTTGCAAACTTCAAACGCTGATTTTTGTGTTGAGGACGTAGAAGAGGTTTTCTTCTGATGACTCTTCCATGAAGTCCATATTTGTACAAGTATCTCTTTATAGTGGAATAGTGTACCACAACTCCAGTGTCTGCCAGATCTTTCTGGAGGGATCGTGCAGTCAAACGTGGGTTTTGACCTACTTTTCTCACAATCCTGCGAGTTGTTCTGTCTGATATTTTTCTTGGTCCTCCAGATCTTGCTTTAACTTCCACTGTTCCTGATGACTGCCATTTCTTAATTACATTCCGAACAGAGGACATTGGCATCTGAAAACGCTTTGCTATCTTTTTATAGCCTTCTCCTGCTTTGTGAGCGTCAAATATTTTCAGTTTCAGTTTTCTAGACAACTGCTTAGAAGAACCCATGGTGCTGATTGTTGGGGCAAGGTCAGATGAGTCTGGGCATTTAAAACCTTTGAGATTGACATCACCTGGTCTATCCAGACGATGATTGAGAACAATCCATGACACTGTCAGGTCCTAGCTTGCCAAAGGGGGCAGTACAGTACAAGGTATTAACTCTGCAGGGTGCCCAAACTTTTGCAGACACCATATTTTTTGTTTTCTGTTATTTTGAAAGTGTAAATGATGGAATAAAATCTAACTTTTTTCGACTTATTATAAGGATGTCTAATCTGTCATTTGATGCTTTTTGGAGATTTTTCCATCTTTTCTTGGTGTCTTTATGCACATTAATAAAGAATTTCCCTGGGGTGCCCAAACTTTCGATCCCTACTGTATGTTGTAATATCTTGTATTTGTCTGAAACTGTATGTAATGCTGTTGTCTTGGCCAGGTCACTCTTGGAAAGTGACCTATAGTGCTTTTTAATGTTAATGAAGTTTCACCTGGTTAAATAAAGAATATATAATGTCACGACCTGTCCTGAGTGCTGTCAGCCACCAGCCGGACTTCTTCTGTCACTTCCTGTTACCCGACAATCCTGGTCCCACATTTTCTTTGACTTTATAACAGGGCTTACGAAGTCAGAAGGCAACTCTGTCATCTTCTTCATCATAGACTGGTTCTCCAAGATGGCTCACTTCATTGCTTTGCCCAAGTGAACTGAACTGGTTCTACAACACGTCTTCCGGATTCATGTGCTTTCCAGTAGACATTGTTTCTGACCGGGGTCCCCAGTTCACATCTACTTTCTGTAGGAAGTTCTGTTCTCTACCTGGAGCCACAGTCAGCCTTTCATCCGGTTTCCACCCACAGTCTAACAGCCAAATTGAACAGCTCAACCAGGAGATGGAGACTGCCCTGGGGTGTATGGCCTCCCAGAATCCATCCACATGGGCTTCCCCTAACGACTATGAGACCAGAACAGTCTGGTCCCATCAGGTTTGGTTTCAGGTCAAACCCCTCCCTCTAGAGATTAAAGCTCAGCTCTCTTACCAGTTGATCTCAGAATTGATAAAGTCTCTTGAAATTAAAACGTTTTCACCTTCAAAACTGAGTTCAGATGCTTTTGTTTAATTTTTTTCTGTTTTACATCATCACTTAAAAATGAGCCACACTAGAGGTCTTAGTTTTATTTAATGAGCCTCCTCTCCCAGTGAAGCACACAGTTGAAGAAAACAAACCATAATTGTTTGGTCAAAAATGTAGATGTTACTTTAAGGATACCATACTTTTGGGGTGCATTAGAACCCATTTTCACCCTCAAATGCTTTCCCTCCGTAATCAACCTTCAGTGAGAGAAAAAGCTTAATTTTTCCTTGAAATCCGAGTTTA
Source organism: Perccottus glenii (assembly GCA_024416835.2). NCBI lineage: Eukaryota > Metazoa > Chordata > Actinopteri > Gobiiformes > Odontobutidae > Perccottus > Perccottus glenii. The sequence continues at coordinate 1,740,409 of CM044558.2, forward strand.
GACATTTACCATTCACTTTTAGGTGCCTTGGCTCTGGGCTGCTGAGTGTGTTTTACACCTGAGAGAGTGCCACCTCTCAATTACAGTGAAAGGGGAAATGACAGGATGAACTGAGAAGACACTGTGCTATTTATTCCTGCCGATTACTCTTAAATATGAGCAGACAGATTAGCTGAGAGGCCTCGACAAATAGTCCCAATTGTGGCTGTCTGCTTGGTAAAATGTGTGGTCATTACGTCTGAGATGAGACAGTGCAGAGCCCCGTTGGTGTGGAGGTATGTGCGCTCACAGAATGATACGCAGAGGTGGTGCTATGTGTGATTTTCTGGACATAAAATGGTCTGAAAATGTGCTGCAGCCATCAGACTCCGCAGCAGTCGTTTCCAGGTGATGTCCAGTTATCTCCATGGAGACATGTTGTTAGGACCCTGTTAGCCAAGGTCTCTGTGTGCACATAATGAGCTTTGGCCTGACATTACTGCTGATCGCTGTAATGTAGTGTGCTTTCAGTGGTTGGGACCAAATTGGTGCGGAAGAAGCCTTCTGCAGCAACGGAGGTGAAGTTTAGTTTGACCAATGCCATTCTCGATCACATGTAATAGTCTTTAGTGGGTAAAAAGTGAGTTTACCATTTGGTCTAAAATTTCAGTTAAGATTATGGATTTGCAATATGTTGCAGAGATGTCACAACTTTAGCTCCTTTTATTTATTTTTATGGAAAGTAATGTCTGTTAATATGTAAGGGTCATGGGGTCTTTCTTTTTGGAGTTTGCATGTTGTCCCCGTGCTCAGGTGTGTTTCCTACAGGTACTCTGGATTCCCCCATCAACATAAAAAAATATGCTGGGCGACAAGTTTACCATGGGGATATTTTTTTATTTTATTTTTTATTTAACCTTTATTTAACCAGGATAGTCCCACTGAGATTACAAATCTCTTTTGCAGGGGAGTCCTGGTCCCATGTGTGTTTGGGGGGGACTGTTGTACATGTTTTTGGTGGTAGGGGAAACCGCAGTACCCGGAGGAAACCTACGCAGACACAGGGAGAACATGCAAACTCCACACAGAAAGGCCCTGCCCTGGATGGGAATTGAACCCAGGACCTTCTTGCTGTAAGTCAGTTTGAAGTCCTGGTCCTCAGTTCAGCTCGGTTCACTGTTGTGTTGAGTCTCAATCTGTTTGCCTCCAGCACTAGCATCAGTGTCCAGGGCAAATTAAAAGCTCAAGTTCTCTCAGCCCGGCCGCCAGACCACTTCAACACTTAGCCGGAAGTTGATCACATTAAATGTAACCTGCCCAGTCCACCAGGAAGGGCCTCCTTTGATCACAGGAAGACACTGTCCACACTCTTTTACTTTGGTGAGCTGTAACTAAGCAGCTGGCTCGCTCACATGGGAACACTCAGATGGAAGCAACATGTGAGGGGGGAGGTAGGAGATAAGTAGGAATGGATTAATGCAATGGAGTACTACAGACAATGTGGATAGATTTTAAGCCCCCGCTTGTTTTAACATACCACAATTTAGTTTCAGAATTTTTATTGTGATGTACAGTATATGATGAAAAGTGACTATACTGCTTAAAAATACTAAATGTCATGTAAATGTCTGAACCTAATGCTAAAAAAAATAAAATATAAACTCTGGTCTACCACCAAAATCAAAACATGCTATAGCCTCTGGTCAGTGACATGCAGGGTTGAAATCCGGGTTTTAATCTACAAAGATAAGTTTGAATTTTGGAGCTGTTTAGATGAAAACCCTTTAGCACAAGGGGTGCGATTTAGAGGGTCATGCATTCCACCCAACATAGTGGATTTCCTGTTGAGTTTAGGGTGCAGCTGTAATAGACTTTTTTTTTGCCCTTTGGTGTCCTATGGATGTACCAAGTTCTGTATTTCTACATTGGAAAAATTTACTTTCACTTTCCATAGGCCCAATGTATTTTGACTTTTCTAGGGGTCGCCACTGAGTTATTTTTCATATTTTTTTTCGGGGACTTCAAAACATAAATTTTTTTTGCCAGCCTTGAATTTTGGGACCAATAAAAATTACTTTTCGCACATGTTTACTGGGTCAAATTGAGGATCATTTCGGGGAAAATAAAAATAAAAAGAATTTAAAATAGGCCCTCCCGGTCTTCACCGGCTCGGGCCTAATAATAATTATAATAATAATATTTAAAGCCACAAGCGGCAATGATTTTTCCTCGCCATCGCAACCCAGTGCTGGTGGTAGAGGTAGAACTGTGGGGCTTTCTCAGTTGGGGTTATAATGGATATCCATGTATTTAGGTGCTGGTGCCTAGTTTCGAGTGTATTGTTTTTCAATAATCGTTAATCTTTTTTTTTTCTTGAAAAATAGCTACCAAATTTTTGAGTTTAAATAAGGGGCATTTTTGTATTTCCTTTATCACCAAGACAACACCGTTTAATTTTTTTTTTGGCTTTCCATAGGGACTTTCGGGTCCCCCTATTGCCGGTCAATTCTGGGGGACTACTACAACAACACGGTTTGAAATAGGGCATTAATATAAAGTTTTCATTTACATTTATTCATTTAGCTGACGCTTTTATCCAAAGCGACTTATGTAATTACCAGTGTTACAGCCACTGGAGGCAAGGTTGGTTAAGTGTCTTGCCCAAGGACACAACGACAGTATGAACTGTGGGGAGATCGGGAATCGAACCGCCTACCTTCCGGTTGAAGGACGACCGAGCTACTGCCGCCCCAGTTTGCATAGTTCCTAATGCCAAAAAAAAAAAAAACTTAATACATTTTTTGATGGCACAAAAGACAATGTTGTTTAATGGTCAATTAGTGTGTTTACTTTTAAAAAAAACATATGGGTAAAACTTTTCAAAAAGTTCAGCTTTTGAAGTTAGATCTATTCAGGCATGTGTACTGAATAGAATCTTTTTTTTTAATCTATTTTATTTTTATTACTTAATTTTTAGGAAAAAGGAAGAAGTTTGTGCAAGTTATAACCAATTGATATTTTTTACACATGTAAATATTTGGGTTGTTGTTACAAAAATATGCCTGAAGTTAGGGCAAGGGTCCTATTGGCTTTTTTGTTTCTTGTAGAATCCTGGACATGTGCAAAATACGTATGCGGGGCAGCAGTGGGGGGCGGCAGTGGCTCAGTGGTAGAGCAGTCGTCTTTCAACCGGAAGGTAGTGGGTTTGATTCCCGCTCTCCCCACAATTCATACTGTCGTTGTGTCCTTGGGCAAGACACTTAACCCACCTTGCCTCGTATGAATGTGTTAGAATGTTTAGTGAATGTATGTGGTGATGGTCGGAGAGGCCGTAGGCGCAAAATGGCTGCCACGTCTCTGTCAGTCTGCCCCAGGGCATCTGTGGCTACAGTTGTAGCTTACCATCACCAGTGTGACTGTGTATGAATGAATAATGGATGGCCTGTAAGCGCTTTGAGTCCCTTGGTCCCTCGGGAGAAAAGCGCAATATAAATATATATTATTTACGCATTATTATTATTATTATTATGCATGTTTAAATATATATGTATGTATAAATGTCTGCCCCCCAAAAAATAAAAGTGTAAATTGTGTGCATTTATATAGCACTTTTTTCTACCCTTCTCAGGCACCCAAAGCGCTGTACTTCGTGCTTCTATTCACCCCATTCACTCCTCCATTCACTCCATTCACACCTGGGGCAGACAGAGAGGGGGGCTGCCATACACACAGCGCTCATAGCCTTCTCCCACCACCACCACCAAACTTACCTCTGCAGTCACACACATTCAAACACCAGTGCTACGGACAGTGTTGCCAACTATTTTCAAAGGAAAGTAGCTAAAGCCTGGCCAAAAAGTCGCTAAATGTCGCTAGATGACGTAGTGCGTCAATAAGCATATTGGTGACGTCATTACGTCATCGCGTCATAATACTAAATTGCATACTTTCTTGCGTTCTGCCTGCCTAATGTGCTTTCTTGACATATTCGTGCTCACATAGTCTCTTCTGCTGTATTTAAATTTTGATATAGCCGACTGTCCCAATAAAGCTCTTCTCATTTCTCATCTCAATTAAGTGATAAGCACACGAGAACAATGGAAATCAAAACGGTCAAACTAAATTCTTTAAATTTAAAATTAAAGAGAAGCAGATAACTGTTTGGTCAAATAAAATGCAGCGATTTATTTTTGTGCTGTGATTTAATTATTTTTTTCCACAAAGAACATTTACATTTTCGCGTGCAGAATGTAAGCCAGGGCGGGATCCACCAGCGGCGGGTTGCCAAGTTGCCGCACATGCGCGATTCATTTGCAGTCTGGACGTGGAGGGGTGACCAACTCCTGCTCTGACTGCAGCTGGGAGGGGCTGCTGCGCGAGGACTGGGCCGACTATAAATGCTTTGGGATGGGGGTGGGGCCCGCGGCAGCACCCGCTGCTCATTGAGAAGAGTAAGAACGATGTGTGCTTTCACTTCAGAGAGTCTCCAAAAGTCTCCAATAACTCCAGAAAAAGTCGTTAGATTTGTTGCAAGTCGCTTTTTTGAAAATCTGTCAGAGGGGTCTGAATACTCGCTAAATATAGCGACAAAGGCGCTAAGTTGGCAACACTGGCTACGGACACTGGAGGGAAGGTGGGTTAAGTGTCTTGACACAACGACAGGGGAGAGGGGGAATCGAACCACCAAACTGCTGGTTATAGGACAACCGCTCTACCACTGAGCCACTACGCCCCAACTGGCCAACGTTTAGTAAAAAATCTTTTTCTATTCTTATTAACAAATTTTGCAGTGTTGCCATACCTGAAAGATTGGATGGGGCAGCAGCAGACCTTTCTGTTAGGAGTGATAATGTATGCAAATGTTTTTACGATTATAACAAACAAACTTTTCAGATTATGTATTAGGACCCTTTTTCTATTTTAGTCATCACCACGGCAACACTGTTGAAAATTGGGCATGGGTCCAAGAGTTTTTTTTTTTTTAGTCATTGCAACCGATCAGACATATGACAAATTTTGTCTGTTTCTAAAAAACAAATTTTTTCTGAATTCCACAGGTATTTTTGGTCCCCACCCGCAGGGTGTGCTGTCGCACAAATTATATATATTTTTAATTGAAATATGTTTAAGCCTTAGTACTAAAGAATTCATTGACATTTGAGCCAAAACGGAATTTGCCTTTGCAAAAAATAACAATTTAAGAGGTGTACAATTTGCTAAAATGTAACGTTAACTTTGGTGCGGAAACTGTGTTTCATCTACAAGTAATTTGAATAATTTTCGATGCCCCACTTCTCTAGATTATGTGGAACAATTTTTAGCTCCATTTGTTAAAATCCCTAGTAGAAGATAGAAATATACCAACGTATGCTGAATTTTGAACCAAGATGGCTGCCTTCCTGTGTGTTGTTGGGCAAGGCCATAGTAATATTTTTGGATGGTTATTAATCGAATGGTCGTGCCAAATTTGGTAAGTTTTTTTAATGTTTAATAACTCTAATTAGTGATCATTTGCGGAAAATAATAATAACAAAAATAAATATAGCTGCGAGCAGCTATTAACGGGGCCAAGCGCAAAGACATGTCAACATGGCTGTGAGTGTTAGACCAAGTGCAACAAAGAGCAATTAAAGGTATTTTAAGATCATTTTATACAAAATCATATACAGTCACTAATAAACTGATTTAATGGTTTATCAATTTTGACCAATAGGTGGAGCAGTTACGAAATTGATGTTGTGTTGTCAGAGTGAGGTGACAATGACACAGGAAACGTTTGGTGTTATTATGTCAAAGCTTTGCAGAAATGCAGCTTCAAGACTCATTTTAACATCATGCCTCAACTTTGTCGCTGCGGTATATGAAAACGATTTTGTGTGATGACACAAAATTAATAACATTTTGCTGTCATGGTCTGAAGATGTTATAATCCAAATTTGGTGAAAATCAGCAAATGATCTGGGAGGAGTACAGAAAAAGTTGGTTTGTAAAGGAAATAAAAATTGTAAACAGGAAGTTTGGCCAAATATGGTAAAATTGGTATCTATGTACTTGATATGACCTAAGCAATCTATTATATCAGTTTTATGACAATAGACAAACTTAATGATAAGTTATTAGCATTATTTGAAAATTCACTGCCATCAAAGGCACTGCCCTGAAGTTTTTTCAGTCCTACCTGGCCAACAGGAGCTTCTGTGTCCAGTTGGGAGAATTTACATCGTCTGTTGCCCCCCTCACCTGTGGGGTCCCTCAAGGCTCTATACTAGGCCCTATCCTATTTTTGTTGTATATTTTACCCCTAGGGGAAATTCTGGTTAAACACAACATTTCCTTCCACTGCTATGTTGATGATGTCCAGCTGTATCTCCCCCTAAAGGCTGATGGACAGGCTGCACTCCATTCTTTGCTTGACTGTCTGTCTGACATAAGCATTATTTGAAAATTCACTGCCATCAAAGGCACTGCCCTGAAGTTTTTTCAGTCCTACCTGGCCAACAGGAGCTTCTGTGTCCAGTTGGGAGAATTTACATCGTCTGTTGCCCCCCTCACCTGTGGGGTCCCTCAAGGCTCTATACTAGGCCCTATCCTATTTTTGTTGTATATTTTACCCCTAGGGGAAATTCTGGTTAAACACAACATTTCCTTCCACTGCTATGTTGATGATGTCCAGCTGTATCTCCCCCTAAAGGCTGATGGACAGGCTGCACTCCATTCTTTGCTTGACTGTCTGTCTGACATAAAGACATGGATGGGTTCAAACTTCCTCAACCTCAATCCGGGTAAGACTGAAATAATTATTTTTGGCAAAACTTCCCCGGCCTTTTCCATCGACGCCCTGGGCCCTCTCGCCTCTAACGTCAGGCCGTCTGTCAGAAATCTGGGGGTGATCTTTGATAGTGCCTTCAAGTTTGAGCAGCAGGTCAGTGCAGTAGTCAGGAAAAGCTTTTTTCACTTGAGAAATATAGCTAAGGCCAAAGCCTACCTGCCCCAGAGTGATCTAGAGAGAGTTATCCATGCTTTCATTTCCTCTCAACTGGACTACTGCAACGCTCTCTACACTGGCATTGACCTTTCCCAGCTCCGCCGCCTGCAGTTGGTTCAGAACTCAGCCGCTCGACTCCTCACTTGTACAAAAAAGCGAGAACATATCACCCCGGTCCTCGCATCGCTACACTGGCTTCCCATCCGCTACTGCGTTGATTTTAAACTGCTACTGACAGTCTATAAATCCCTCCATGGTGTGGTCCCCACATACCTGTCTGAGCTTCTCCACCACCCATCCCCTCCAGAGCACTACGGTCAGCTGACCTACTGCTGTTGGAAGTGCCCAGGTCCAGGCTAAAAACCAAGGGGACAGAGCCTTTGCAGTAGCAGCCCCCAGACTCTGGAACTGCCTCCCCCTTCACATCCGTGCAGCCCAGTCTCTAAACATTTTTAAGTCTCTCTTGAAGACTCACCTCTTTTCTCTAGCCTTTGATTAGTGTCAAAGGCTAGAGTATAAGTATAAAATGCAAAACTATACACATACATATACATACTAAACAAAACTTGGCCAACTCGGTCACCCGGAAATCTGTGTGAACTCCTTGAAGCACAACGAGAAGGCCAAGGTAATATCAAGAAACCAAGAAAAGCTGAGGTTAACTACATTCTTCTGCACCCAAAAGGTGAAAAAAAGTTTGGAGAATGAAAGAATTGTTTTATTGTTAGAAGTGAAAAGGTGTGACAACAAAGCAGTGTTAAAGGCAAAAATGGAAAAAAACCTTCTCCCTCAGACGTTTAGAGATTGTTAATCAGAGGCCAATGATAAAAGATTTAAAGAACAGATAGCCTGCCTTGTTTGGCGAGAGTGAAGTAAGAAAATGTCTTAATGTTGACTAGCTGCATAATTGCAAATTTCATTAGCCAACAATCCTGCATCCATATATGGTTGAAGTTATAATAAACAATAAATAAAAAATATGTTTTTGATTGATTTTTAGATATTTTTCAGGTGAATGCAGAGTTCATGCGGATCACCACCAAACCACTGCAATCATAGTTTCAGCTGGACGACTTTTCACACAAGCTGGAGATCTTTAAGAAGAAAGCAGGTGTAAAAGGACAAAGAATCAGGGATATCCTGGTGGTCAAAGAATCGGTTAGTGGAGAAGAATGAAACATCCTTTTGCTGAATTGGCGTGGTTATTGTAATGTTTTGTTTTTTTACTTATATTTTTTTATTTTTTTTAAATAGCTGGTTATATGAATGTATTTGAGAAATGGTGAATGACATACTTATAGTGCTTGAATTTAAATCCCTTTACATGATTTATTCACCTATTCAGCACACATTCAGAACTGTCTACACTTCCAATTGAAAGTTTGAGAGAACTTTCCTGCAACAACCCCACAATACAACCCTTTATTCTTCAGACAACCTTGTCTCTTCCTCTCTTCTACATTTCTCCAAATCCTCTTTTTTCTCGCTACTTAGTTTGATGACATCAACATCAGGAGGGAGGGCATCCTGAAAAGCCTTGTCATCTATCTCAATGAAGATCCAGACACTTTCTTCAAGTAATACCTGGTACGTTCTTGACAATGCTTCCTTATAGTGTCATATTGTGTTAATTATTTTTCCTAAAGCACATAATTATGGAATAGAATGACTCTAGATATTAGTAGATGCACACAGAGATTCACAAATGTATTTTTTATGCACATATTGCTTGGTTTAATATTTAATAGTTATTTTCTAATTTTATCAAACATGACACACCCATGCAGTTGACAAATGACAAGCAATTTGTAAATGTAGGATAATCATTGTGTATCTATAAATAACATCCAAATATGTTTTTGATTGTTTTTTTAAAGATACATGTAGTGTATTTGTGAATTACTGTAAGGTAAGTTTCTTTCAGCTGCTCCCTTTTGCCACAGCAGGACACTCATTACACGTTTACCCGGGCTGACACCTTAGGTGGCTAGGTTGGGTGTCATTTGAAAATAATTATCTATGTACAAAATTGATCCATTCTTTTTTTTTTTGAGAGAGAGGTTTATAAATATTAAGGGATATCTTCTTATAAGCTTATAAAAATTTTGTTTTTATATGAATGAATGAATGAATGAATGAAAGAGTAGTGCTATCGCGCCTATTGAAAAGGCCCACCGCACTCCCAGTTTATCCAAGCACAATCCCAAGGCTGGTCCCAGGCCAATTCTGATTAAGTTACTTCACTTTATGGACAAGGTGAAGATTCTCCACCTTGCCCGTGAGAAGAAGGAACTAATGTACAAAGATACAAAGATCCACATTTAACCTGACTTTAGTCCGGGGCTGATGCTAAAACGCAGAAAGTTTGAGCCAGTGAAGAAAAGGCTGCGTGAGCTGGACATCCGCTACGCGCCGCTGCTGTACCCTGCAGTGCTTAGAATCCATGCTGACGGTAAAACTCTGCTGTATCGTTCTCCCGAGGAAGTTGAGGTGTTTGTCAGCGACATTGACATGAAGTCTCCGTAAAAGGAACTGTTTTTCAGTATCGTCGAACATCTAAATAATGGATTTTCTGCAGTATTTGGAACGTTGCATGTCAAGTTTTGTTTTGCGTTGTTGTTTGCCGTAAACTGTACACGTCAGTCCACATGCGCAACGTGACATCACGACAGATGGTCGCTAAGTCCTTTGACAGGCTGAAATCTAATTTAATTTTTCACTTAACTTTGTGATATGCAATAACTGGATTACCGTATTTTTCGCACCATAAGACGCACCCGACCATAAGACGCACCTGGTTTTTAGAGGAGAAAAATAGGAAAAAAATATTCTGAACCAAATAGTGTAATAAAATATTTAATAAAGTATAACAGAATAATATTTGAATTATATGACTGGAGTGAAGGGCATGCGCACTGCTGTGTACTGTAACACCGCCTACTACATGCTATCCTCCAATAGCATACGGCGGTGACACAGTACAGCAGCATGAGGGAGGACCCACTGCCGCTCTGCCACTACGGTAAGGCAAGGCGACACGGGGGGTGGGGGGGGCTGAGCGGGAAGAATTTGCGCTCCACGCTCAAAGTATTTCATAATTACTCCGCTCAAGCTCCGCTCTGGGTGTACAATTTTCCGCTCCTCGCCCCCACTCCGCCCTTATACGTCTCGCTCCGTTTTCGCTCCTGTGTATTTTTTTTTTTTTAATAACACCAGTGTCTGATCAGAAGATGCAGGGACTCTTGGCTCGTGATTGGTAATTGAGCGATAGTGGAGCGTTTCGGAGCGGGAGAAAATCACAACGCTCCAACATTTTAAAACTCCGCTCCTCGCACCTGGCAAAATCACACAACTCCGCACCTAGCTCCGCTCCCACTCCGCACCGCTCACATACTCTGCGGGGGAGGGATGATGCAGTTTCCAGGGACACGGAAGGTCCCGGGGGACCCGCTGCCGCTCTGCAACTCGGAGCGGCAGTCTTATGGTGCCTGAGTCTTAAGTGCCTGCGGACCATAAGACGCAGGCACTTTTCCTCCCACTATTTGGGGAAGAAAAAGTGCGTCTTATGGTGCGAAAAATACGGTAGTACTAAACCAGGGAAATTAAATATTTAATTTAGGCTATTACATACTTAATTTGTCAAATGCTGCAGAGTGAGATTTGGGTTGTTGTTAATAAGATGATATGTGTTAAATGTGTTTTTTGTGGTTGTGTGGATGTAAGTATGTATGGTGTGATTGTGTGTTTGAATGTTGGGTGCTCTTATACCTGCCACTCCTGAATCACTCTTTTCAAATATTTTCCTTCAAATTCTAAATGGGTAAAGGTCTTAAAGCTATTCATGTTAACATTAGAAGTCTATTTCCCAAAATCGATTACATTGATTTCCCCAAAATAATGACATAATCTGAAACATGGCTCACTGAGAATATAGCAGACTCTGATATTAAACTTGATAACTATATTTTATATAGAACCGATAGAGGTCCAGAGGAGGCGGTGTTGCCACTTATGTCTCTTCAAGTCTTAAATCTCAAGTCTTTATTCCAAATGAGGCAAGGCAAGGCAAGGCAAGGCAATTTTATTTATATAGCACAATTCATACACTGGGTAACTCAAAGTGCTTTACAGGAATAAAAGACAATTTACAAGATTTATATTAAGAAACATAAGAAAAAATTAAAAACATTTTAAAAAGAAGAGTGCAGATAAAAGAAAAAACTAACACTTTAGGTTGTAGTGTAGGCGGAGCTAAAGAGGAAGGTTTTAACCTCCTTGAACATTGTTAAAGTTGAGGCTTGTTTTACTTCATCTGGGAGGCTATTCCAGGTTTTTGCTGCATGAAACTTAAACGCTGCTTCACCCTGTTTAGTTCTAACTCTGGGCACGAGCAGAAGGCCTGTCCCAGATGTTCTCAGAGTCCGAGGAGGTTCATAAGTAACTAGCATGTCAGAGATATATTCTGGTGCTAAACCATTTAGAGACTTGTAAACCAGAAGTGCTGTTTTAAAGTCTATTCTCTGAGCAACAGGAAGCCAGTGCAGAGATTTTAAAACTGGCGTGATGTGGTTGTACTTCCTGGTTTTGGTTAGAACCCGAGCAGCCGCGTTCTGTATAAGCTGCAGCTGTCTTAACCCTCGTTTTGAGAGACCAGTGAGCAGGCCGTTACAGTAATCTAACCTGCTGGAGACAAAAGCATGGATAAGTTTCTCTAAGTCTGGTTGAGACATCATCCCTTTGACTCTGGAAATGTTTTTAAGGTGATAAAATGCAGATGATGTAATTGACTTAATGTGACTGTGGAAATTCAAGTCTGAGTCCATGATGACCCCTAGATTTCTAACCTGGTTTTTAGATTTTAGAGAAAGAGACGCGAGGTGGCTGCTGACACTTTCTCTTTGTTTCTGTGGCCCAAAGATGATTAGTTCAGTCTTGTTTCTGTTCAGTTGGAGAAAATTATTTTGCATCCACATGTCAATCTGTTCGATGCAGTGACACAGTGAATGGATTGGTCCATTTTCACCTGCTGTGAGTGAAATGTAAATCTGAGTGTCATCTGCATAATTATGGTATGATACGTCACAGCTGCGTATTAACTGGCCTAAAGGAAGCATGTAGAGATTGAATAATAGAGGTCCCAAGATAGACCCCTGTGGAACCCACATGTCAGGGCCATTTGGTCTGACACACAGTTACCAACCGAAACAAAGTACTTCCTGTCTTCAAGATAGGACTGAAACCATTTAAGGGCAGTTCCAGTGATACCTATCCATTCCTCTAATCTTTGTGTCAGGATTTCATGGTCCACTGTATCAAACGCTGCACTCAAGTCCAACAGAACTAAGACAGAGACTTTGCCTGCGTCAGTGTTCATACGGATGTCATTTGTGACTTTGATAAGTGCAGTCTCAGTCTGTGATGGGGCCTGAATCCTGACTGAAAAGGATCAAAGCAGTTGTTAAGTAATAGAAAGTCATTAAGTTGCTGATATACAACTTTTTTGACTTTCCCTAAAAAAGGTTTGATATGGGCCGATAGTTGTTGAGCACTGTAGCATCAAGACTGCTCTTCTTTAGGAGAGGCTTAATGACAGCAGTTTTTAAGGCCCTTGGAAATGTTCCAGACTGTAAGGAATTATTGACTATATTAGTGAGTTGTGGTAACAAACTGCTTAGTACTGATTTTAGAAATCTAGTGGGTAAAACATCGAGGCAGCAGGTGGATGAACTCAGGCTGGAGACAGTTTTTCAATTGTTCTGTCATTAATTTGTGTAAAATGTGTTAAACCAACCAAGTGTCTCCTAGGTGGCTGCAGTGTTGTTTTATGCCCTTTGGACTGTAGCATGTTTAATGCCTTGAACCTTTTCGTTGAAAAACAATGCAAACTCATTGCATTTAGTGGTGGAAACTAAATCTGGAGGAAATGGAGCTGGAGGGTTTGTTAATCTGTTCACTGTAGCAAACAGGACACGAGGTTGTTACTATTGTTGTTGATGATCTCTGAGAAGAATATTTCTCTTTCTTTTGCAAAGTTTGATTGAAAACATGCAAATTCTCTTTGTATACCTCATAATGAATTAAGAGTTTCGATTTACGCCATTTTCTTTCGAATTTTCGGCATTCCCTTTTCTGTGCCCTGACAGAGTGAGCATTGCTCCATGAAGCCTTCTGCCTCGTCCTGATCACTTTAACCTTAACAGGAGCAATGGTGTTCATAACATTTAAAACACCTGAAGTATAACAATTCAACAAATCATCAACTTGACCTGATGAGGCATTTTCAAACCTGATTGCCTCCATAAACTGTGTCCTGGTGTTATCGTTAATGTATCTCTTTTTTACAACAGTAGGTCCAACAGCAACTTTTGGAATTATGGACAGATGAAAAAAGACACATGAATGATCAGATAGAGCAACATCAATCACAGTGACATCTGAAATATGAACACCTTTAGTAATGACCAGGTCCAGAGTGTGACCTCTGTTATGGGTCGGCTCATTAACATGCTGACAAAGACCAAAAGTATCAAGAATAGTAGAAAGTTCTTTGGCATTTCTGTCACAAACATTATCCACATGCACATTAAAATCACCAGATATGACTATTTGTTCAAATTCTGTGCAAATAACCGAAAGCATTTCAGTAAACTCATTAATAAAATCATGACACTGTTGGGGTGGTTTGTAAAGAACTACATATAAAATAGATGGAGAAAACCTCAACTCCATTTTGAATGACACATACTCAAATGATGAAAACTCACCAAGTGATAGCTTCTGGATAAGAATATTATCCCTAAGAAAGGCACATACACCACCACCCTTTTTGTTTTCCTGTATTTTGGATAAAAATGTGAAATTCGACGGGGTGGATTCAATAAGGACCGCATTTCCAGTACTGCTGTCTAACCATGTTTCTGTTAAAAACATAAAATCAAGCTTATTTGAAGTTATAAAATCATTAATTAAAAAAATTTGTTTCCCAAAGACCTGACATTGAACAGTGCAAGTTTTAAGTCCGTTTGAGCAGGACCTGACTTTATCTGTTTGCAGGGGATTTGAATCAGATTTGTCTGATTAGACAATCTAACTGTTATTCTCTTCTTTAATCTGCGACTTCTGACTGTAGCTATGGAGCTAGGAGGGAGTGTTCTCTCCCAGGGCCTCAGGTTGATAAGTGGTTTATTATGACGAAAAGTCCTGGAACAGCAGAGGCCCTCAGTGTCCTAATCACTGATAGTAGCCTTGATGCTAGTCAAGGCTTTTGGAGCTGGTCTGGGAGGAGGTGGTCTGGGAGGAGCTGGTCTGGGAGGAGGTGGTCTGGGAGGAGCTGGTTTGGGAGGGGTGGAGAGGGTCTGACAGGGGTGCATTGGACTCTAGGTAGTGGCCGAGGTGAAGCAGTGGTACTCCTGGGTGGTATTGGGGGTGATGTTTTTAGTGATGATGATAGAACCCGTGACCTGGCCAAGTTAGGCGTAAGGGGTATCATCTTAATTCCAGATTTAACTAAAATTTCCAGGTGATCTGGAAATCCCATTGGTGAATCCGGAGATGGGACAGGGATGGTGAGGTCCGGAAGGTGTTGATGTTACTGGTGGGGTCCATGGTCCTTTTGGGGAGTCCATTTCAGTGGTGGAGGTGTTGATGGTGGTAGAGTCAGAGGAGGATCCTTGGCTGGTGAGGCAGGAGTGCTTTTTTCATTCAGTGGCTGAGGACCCTTTCTCTGTTCAAGAGGGCGCCCAGAACCATTTAGGTGTCTCAGGGAGTGCAGGAGGTTATCCGTTAGCCTCCTGACCCCTCCCCTGTTTAGATGTGGGCCCTTTCCTTTGAACAGGTTGTCACGTTGCCAAAACAAGTTAAAGTTATCAATGAAGTGCACTCCTCTAGTCTCACAGGCCTTGGACAGCCATGTATTCAATGCAAGCAGCCGACTGAATTTATTGATCCTTCTGTCGATGTTTGGGATGGGTCCACTTATAAAGGATTGCACTTCCAGGTTTTCAAGTTTATCTAAAAGCCTGGAGAAATCCTTTTTTAAAACTTCTGATTCCCCCTTCCTGGTGTCAACTGCACCCACGTGTAATATCAGCTGTTTAATCCCTGTGTGTTTGGATATGACTTGGGGGAGGAGTGATGTTATATCAGTGACTGTAGCACTTGGAAAGCTGCATGTAGCAAATCTACCGTTGTTTATGTCTCGGACAGCACCGTCTCCAAGCAGCAGGATATCTCTGACCTTCACTTTTAGCATAGATTGTCTGTCACTGTTTGCCTGGTGCTTTTCCACAGATTCATGTCTCCTGTTCTCCATAGAATAAGCTTGATTTACTCCATGTTTTTCATTTACAGCAGAGTTTTCTGGTTTATTCACCTTTAGCTCAGTCAGTGGTTGGAATCTGTTTTTTAGCTGGATGTCTGGTGATGCTACATATGCTCTTGTGATGTCAGCATTCTTTTTTCTAATCCAGTGCTGCTTTGGCTGGGCACCAAGTTTATGCCAGGTGGTATCATTTTGTTTAAATCCCTTTGCTTTGCTCAGTTTTGGGAATGACACTGTATCATCCAAGTTTAAATTCACAGTCTTACCACATTGTGTGATCGGTATTGTCTCCTGAAGTCCTCTTTCAGATTCCAAAGCAAAAATCTTTGTTTGTAGCACACTGATTTCTTGTTGATATTTCCAGCAATTTTGGCAGAAAGAGTTTGTAGTTGTTGTTTTTACCCCAGACATGTTGAAAAATAGATATCAAGGCTCCAGTCGCTCGGCGAGTCCAACGGGTTGTTTAAAAAGTAAAAAAAAAAAAAAAAAAAAAAAAAAAAACAAGTAAAAACATAAAAGCAAAATCCAGTTAAAAGAAAGTAAAAAGTAAAAAGTACTGTAAAAAAGTTAATCATAAAATCATTGGCTAAATGTAGAGATAACTAAAAAAGAAAAGTAAAGCAGGCATGAGCAAGCAGAGGTGCGACTGCACTCTTCAGAAGCAGGAAGTCAGTCCTGCTTCTGAGAAGCCAATACACTTTGAGGGCTTGTTTGTGAAAGTCACTCTTCATGAAAATAAACAAGTGATAATTGGAAATATTTATAGACCACCTTTAGCTCCAAAGTTAGACTCTGTAAAAAATATATCTACTGTCTCTTCATTAGTAAGCTCTAAAGAAATTATCTTGATGGGTGTAAATGACCTGCTTCACTGTGTAATCAGTTAAATTCTTTGTTATATTCATTATTATAATCATTATAATGCTTCTATTTTGAAAGACATTCAATAGAGTGCAAAGTCAAGGTGCCGTAAAGCGGAAGTAAACTGTTGTAAAAAAACGTCACCGTCAATGTGAGAAAAAACGTGTCTTCCCAAAGCTAACATAAGAGAAAATGGTGTTCTGCTGATTTATCAATAAGTTCCTTAGCACTTGGTTGATGTGGCAACAAGGTTTGTAGTTACGAATGGTAGATCATTTAGTTTTGCGCTGTATTTTGTGTTTTCGTTGAATAGCAATGTTTTATACATGACACCAGCAGAGTGCGCTAGCATGCTATGCTAATACGAAAATAAGATTGATAATCACCTTTTAAGCCTTTGCTTGGTACACCAAGGAGATATTACAATCTGGTATGCATTACCATAAGTTATTAATTTGTCATATAATTTACATTTCAAGATAATTGTGTAGCTAAAAGGTCAGAAGTTAAACGTTAAAATACAGTTAAATATGGCGCTGCGTTTGGAGGTTGTCTTTTGGTTTGCAATGATAAAAGGTGTAATTACATGAAAGAGTAAATCAATCCATGGATAAATATAGATAAATAAGTATAAAAGAATATGTTAAGGTAATAATTAAATGCTGTAAGATGTTACTTATTTGGATTGTTTGTGTTTCTGTAGCTCTTACGGTGTGTTCACCAAGGTGTTATGCCATTTCAACGTACAATGAAGGCAAATTGAACCATCAGTTTGAGAGTAGACCATCTTTTCAACCGGGGACGCTACAATGGGGGACTTGAAAATGAGCCTTCTTTTCTCACTGAATGTAATATGTTTAATAGTGTTAATTTGACTCAACTCATCAAAGATCCTACTAGAGTCAATCAGAATACTAAAACTCTACTGGACTGGATTCTAGTTACCCATCCTAATAGAATAATTCAATCTGGAGTTCTTTCAGATTGTTTTAGTGATCACTCTATTATTTACTGTATTTGGAAAATTTCTACACCACGACTCCCGCCTAAATATATCAGGGTAAGGGTTACTAAAATTTTAATTGTGAACTGTTCAATCATGATCTGCAGCAGATACATTGGTCTAGGCTAAGGTTAATTCCGTCTATTGACCAAGCATGGGACTTTTTTTATACTGAGTTCTTGAGAGTTTTGGATAAACACGCCCCCTGGACTACTATCAAGGTGAAAGGTGAAGGGGGACCTCATTAGTCTCTATAAACTCAGAGATAGGGCCTGGGACCGGTGCAGACATACAAAGCTTGCTGATGATTGGGATAAATACAACGGTTAAGAAACTATTACACTGCACAAACAAGAAATGCAAAGGCTAATTATTACAGGAATAGCTAATCAAATAATATTAATAATCCCAAAAAATTTGGAAACAAATTGACTAATTACTTGATAAATCAGATAGTTCCACTATCAATATGACCATTAATAATGACCTCGCTAATGACCCTGTTGTGATTTCTAATGCTTTTAGTTTACATTTCTCCCAAACACCTCAGGTTAAGCTCCGTTACTCCAGTCTGACTTATCGTCAAATTTTCAGCCGTCCAATAATATGTTCTCCTTCAAACCAGTCAGCTCGGCTGAAGTTCAGCAGGTCATTAGTAAGCTCTCCTCTAGTCGTGGTCCTGGACCTGATGGCATTGAGGGTAAGTTTATTAAAATGGCCTCTCATGTTCTGTCATTTCCATTGACTGAACTTTTTAATTTGTCTTTAGTTACTTGTGAAGTGCCTCAGGAATGGAAATGCATAAAAGTAATTCCTCTAGACAAAGGAGGTGACACTCAAAATTTGAACAATTATCGACCAATATCAATAATTAATGGTGTTGTGAAATGCTTT
The DNA here is from genome assembly GCA_024416835.2 of Perccottus glenii. NCBI lineage: Eukaryota > Metazoa > Chordata > Actinopteri > Gobiiformes > Odontobutidae > Perccottus > Perccottus glenii. The sequence goes on from CM044558.2 coordinate 1,758,451, forward strand.
GAGAAAATAATTTTTAATCAACTGTCCAATTATCTTTCATGCTATAATCTCTTATCTCAATGCCAATCAGGAATCAGAAAATACCTCCACAGCACTTTTGAAATTTACTAATGACATTTTTTCTAATTGGGACAATAATAAATGTACTGGAGCTATCTTTATAGATTTAATTAATCAAGGCCTTCGACCTTGTTGACCACTACCTGCTCCCTCCTTGACAATCTATATTATATTGGTCTTTCTAGATCAGCTCTGCTTTGGGGTAACTCGTATTTCCACCATCGTCGTCAATGTGTGTCCTACAGAGGCAGTCAGTCAAACTTTACAATCATAGGCATTCCTCAAGGTTCCTCTTTAGGACCTTTTATTATTTTAAATTTTTATTAATGACCTCCTACTTTGCTGCTCTGACTGTAATATTCATCTATACGCAGATGACACTGTAATCTACTGCGCTAAACGTGACATCTCTGACATCAATAATTCTTTGCAACAGGACTTTAACTCCGTGCAGCGATGGTTACTGTCCAACAAACTGCTCATTAACAAAACAAAATCATACTCTATGCTGTTTCAGAGAAAATGTCAGCTTCTAGCACTAACCTAAAACTGAGTTTCTTAGATAAGACCCCCCTTGAGTCTGTTGAGACATTTAAATACCTCGAAGTTTGGATTGACTCTGATCTTTCATTTAAAACACATGTGTATTCCATCACTAATAAACTCAATTACCGGTTAAACATTTTATACCAGTCAATTATCTGTTTAAATTTTCATGTTAGGAAGAGAATAGTTTCTCAATTATTACTTCCCACCTTAGATTATGAAGACATTGTAAATCAAAACTCTACAGCCTCCTGCCTTCACTCACTTGATGTTGTCTACAATAGTTTATGCCTTTATCACTGGCTCCAATTCATTTTTAAAAGTATTCATTTTTGTTACCCCATGTATCTTAAAAAGTATCTTGTACCTTTTCGCTCATATAATTTACCCCACACAGAATTTTTACAGTTCCTAGAGTTAAAAAAAACTTTGCATTTCAATTTAAGGCCCCAATGATTGGAATAGCCTTCCTGCCTCTATCCGATCCATAACTTCTTTTCGATTTGTTCTTTTATCTCATTTGCAAAATGTTTGTCTTTGCTTTTGACTACTTGTACTGTTTGTAAATAATGTTTATTATGTTTACTCTTATTTTTGTAACTGAATTTTGATGGAGGGGGGTTATGAGAGCCTGGGAATGTATTGTTGTGTGTGGTGAAAGTGTGTGCATTTGTGTAAGTTAGTTTTATTTGTGTAGCATATCAGCCCTCGGAATCCCCACGGATTAACTGTCCTGTCTTTTCAATCATTGCCAGAGGCCTTCAGAGACAAGCTTGTATCTAAAGTCTGGAAGAGGACTGTGTTTATCCCTGTTTATCCCATGTATTGTTAATCCTTTTCCTCTCCCCATCATGTTATTCACTTATTGATTTGTGTATTTTTTAATAAAATTCCCTAAAAGACACCAATGTTTCTCTGTTTATATTAAGAAATGTTCGAAAACTAGGAGAATTCTCTTCCTTTAGATTAATGAGACTAGATTAAACAGTTTCTTTGGACCTGTCGAAAATCAAAGTGGTGCCCCTTTTAATCAGAAATTAATTTTAATAAGTTAATATTAATATCAAAATTTATTATTAAAATTAATCTTCTATATGTTTAAACAAACATACCCTCATACGCTACAGGTATTTTGGTGCCCCATGTGAGGCCCGAACTCACGACCTTCAAATTATGAGACTGATTAAACAGTTTCTTTGGACCTGTCGAAAATCAAAGTGGTGCCCCTTTTAATCAGAAATTAATTTTAATAAATTTATATTAATATCAAAATTAATTATTAAAATGATTAAAATTAATCTTCTATATGTTTATACAAACATACCCTCATAAGCTACATTTGAAATGTTAATTTTCATGCTGTGTACTGTGTAGTTTATAATGGCACTGCTGTCTGTAGTTACCTGTTCAACCAGAGGACCCCCTTGAAAACAAGATGATTCATCTCAATTATATAGGATTATTCCTCACGAAAATGTGAATAAATAAATTTGCACACCTTGCCTGCCACACTGCACCCTAGATTAGGACACAAAATACCTCATCTGTTGAAACCAGTTAGAACCAGTTGGTCATCGCTGGCTGGACACATAGTGGAAAAATACTGATACTGTGGCAGGAAGTGCCCCCTCTTGCGTAAAATGTGACCAATGTTTTTGACATTTGTGGTGTCGAGTTGACCATCGACACAACTCATTGGCTTACCTTATGTGAAATTTGTTTCGTTTCGAATTAAACATACAAACTTTACATTGGTTATATAGTTGCTATTCTTGTAGTCGTAGGCAAATTAGGCGCCGCCCAAGTGGCAGCCTGTTGCAGCAGGTCCCGCTAAGTTTGTAATATTTGTGTTTATTTATAGTGTTCTGGTATTTTATATTCTTTTCTTTTGTTTGTGTATGTGTGAGCAACTACAAACTGCACAATGGACATCAACAAAATCACAGAGCTTGCTCTACTTTTCCTGTTTCTTTGGACTTTGTTTACGGTAGCGTTTGGAAACTCTGTTCACAACAGTGGTCCTATTGTTTACACCAGGGACCAGCTGTTAGCATTCTGTAATACAGCGATGATACGGCAGGAAAAACCGGACATTCCCGCGAGCTAAGAAGCAGACGACGGGGAAACCGTGCTGGGACTCTGTATCGGGCTAAAAAGAGACGTTACAGACCAACTCTGCCGTCCGTCGTTATGGGAAATGTGAGATCTCTACCCAACAAGATGGACGAGCTAGCGGCTCTTACCCGGCATCAGAGGGAATTCCGGGAGTGTAGCATCATGCTGTTCACGGAGTCATGGCTAACTTCGCTAACTGATGCGCTAACCCCGCATCAGTTTGCTTACCGCAGCAACAGGATCATAGAGGATGCAGTTGCTATGGCACTGCACTCTGTGCTCACCCACCTGGACAATAAGAACTCTTATGCACGTATGCTGTTTGTTGACTTCAGCTCAGCATTCAACACTATCATCCCGACCAAGTTAATAGCCAAACTTGAAGACTTGGGCATCAATACCTCACTCTGCAACTGGATTCTGGACTTCCTGACCAACAGACCCCAGAATGTCCGATCTGGATCCACCTGCTCCACATCCATCACACTTAACACTGGTGTACCACAGTGCTGTGTGCTAAGTCCATTTCTCTACTCCCTCTTCACCTCCGACTGCTAGCCTGTGTATGGATCTAATGCCATCGTCAAGTTTGCAGACGACACTACAGTGATTGGTCTCATCAGCAACAACGATGAGACTGCCTACAGGGAAGAGATCCAGCACCTGTCCACATGGTGCAACGAAAATAACCTGCTCCTCAACACCACCAAAACGAAGGAGCTCATCGGGGACTTCAGGAAAGAGTCTGGAGGCACACACGACACCATCCACATCAATGGAATGGACGTCGAGCGTGTCTCCAGCTTCAAGTTCCTGGGGACCCACATCTCGGCTGACATGACCTGGACAACCAACACCTCCAGCCTGGTCAAGAAGGCTCACCAGCGCCTCTTCTTCCTGAGGACACTGAGGAAGAACCAGCTCTCCTCGGCCATCCTGGTGAACTTCTACCGCTGCGCGATAGAAAGCATCCTGACGAACTGTGTCACAGTATGGTATGGGTGTTGCTCTGTCGCGGAGCGCAAGGCATTGCAGCGGGTGGTGAAAACTGCCCAACGCATCACAGGGACTCCACTTCCTGCCATCGAAAACATCCAGAGGAAACGCTGTCTGCGTCGAGCTCGCAGCATCCTTAAGGACTCCTCTCACCCAGCCCACAGACTGTTCTCCCTCCTCCCCTCCGGCAGGCGTTTCAGGAGCCTCCGGACTAGAACCAGCAGACTAAAGAACAGTTTCTTCCCCAGAGCTGTCTCTTTACTGAACTCTAACCCTTGCTGACCCCACACCTCTCACAGACTCCTCTTTCACCTCCCACCATGCCACTCCCCTCACAGACTCTCCTCCCACCCCCCACCATCCCACTACCCTCATAGACTCTTCTACCCCCACCATCCCACTCCCCTCACAGACTCTCCTCTCATCCCACCATCCCTTGCACTACTGCACCTTTCCTACCAACTGTTCATACAGTACCAACTGTTTACATTTCACTGTTTGCACTACCTTAAATCTACTGCTTACCTTAAGCTAACATACAATTGTATACACCTACCTGTAAAATTCTGTTTATAGTTAGAGACATCTGTATATTACATGTGTGTGTGTGTGTGTGTGTGTGTGTGTGTGTATGTGTGTGTGAGTGTGTGTATGTGTGTGTGTGTGTGTGTGTTTGAGTGAGTGTGTGTATGTGTGAGGATGTGTGTATGTGAGTGTGTGTATGTGTGAGTGTGTGTGTGTGCTTGAGTGTGAGTGTGTGTATGTGAGTGTGTGTGAGTGTATGTGTGTGAGTGTGTATACGTGTACGTGTGTATGTGAGTTAGTGTGTGCATGTGTGAGTATGTGTGTATGTGAGTGTGTGTATGTGTGAGTGTATGTGAGTGAGTGTGTGTATGTGAGTGTGTGTGTATGTGTGAGTATGTGTGTATGTGAGTGTGTGTATGTGTGTGTGTTTGTGTGTGAGTGTGTGTATGTGAGTGTGTGTGTATGTGTGTGTGTATGTGAGTGAGTGTGTGCATGTGTGAGTGTGTGTATGTGAGTATGTGTGTATGTGAGTGTGTGTATGTGTGTGTGTATGTGTGTGAGTGTGTGTATGTGTGTGTGTGAGTGTGTGTATGTGTGTGTGTATGTGTGTATGTGAGTGAGTGTGTGTATAGCTCTCCCGGTTTAATTCCCCTGTATGTGTGTATGTTTGCGTGTGTATGTGAGTGAGTGAGTGTGTGTATGTGCGTGTGTTTGTGAGTGAGTGAGTGAGTGTGTGTATGTGTGTGTGCGGCACGACGCGTGTGTATTACATTACATTTAGAGTACATATTCACCTGTAAATGCTGTTTATAGAAAAGAGACACCTGTAATTATATTTATGGCACACACTCACCTTTTATAGTAATAACCATCTGTATATTTATATTCATTGTACATATTACCTGTAAATCCTGTACATCTCCATATCCTGCACGCATGCAACCATTGTATATATCCTGCACTTTGCTGCTATTGCACTTCTGGTTAGACCTAAACTGCATTTCGTTGCCTTGTACCTGTACTTGTGTAATAACAATAAAGTTGAATCTAATCTAATCTAATCTAATCTAATACCGGACTCGACTGTGGCTTTGGAGGGATTTGAACTACTGCGCACGGACAGAACGACAGAGAGCGGTAAGAGAAAGGGAGGAGGTCTGGCAGTTTTTGTGAATAATAGATGGTGTAAATCTGGTCACATCACTATTAAAGAACAGATCTGCTGTAAGGACATTGAGATGTTAGCTGTTAGCATAAGGCCGTACTATCTGCCCAGGGAATTCTCGCATGTTATTGCAATAGCTGCGTATATCCCCCCCTCTGCTGATGGTGAATTGGCATGCGATGTCCTGTATTCTGCGGTAAACAGACTGTTAACACAGAGCCCAAATGCCTTTCTCATCATCTCTGGAGATTTCAATCATGCCCCTCCATCCTCCACGCTGCCCACATTCACCCAGTATGTTTCATGCCACACCAGAGACAATAAAACACTGGACTTATTTTATGCAAATCTAAAGGAGGCTTACACCTCGACACCCCTCCCCCCCTTGGGAAGATCGGATCACAACCTGGTTCATCTCCAACCTGTGTACAAACCCCTTGTATGCAGGCAACCAGCTGTCTCCCGCACAGTGAGGAAATGGTCTGACGAGTCCAGTGAGGCTCTGAAGGACAGTTTCGAAACAACTTTGTGGGAGGAATTGTGTACTCCTCATGGGGATGATATTGACAATCTAACAGACTGCATTACAGACTTTATCAATTTCTGTGTGGAGAATGCTGTACCTTCCAGGACTGTACGTGTTTTTCCAATAACAAACCATGGATAAACCCTGACATAAAGACTCTTCTTAAGGAGAAGAAGAGGGTTTTTAAATCAGGAAACAAGGAAGAGCTGAAAAATGTCCAGAGAGAACTAAGAAAGAAGATCAGGGAAGGAAAAGCATGCTACAGGAGGAAGATGGAGGTTCAGCTGCAGCAGAACAACGTCAGTGGTGTGTGGAAGGGGCTAAAAACCATCACTGGTCATAAGGAGACCAGCCCTCAGACTGAGGGTGACCAGAGGTGGGTGAATGATCTAAATCTATACTTTAACAGATTTGATCAGCCACTCTCCCCTGCCCCCATCCAGTCCCCTCTGCTGCAACCCCCCATCCCGGCCGACACAGCAGGCTGCTCCAGCCCCACCTCTCTCTGCACGGCTATCAGCTCACAGCCTACCCACATCATACCTAACTCCCCCGCTCTACCAATTCCCTCCAGCCCCCACTCCATCCAATACACACTGCCCCTTACAGAAGCCCAGGTGAGAATGGAGATCCGGAAGATCAAAGTGAGAAAGGCTGCAGGTCCAGACGGCATCAGCTCCAGACTCCTTAAGACCTGTGCAGACCAGCTGTGCGGCATACTGCTGTACATGTTTGACCTGAGCCTGAAGCTGGGAAAGGTGCCACAGCTATGGAAAACATCCTGCGTGGTGCCTGTACCAAAGACGTTGCGTCCAAAAGACCTTGGGGACTACAGACCGGTAGCACTGACCTCACATCTGATGAAAACATTGGAGAGGCTGGTGCTAACCCAGCTGCGACCTTTGGTGAGCGCATCAATGGATCCACTTCAGTTTGCCTACCAACCTGGCATTGGAGTGGAAGACGCTGTCATCTTCCTCCGGAATCGGGCTCTTTCTCACCTGGAAAAGGCTGGGAGTACGGTGAGAGTCATGTTTTTTGACTTCTCCAATGCCTTTAAAACCATCCAACCTGCGCTTCTGAGGGATAAGATGGTGGACATGGGAGTGGACCATCATCTGTGTGCTTGGATACTGGACTACCTCACAGACCGACCACAGTATGTGAAAACTCGTGACTGTGAGTCTGACATGATTGTCTGCAACACTGGAGCCCCGCAGGGAACGGTTCTGGCCCCGTTTCTCTTCACCACCTACACTGCAGACTTCATGTTCAGCTCAGCAACCTGTCACCTACAGAAGTTCTCTGATGACTCTGCCATCGTTGGTCTGATCACAGATGATGATGACAGGGAGTACAGAGAACTGATCCAGAACTTTGTGGATTGGTGCCAACGGAGCTGCCTCCAGTTAAATGCGGGGAAAACCAAAGAACTGGTGGTGGATTTCCGTAGGCACAAACAAACTATATTACCACCAGTTAACATTCAGGGAAGGGACATTGTGAGAGTGGAATCTTACAAATACCTGGGTGTTCATCTGAACAACAAACTGGACTGGTCGGACAACACTGCTGCGATCTACAAGAAAGGGCAGAGCAGACTCTTTCTGCTGAGGAGACTGAGGTCTTTTGGTGTGCAGGGAGAGCTACTGAAGACCTTTTTTGACTCTGTGGTTGCCTCAGCCATATTCCATGGTGTGGTATTCTGGTGCAGCAGCATCTCTAGTGCAGAAAGGAAGGGACTGGACAAGCTGATCAGGAGGGCCAGCTCAGTACTGGGGATTCCTCTGGATACTGTGCAGGAGGTGGGAGAGAGGAGGATGGTAGCAAAACTGTCATCATTGCTGGAGAACGACTCTCACCCCCTGTATGAAACGGTTTCAGCTCTGAGCAGCTCCTTCAGTGACAGACTGTTACATCCGAAGTGTCTGAAGGAGCGATACAGACGCTCGTTTCTCCCTGCTGCTATTAGACTTTATAATCAGAGCTGCTCCCAGTGAACGAGTCACCATGATACTCACTGCAATAATATGTGTAATTTGTTGTTGTTGTTTTTAGTGCAATTACTATACTGTAATACTTGACATACTTTTTTGTTTTTGTATATGCTGTATTTATAGGTATATATACATATTATATATTATGCTGTATATTATGTATAATATTTATGTTTATAACATACTGTAAAAATTGCTGCTGGAACAGAGAAATTTCCCCATTGTGGGACGAATAAAGGATTATCTTATCTTATCTTATAGCTCAAACACTTGTTCCAAAAGAGTCGGGAGAAAGTGTTTTCAGACTAATTGGTGTTTACGCCCGGTTGCGGTGTTGGAAAGAAAAAGTTTTTATTCTTTAAGTGTTCTCTGCACAACAGCAGAAAGCCTTTTTAACTAAACTAATCTATCTGTACGTTTGTTTATTTAAAACTAGTAGCACACTCAGAAAAATATATAAGAGGTTTTAAATGTTTTATGTGTTTTTACGACTGTCAGTCAAAGTCAAAGTCAGCTTTATTGTCAATTCTACTATATATACAGTACATACAGAGATTTGAAATTCTGTGACTCTCTAACCCTAGGTGCCTACAAGTAACAACAACAACAAATTAGAGCCGCAAGCGGCGATAAAGGCCCTCGCCTCCCTTGAGACCGCGGGGACACATGCACTCGGAGGAATGCATTTCGTGCTTTAAAGCGTAAACTTCACGGTAATGTCAAATAACCGGGCCTGTGTTACTGCTGGGGCCTGTTACACCACCTTGTAATTTAGAGTTAAAGGTCTCCACAATCCCTGGTTTTCCTGGGAGCTGTCTGAACCTTTGAACATAATAGATTATGCTTGGGCTAAGGCGAGAAAAAAAAAGTACTGGCTGGAGATTTGAGATGACTCAGGAATCGCTGCAACCCCTGTTTAAAAAGGCAAAATGTAAATATAACTTGTCTAAAAGTACAAGGTTACAAGTTCCAAAGGATTCTGAGGAGTTTTCTAAGACTCTAGCCGTGGCTCTGGAGGGGCCTCCTCTAAAGGAAGGATCCTGGCAATTGGGAAATGGCATTTATTTCCCAAAGATTGCCTCTTCACAGACTCATTACGACCACAGCCACAAATGTATCAAAAACAAATTGATAACTTTTTGGCACACGTGTCTAGATGATACTCACCAAATTTGGAGCTGTTTAGATGAAAAGCCTTTAGACACAAGGGGTGAGATTTAGGTGGTCACGCATTCCACCCAACATAGTAGATTTTCTGTTGAGTTTACGGTATGGCTGTAATAAACTTTTATGTTTGCCCTGAGGTGTCCTATGGATGTACCAAGTTTTGTATTTCTACATTGGAAAAATGTACTTTCCTTTTCCATAGAACCAATGTATTTTGACTTTTCTAGGGGTCGCCACTGAGTCATTTTTCATATTTTTTTTTCAGCGACTTCAAATACATACATTTTTTGCTGGGCTTGAAGTCTGGGACCAATAAAAATGACTTTTAGTTGCACGTTTACTGGGTCAAATTGAGGTTCATTTTGCAGAAAAATTATAATAAAAAAATATATACCAAATTAAAGCCGCAAGCGGCGATAAAGGCCCTCGCCTCCCTTGAGACCGCGGGGACACATGCACTCGGAGGATTGCATTTCGTGCTTTAAAGCGTAAACTTCACGGTAATGTCAAATAACCGGGCCTGTGTTACTGCTGGGGCCTGTTACACCACCTTGTAATTTAGAGTTAAAGGTCTCCACAATCCCTGGTTTTCCTGGGAGCTGTCTGAACCTTTGAACATAATAGATTATGCTTGGGCTAAGGCGAGAAAAACAAAGTACTGGCTGGAGATTTGAGATGACTCAGGAATCGCTGCACCCCCCTGTTTAAAAAGGCAAAATGTAAATATAACTTGTCTAAAAGTACAAGGTTACAAGTTCCAAAGGATTCTGAGGAGTTTTCTAAGACTCTAGCCGTGGCTCTGGAGGGGCCTCCTCTAAAGGAAGGATCCTGGCAATTGGGAAATGGCATTTATTTCCCAAAGATTGCCTCTTCACAGACTCATTACGACCACAGCCACAAATGTATCAAAAACAAATTGATAACTTTTTGGCACACGTTCTAGATGATACTCACCAAATTTGGAGCTGTTTAGATGAAAAGCCTTTAGACACAAGGGGTGAGATTTAGGTGGTCACGCATTCCACCCAACATAGTAGATTTTCTGTTGAGTTTACGGTATGGCTGTAATAAACTTTTATGTTTGCCCTGAGGTGTCCTATGGATGTACCAAGTTTTGTATTTCTACATTGGAAAAATGTACTTTCCTTTTCCATAGAACCAATGTATTTTGACTTTTCTAGGGGTCGCCACTGAGTCATTTTTCATATTTTTTTTTCAGCGACTTCAAATACATACATTTTTTGCTGGGCTTGAAGTCTGGGACCAATAAAAATGACTTTTAGTTGCACGTTTACTGGGTAAAATTGAAAATCATTTTTCAGAAAAATTATAATAAAAAAAAAAAACCAAATTATAATAAAAAAAAATATAACTCGAGCAAAAACGACAAGAAAAACGCCTGTCTATTTTACACACATGTGTTTAGCTCATTTTGCCCAAGTTTGGTGTCTGTGGAATGAAGCAGCTATTTTCTGTTGTTTTTAAAAGAGAGGTTGTATTCTAAGTCAGTTCACATTTTCAATTTAAAATGGCTGCCTTCCCGTGTGTGATAGGGTGTGGTCCCCATTGGCTTTTTTGTTAATAAGCCCATGATGGATGTGTGTACCAAGTTTCATTTGCCTACGACAAACTAAAATTTTCACTTCCCATTGACTTTTTCCACATATTTGGGACGTTGCTATGGCAACACATTTATAGATAGGGGGTGGTTGTCATTGGCTTTTATGCTCGTCATGCCATAAGAGATGTGGTACCAAATTTCATGTCTCTATGACAAACTAAATTCTTGGGTCCCATTATAAGTTTGTAGGGGGCGCTGGAGAGCCATTTCTAAAGATAACCCTTTTATTTACATATCTTTGTGTTCAGGTCATGAATGTGCACAAACGCCTTTTTGGGTCCGACTCGATCCGAGAAGGCGTTTGAGAGTTAAGAGACATTTTATTTTCACAAAAATGGCCACCTCGTTACAGGCTTGCCACACCCATACCCGATAAGATATCAACAATAAAGTCACAAATTTGGTTGGCACACGTGTCTAGATGATACTCACCAAATTTGGGGCCATTTAAATTAAAACACAATGATTTGCATCTTCTTGCGCAAGGGGTGCGATTTTAGTGGCCATGCGTTTCACCCCACATGGCGGACTTCCTGTTGAGTTTAGGGTGTGACTGTCATTGACTTTTCTGTTTGCCCTGAGGTGTCCTATGGATGTACCAAGTTTCATTTTTCTACGTTGGAAAAAAGTTACTTTCACTTTCCATAAACCCAATGTATTTTGACTTTTCTAGGGGTCGCCACTGAGTCATTTTTCGTTTTTTTTTTTTTCGGGGACTTCAAATACATAAATTTTTCGCTGGGCTTGAAGTCTGGGACCAATAAAAATGACTTTTAGTTGTTGGTTTACTGGGTCAAATTGAGAATCATTTTGCAGAAAAATTATAATAAAAAAATATATACCGAATTATAATAAAAAAAAATATAACTCGAGCAAAAAAGTCTAGAAAAACACTTGTCTATTTTACACACGTGTTTAGCTCATTTTGCCCAAGTTTGGTGTCTGTGGAATGAAGCAGCTATTTTTTGTTATTTTTTAAAAAAGAGGTGTATTCTAAGTCGGACGAAATTTTCAATTCAAAATGGCCGCCTTCCCATGTGTGATAGGGTGCGGTCCCCATTGGCTTTTTTGTTCATAAGCCCATGGTGGATGTGTGTACCAAGTTTCATTTGCCTACAACAAACTAAAAATTTCACTTCCCATTGACTTTTTTTACATTTTTGGGACGTTGCTATGGCAACACATTTATAGATAGGGGGTGGTTGTCATTGGCTTTTATGCTCGTCATGACATAAGGGATGTGTGTACCAAATTTTATGTCTCTATGACAAACTAAATTCTTGGGTCCCATTATAAGTTTGTAGGGGGCGGTGGAGAGCCATTTCTAAAGATAACCCTTTTATTTACATATTTTTTTGTTCAGGTCATGAATGTGCACAAACGCCTTTTTGGGTCCAACTCGATCCGAGAAGGCGTTTGAGAGTTAAGAGACGTTTTATTTTCACAAAAATGGCCACCTCGTTACAGGCTTGCCACACCCATACCCGATAAGATATCAAAAACAAAGTCACAACTTTGGTTGGCACATGTGTCTAGATGATACTCACCAAATTTGGGGCCATTTAGATTAAAACACAATGATTTGCATCTTTCTGCGCAAGGGGTGCGATTTTAGTGGTTGCGCGTTTCACCCCACATGGCGGACTTCCTGTTAAGTTTAGGGTGTGACTGTCATTGACTTTTCTGTTTGCCCTGCGGTGTCCTATGGATATACCAAGTTTTTCATTTCTGCGTTGAAAAAACTTACTTTCACTTTCCATAGGCCCAATGTATTTTGACTCTTCTAGGGGTCGCCACTGAGTCATTTTTCATATTTTTTTTTCGGGGACTTCAAATACATAAATTTTTGCCGGGCTTGAAGTCTGGGACCAATAAAAATGACTTTTAGTTGCACGTTTACTGGGTCAAATTGAGGTTCATTTTGCAGAAAAATTATAATAAAAAAATATATACCAAATTAAAGCCGCAAGCGGCGATAAAGGCCCTCGCCTCCCTTGAGACCGCGGGGACACATGCACTCGGAGGATTGCATTTCCTGCTTTAAAGCGTAAACTTCACGGTAATGTCAGATAACCGGGCCTGTGCTACTGCTGGGGCCTGCTACACCACCTTGTAATTTAGAGTTAAAGGTCTCCACAATCCCTGGTTTTCCTGGGAGCTGTCTGAACCTTTGAAAATAATAGATTATGCTTGGGCTAAGGTGAGAAAAACAAAGTACTGGCTGGAGATTTGAGATGACTCAGGAATCGCTGCACCCCCCTGTTTAAAAAGGCAAAATGTAAATATAACTTGTCTAAAAGTACAAGGTTACAAGTTCCAAAGGATTCTGAGGAGTTTTCTAAGACTCTAGCCGTGGCTCTGGAGGGGCCTCCTCTAAAGGAAGGATCCTGGCAATTGGGAAATGGCATTTATTTCCCAAAGAAATGGCTGCCTCTTCACAGACTCATTACGACCAAAGCCACAAATGTATTTAAAAAACAAATTGATAACTTTTTTTGGCACACGTGTCTAGATGATACTCACCAAATTTGGAGCTGTTTAGATGAAAAGCCTTTAGCACAAGGGGTGCGATTTAGGTGGTCACGCATTCCACCCAACATAGTAGATTTCCTGTTGAGTTTACGGTATGGCTGTAATAAACTTTTCTGTTGGCCCTGAGGTGTCCTATGAATGTACCAAGTTTTGTATTTCTAAATTGGAAAAGTTTACTTTCATTTTCCATAGGCCCAATGTTTTTTGACTTTTCTAGGGGTCACTGAGTCATTTTTCGTATTTTTTTTTTCGGGGACTTCAAATACATAAATTTTTTGCCGGGCTTGAAGTCTGGGACCAATTAAAATGACTTTTAGTTGCACGTTTACTGGGTCAAATTGAGGATCATTTTGCAGAAAAATTATAATAAAAAAAATATACCAAATTATAATAAAATAAAATATAACTCGAGCAAAAAAGTCTAGAAAAACGCTTGTCTATTTTACATACAGGTGTTTAGCTCATTTTGCCCAAGTTTGGTGTCTGTGGAATGAAGCAGCTATTGTCTGTGTTCTTTTAAAAAAGAGGTGTATTTTAAGTCGGTTCACATTTTCAATTCAAAATGGCCGCCTTCCGTGTGTGATAGGGTGTGGTCCCCATTGGCTTTTTGTTCATAAGCCCATGGTGGATGTGTGTACCAAGTTTCATTTGCCTACGACAAACTAAAATTTCACTTCCCATTGACTTTTTCCACATATTTGGGACGTTGCTATGGCAACACATTTATAGATAGGGGGTGGTTGTCATTGGCTTTTATGCTCGTCATGACATAAGAGATGTGTGTACCAAATTTTATGTCTCTATGACAAACTAAATTCTTGGGTCCCATTATAAGTTTGTAGGGGGCGCTGGAGAGCCATTTCTAAAGATAACCCTTTTATTTACATATCTTTGTGTTCTGGTCATGAATGTGCACAAACGCCTTTTTGGGTCCAACTCGATCCGAGAAGGCGTTTGAGAGTTAAGAGACATTTTATTTTCACAAAAATGGCCACCTCGTTACAGGCTTGCCACACCCATACTCGATAAGATATCAACAACAAAGTTACAACTTTGGTTGGCACATGTGTCTAGATGATACTCACCAAATTTGGGGCCATTTAGATTAAAACACAAGGATTTGCATCTTTCTGCGCAAGGGGTGCGATTTTAGTGGCCGCGCGTTTCACCCCACATGGCGGACTTCCTGTTAAGTTTAGGGTGTGACTGTCATTGACTTTTCTGTTTGCCCTGAGGTGTCCTATGGATGTACCAAGTTTCATTTTTCTACATTGGAAAAAAGTTACTTTCACTTTCCATTGGTCCAATGTATTTTGACTTTTCTAGGGGTCGCCACTGAGTCATTTTTCGTATTTTTTTTTCGGCGACTTCAAATACATAAATTTTGGGCTTGAAGGCTGGGACCAATAAAAATGACTTTTCGTGCATGTTCACTGGGTCAAATTTAGGATCATAGGTCGACAATAAAAATAAATAAATAAATAATCCGAGCAAAAACAAATCTGGGGGTGCATATCATGGAAGACCTCGATCCGAGAAGGCGTTTGAGAGTTAAGAGACATTTTATTTTAACAAAAACTTGCCACACCCACACCGGATAAGATATTTAAAAAAAAGTCACAACTTTGGTTGGCACATGTGTCTAGATGATACTCACCAAATTTGGGGCCATTTAGAATAAAACACAAGGATTTGCATCTTTTTGCGCAAGGGGTGCGATTTTAGTGGCCATGCGTTTCACCCCACATGGCGGACTTCCTGTTGAGTTTAGGGTGTGGCTGTCATTGACTTTTCAGTTTGCCCTGAGGTGTTCTATGGATGTACCAAGTTTCATTTTTCTACGTTGGAAAAAAGTTACTTTCATTTTCCATAGGCCCAATGTATTTTGACTTTTCTAGAGGCCGCCACTGAGTCATTTTTTGTATTTTTTTTTCGGGGACTTCAAATACATAAATTTTTTGCCGGGCTTGAAGTCCGGGACCAATAAAAATGACTTTTAGTTGCATGTTTACTGGGTCAAATTGAGGATCATTTTGCAGAAAAATTATAATAAAAAAATATATACACAATTATAATAAAAAAAAATATAACTCGAGCAAAAAAGTCTAGAAAAACACTTGTCTATTTTACATACATGTGTTTAGCTCATTTTGCCCAAGTTTGGTGTCTGTGGAATGAAGCAGCTATTTTTTGTTGTTTTTAAAAAAAGAGGTGTATTCTAAGTCAGAGCACATTTTCAATTCAAAATGGCCGCCTTCCCGTGTGTGATAGGGTGTGGTCCCTATTGGCTTTTTTGTTCATAAGCCCATACTGGATGTGTGTACCAAGTTTCATTTTCCTACGACAAACTAAAATTTTCACTTCCCATTGACTTTTTCCACATATTTGGGACGCTATGGCAACACATTTATAGATAGGGGTGGTTGTCATTGGCTTTTATGCTCGTCATGACTTAAGAGATGTGTGTACCAAATTTCATGTCTCTATGACAAACTAAATTCTTGGGTCCCATTATAAGTTTGTAGGGGCGCTGGAGAGCCATTTCTAAAGATAACCCTTTTATTTACATATCTTTGTGTTCAGGTCATGAATGTGCACAAACGCCTTTTGGGTCCAACTCGATCCGAGAAGGCGTTTGAGAGTTAAGAGACGTTTATTTTCACAAAATGGCCACCTCGTTACAGGCTTGCCACACCCATACCCGATAAGATATCAACAACAAAGTCACAACTTTGGTTGGCACATGTGTCTAGATGATACGCACCAAATTTGGGGCCATTTAAATTAAAACACAATGATTTGCATCTTTCTGCTAGGTGCGATTTTAGTGGTCAGCGCATTTCACCCTACACAGCGGACTTCCTGTTTAGTTTAGGTGTGACTGTCATTGACTTTTCAGTTTGTTCTGAGGTGTCCTATGGATGTACCAAGTTTCATTTTTCTACGTTGGAAAAAGTTACTTTCACTTTCCATAGGCCCAATGTATTTTGATTTTGTAGGGTCGCCACTGAGTCATTTTTCGTTTTTTTCGGCGACTTCAAAACATAACATTTTCGCCGAGCTTGAAGTCTGGGACCAATAAAAATGACTTTTAGTTGTTGGTTTACTGGGTCAAATTGAGAATCATTTTGCAGAAAAATTATAATAAAAAATATATACCGAATTATAATAAAAAAATATAACTCGAGCAAAAAGTCTAGAAAAACACTTGTCTCTTTTACATACATGTGTTTAGCTCATTTTGCCCAAGTTTGGTGTCTGTGGAATGAAGCAGCTATTTTTGTTGTTTTTAAAAAGAGGTGTATTCTAAGTCGGACCAAATTTTCAATTCAAAATGGCCGCCTTCCCGTGTGTGATAGGGTGTGGTCCCCATTGGCTTTTTGTTCATAAGCCCATGGTGGATATGTGTACCAAGTTTCATTTGCCTACAACAAACTAAAAATTTCACTTCCCATTGACTTTTTCCACATATTTGGGACGTTGCTATGGCAACACATTTATAGATAGGGGGTGGTTGTCATTGGCTTTTATGCTCGTCATGACATAAGAGATGTGTGTACCAAATTTCATGTTTCTATGACAAACTAAATTCTTGGGTCCCATTATAAGTTTGTAGGGGCGCTGGAGAGCCATTTCTAAAGATAACCCTTTTATTTACATATCTTTGTGTTCAGGTCATGAATGTGCACAAACGCCTTTTTGGTTTCAACTCGATCCGAGAAGGCGTTTGAGAGTTAAGAGACGTTTTATTTTCACAAAAATGGCCACCTCGTTACAGGCTTGCTACACCCATACCCGATAAGATATCAACAACAAAGTCACAAATTTGGTTGGCACACGTGTCTAGATGATACTCACCAAATTTGGGGCCATTTAAATTAAAACACAATGATTTGCATCTTCTTGCGCAAGGGGTGCGATTTTAGTGGCCATGCGTTTCACCCCACATGGCAGACTTCCTGTTGAGTTTAGGGTGTGACTGTCATTGACTTTTCTGTTTGCCCTGAGGTGTCCTATGGATGTACCAAGTTTCATTTTTCTGCGTTGAAAAAAAGTTACTTTCACTTTCCATAGGCCCAATGTATTTTGATTTTGTAGGGGTCGCCACTGAGTCATTTTTCGTTTTTTTTTTTCGGTGACTTCAAAAACATACCATTTTCGCCGAGCTTGAAGTCTGGGACCAATAAAAATGACTTTTTGTGCATGTTCACTGGGTCAAATTTAGGATCATTTGGTCACAATAAAGATAAAAAAAAAAAAAAAATCCGAGCAAAAACAATAGGCCCTCCCGGTCATCACCGGCTCGGGCCTAATAATAATGCAATTACGGATAAGGTCAGTGCAGTTATAAATTATAGGAGTGGATGCAAGAGAAACAACATAATGAGGTAGATAAAATGGGGATAGCAGGCTTGTGAGGATTAGCTGCTAGCCTGACACGGATACCTCCGCGCTTCCCCCTCTTCTGTTTCCTCGCACCCCGTTTGTGGCGCCTCCACCGAGGGAGAGGTACAGTAGTGAGGGGCGGTGAAGGAGTAGGCCCCCGGAGAAGGCCGTGATCCCGCAGATCTTGAATGAGCTCCAGGCTTGGTTTGTAGACTGTAGTTTTTCCAACCTCGAGCAAAAACTCGCGTCTGTAGCTGAGCTTGCAAACGAGCGGACGAGACAAGGACGTACAAAAGCACTGTGATTTGCAAAAACACTGTGGTTTGCAAAAACACTGTGATTTACGAGACGAAAAACACGAAAAACACAGAAGCACCGATCTATCGGGAGAGAGAGAAGCCGCTGCGTGTGCACGCGTCGCCATCTCTGTCTAGTCTTGGTTAAAACGTTGTGTGTAGTTTAATATATAAAGAGAAGATAACCCAAAGGGTTTACTCCTTGGGACCTAATCAGTCTCAGAAATAGATTCGGGTTATGGTTAGGCTAGCATATGGGTGCATAGCTAGAAAGTTATATAGATACTAGGCTAGCATAACGCCCAATAGCTAGAAAGCCTGTGTAGAGTACGCAGGCATAACGCTCAAAGATTTGGGAAGTATATTACAGGATAGGTTAGCATATGGGCGCATAGCTAGAAAGTCAGAGGTACTAGGCTTGCATAACGCCCAATAGAGTCTGTGTGATAAATAAATGGTGTGTTGTCACGAGCCGGTGTCCAGAACAGGCAGGAGGACTCACAAAGCAAGCTGGAGAAGCAACTAAGCAGCAGAAGCCTACAGAACTGTGTGAGTGTATGTGATTCTTGTCTTTTTGAGCTTAGTGCCGTGTTATTCCTGAGAAACCGCGCAGTGTGTTACTACGACTCTGTCACGTGGTGCACCGGCGTCTACTCTCACCTGCAGCGGGCTGGTTTCGTTTGAATTGTTTGCGGCCGTCTGGAGGCTTGACCTGCTGAATTCAATTACTTGAATAGAAGGGTATTTAAGTGGGAGTAACCACCGCGGCAGCGGTCGCAGCAGCCCTCATCGCGTGAAGACCGAAGAGAGTAAAGACCATCGACTCTACCTGCACGCGACTCTACCGAGCAGGGACACACCGACAGGGCACCTGAGTATTGCACTTTTTTTTTAGTACTTATTGTTTGAACTTATAATTTATTATTTCTACTTTTACTTTTTTCTTGCATATTTCCTTTTCGGCTCTTTAATGTTTTTTCAAATCCCTACTGTCATTTCAACACGGAAATTATCATCTGTTTCACGCAAAAGGCGATGCAACCATAATAATCTGCATGTTGTATCATTGTCAATAACTACCCCTTCTACTTTCCCAATAGGCTTGAACAAAGCCTCCCAGTGGTGTTCCAGCTGTAAAACTGGTGAATGGAAGCTCAATGTAAGTCGCTTTGAATAAAAACGTCAGCTAAATGACTAAATGTAAATGTAAAGCTGAACAAAGCTGATTTCATTACAGCTTTTGTTCAACATTCTGGTCTTTCAGCTGTAGCACTTACAGAAACATGGATCAAACCAGAGGACTCTGCCACTCCCGCCGCCCTCTCCCATAATCACACTTTCTCCCACAGTCCTCGCCTCACTGGAAGGGGCGGAGGGACCGGACTACTTATCCCTACCGACTAGAAATTCAAACAGCTAGCACCCGTGTGTGACAACAACTCCTTCGAGATCCATGCTGTTTCCATCACCCACCCTGTTAAAAGTCATTTTGTAGTTATCTATCGGCCCCCAGGTCAGCTTGGACATTTCTTGGAGGAGTTGGATGCGCTTCTTTCATCCTTCCCTGAGGATGGTACTCCTCTGGTGATATTAGGAGACTTCCTAATTCCTGAAAAGCCACAGGCTGCTAACTTCAATAACCTGACTGCATCATTTGACCTCAAGCAGGTTTCCACATCGGACACCCACAAGTCTGGTAACCAACTAGATCTTATCTACATAAGATACTGCTCCACTCAGCACACTCAGGTCAGGCCACTGCACGTGTCTGATCATTTCTTCATAACTCTCGACCTTGACCTAACTTCTCCAGACACTGCTATTGTTTTACCGCTGGTCACTTTCCGACGCAACCTGCGTACACTCAGTCCCTCCCGTTTTTCCTCTGCTGTCTCTTCTGCACTCCCCTCTTCTGAGGAGCTCTCTCTTTTAAACACAAACAACGCCACCGACACTCTGTGCTCCACGCTTACATCCTGCTTGGACAACTTATGCCCTCTTACATCTAGACCAGCCCGTACATCCTCGTCTGCTCCCTGGTTATTCGATGTTCTACGCGCCAGCCTCCAGTCAGCTGAGAGAAAATGACACAAGTCAAAAGATCCTACTAACCTCTGTATCTACCAGTCTCTCCTCTCTACCTTCTCCGCTGATGTCACCTCTGCAAAAACTGTCTACTACCATTCTAGGTTAATCAACTCACCTGACTCGCGCACTCTCTTAAAAACCTTTTCTGCCCTCCTTTGTCCGCCTGCTCCCCCACCTTCATCGGATTTAACAGCTGATGATTTCGCGTCTTTCTTTATAAAGAAAACGACCGCCATCAGCAGTCAGTTCTCTGCGCTACCACCTGTCGAGCTCATTCAGACCCCTGATATGTGTTTGCTCACTTCCTTCTTTCCTCTAACTGAAGTAGATGTTTCCAAGGTCATTAGTTCTAACCACCCAGGGTGGCTTGTCCCTTCAGGTTGGTGGAGAGATCCTGCCTCAAGTGGAGGAGTTCAAGTATCTTGGGGTCTTGTTCACGAGTGAGGGAAGGAGCGAACGTGAGATTGACAGACGGATCGGTGCAGCTTCTGCAGTGATGCGGTCGATGTACCGGTCTGTCGTGGTGAAGAAGGAGCTGAGCTGTAAGGCAAAGCTCTCAATTTACCGGTCAATCTACGTTCCTACTCTCACCTATGGTCATGAGCTTTGGGTCATGACCGAAAGAACAAGATCCCGGATACAAGCGGCCGAAATGAGCTTTCTCCACAGGGTAGCGGGGCGCTCCCTCAGAGATAAGGTGAGGAGCTCTGTCACTCGGTAGGAACTCATAATAGAGCCGCTGCTCCTCCACATTGAGAGGAGCCAGCTGAGGTGGCTCGGGCATCTGTTTCGGATGCCTCCTGGACGCCTCCCTAGGGAGGTGTTTCGGGCATGTCCCACCGGGAGGAGACCCCGGGGAAGACCTAGGACACGCTGGAGGGACTATGTCTCTCGGCTGGCCTGGGAAAGCCTCGGTATCCCCTCGGAAGAGCTGGAGGAAGTGTCTGGGGAGTTGGAAGTCTGGGCATCTCTCCTTAGACTGCTGCCCCCGCGACCCGGCCCCGGATAAGCGGTAGAACAGTCATTCCCAAACTGTGGTCCGCGGACCACTAGTGGTCCGTGAGGGTACTGCAGGTGGTCCGTGGAAAGGCAAAATAAAATAATATTTTACCTTCATTTTACCAGTAAATTCCCATAAAAAATTAAAAGAATATGTAGGCCTATATTGATATAACATTTGCATTAAATTGCCAAGTTATTGTGCGATTACTAAAATAGGTCAGTGGTGTTCAGCCGTGACGTTCAAGTTCAGTGTCGTTATGGATCGGTGGATAGCAACAGGTTCTCTGAAGAGAAAAGAGGCAGCCGTTGTGTGCAGTAAACTTTCTTTTAACAAGCCTGTTGCACACTGATGTGATGACTAGTTATAGTGCTAGTAAGCCTATTTAGAGGTGTGGATTAATTCAGGTAAGACTGTGTGTAGACAGTTATGTGTGTTATGAGGTGGTCCGCAACATTTTTTGATTACAAATAGTGGTCCACACACACAAAAAGTTTGAAAAACCCTGCGGTAGAAGATGGGTGGATGGATGGATGGAAATCAGATACAATAACGAAACAGACTGACTACAACAGAACACAAGGTTGGATCATGACATGTGTATTGTGTTGCCCCCCAAAAAAATACCCAAAGATGGCGGACATGAAAAAAGAGGACAAAGAAAAAAGAGGGAGAGGCACTGCTCTACCGAGTAGACACTGTGGGCTGAGCTGTAAAAAACAAAACAACTATGATTATGTCTACTACTAAAACTACTCATATAAATTGTAAAAAAAAGATTGTTAATGAAATGGATGGTACAAATGCAAGAATAGGGTGTAGACTTGGGGATCCCCTACCAACAAAAGCCCAACAACAATTTTTGAAATGTTTAACTGTTAGATTAATGAATGTAAAAGTTAAAGTAATTTCAACCCTTCACAGAAGGACACTGAGAAAAAAAAATATAAAATGAAGAAAAGAAAAAAAATTGAGGATCTAATGTGATTTTTTCAGAAAACAAACTTTTCAAACAGGACATGAGCTGTATTTGGATGCAGAAGAAGACAAAGCAGCCATTTTGGAAGTGATGAAGTCTATTCCTTCTCACGCTCACAATGCTAGAAACTTGTTAACACACACAATCAATTTAAACAATCTAGTTTTATCTGAAATGCAAGCTCTTGTAATAGGAGCTTTGGGGGGGAGAACTTGAATGTGTGTACAAGCCTACAGACACTGAAAAAGGTAAAAAGGGGGAGATGTTGAGAGAAAAGGACACTAATGACATCAAGATTCAATTGGAACAGGTAAGACAGACTCAAACTCAACATTCGAATCCTTGTTCCATTTTAACATCCCACTTTATGTAACTGTATGTACTTTATGTAATCCTTTTAAAAGTTTGCCTGACACACTTGCACAACATATTTCACCCATGAGTGGTAACAGACATGCAGCTCACAGACATCCCCATGAGAAAGGGGGAGACTTTTACGAGTCACACAAGACAACTGAAACCACGAGACCACCATTAGATGTACAAAGACGAAGACTTCAAGGGATTGGGAGGATCTGGAGGAACAGGCAGCAGAATTTTAACAGGAGAGGTCTGGATATATGTATGTTTCCACTAGTGGAAAGTAGAGATGCACAAGGCGAAGTAGTAAATACCCAGTATTCACCTTTAACACTAAAAGACCATAAACTTATTTCTACTATGCTCCCGTTATCAACATTATCAAAGGTACAACTGCCTGGATAAAAGTATTCATCTCCATGGTCCCAGGAGAAAATGTCGCATTGGAAGACTTGAGATATTACCTAATAGCCTCAGGAGTGCGTGTGTCCAATATAGCGCATTTCAGGGTCTGCTCTCCCCTCTCTGCAGGTCATCTACCACAAACGCTGCAGAAGCAGAGCTGCAAAAATCACCAAAGACTCCACCCACCCCAGTAATCATATTTTCACTCTGCTGCCATCTGGTAAGCGCTACCGTAGCCTGATGGCAAAAACTGAGAGACTTAGGAGGAGTTTTTTCCCACAGGCCATCAGGCTCTTGAACTCAAAACCAGCTACCTCACATTGACACACTGACAGTGTCACTCTGTTTTGCTACAAACTGTTTTGCACATTTGCTTCCTGCACCTTCATGTGATTCTTAATATTTAAGACCACAGCTAAATGCATATATGCACACTGTACATCCCTGTACATTTTTTAATATTTTAAGTCTACAGTTTACATTCATGTACATTATTTTGCGATCTAGATTTATTCCCACATTACACATTTTTTTATATTTTTTAGATTTTATTCTTATATTTTTTATTGTTTACTTTTATCTCATTCTTACATAGCTACATTTATGTATATTTTCATCTGTGTGTTTTCCTAAATAATTGCACTGTCCATGGAGCAGACCTGACTCACATTTCACTGCTGGTTATATATGCTGTATATAATTTTGTATGTGACAAATAAAATCTTGAATCTTGAATCTTGAATCTTGAATATGGGACATAGAGATTAATGCACACATGAAAAACCTGATTATACTAAATTTAGCCCACAAATAAGAAAATTGTGGCCGGCCCTTAGAGCCACCTTTTCTTAAAAAATGGATATGACCATACTACAGGACATACCCAGACATTTGGGAGAAACCCCTAATCGTTACTTCAATCGCTGCTTGAGTAATTGCATTAGATGCAGGCACGGAGCAACGGTTTAATTTTCATTTGACCACTGCCCAACCAGCACCCGTTAAGAGTGCACTAGAAGCTATAGTAGGGGCTTCCTCCATGCCCCTAAATACATGGAAAGAACACTTTGTTCATCAATTGGGCAAAAGTGATAAGGAAAAAGAACATATGCAGCTTAAGGCCCTTAAAGTTCAATTTAAAGAAAAAGATGCAAAACAAGTTTCTTAAGTAAATGTAGAAAAATATGCTCAGCTAATTAACTGCTCCTGAGAGACAGGAGATGCAAGCCAAGATCAAGGTCTACACTGATGTAGACTGGTCTAAGGTGAGTAATTACTGGCACAAGTCACACTGTAGACTTGCGTCAACTCCACCAACTGACAGGACCTTAGCTGAAGTCCGTGCATCCTTAGCTGATCAGTAACTTACATGAATAGATGCAAAAAGATGCAAAATAGTCAGAACTGGCTAATGGTTGTACTTTTACTTTTGACATCGATAGGTCTGATATGGATCCAAATGACAGCAGGTAATAATCAAAATAATAGCCAACATGACATAAACAGACCCAGGATTCTAATAATAATATAATATAATATCTTAAAAATAAGACTAACTATGGTTACAGTACCCAGATAAGGCAAAAGAGATTATCACAATTAGACCCATGCCTAGTAATGTATGGGGGAATTGAACTAAATTATACTCTGAAAGCAGAAACAGCCTTTCAATTTGATTTGTGTGATGTAATAACTTGTGAAGGGAAAGATGAGTTGGAGAGACTATGACCTATACTTATGTGGTTTAGGTTACCCAGGGAACCAAAAATGGTGTCCCATTTGGGACCATGTATGGGCTTATTCAAGAATAAATTGGAGCACCCCGATACCCAAACGCAGACCAAATGGACAGCTGGTGTCCCGTACCCATTTTGCACTTATTAGGGGTACAATTAACCTCAACAAATCCATCCCACCGACACAGACGGTTGGAAAATTACCTTACAATCTATGTAAGGTAACATGCTTTGAAAATAACAATACCAAAAATTATATAAAGCTATTAGGAAGCTACCAGATCTGATGTCTGGTGGTACTGTGGGGGAAGAACCCTATACAATTGGTTACCCCCAATTGGTCAGGAAGATGTGCTTTGGTGTCCCTTGTTTCTCCTCTGCAAGTATTTTCAGGTGTGGATAACCTACTGCAGATGTTCACACTCTGAGAAAGAACTTCCAATTTGTGAGGAACAGAAGATCGCTGATTGGAGGAGGTAGAAATAACGATGGGGTATGGCTGGATGCCATTGGACAAGCTCAGAACATTCCGAATGAGTATAAATTAGGTGATGAAATAGCAGCAGGATTTGAAAATATACTTCTGATCAGTGCCATTTTTCCCATTACCCTAAACCAATATGTAAATTGTATCAACCTAGTCCATTACAATGTGCAAAGACTGGCTAATTTTACTAGGGATGCTGACATTCCACAATTCATTTACATTTCTTGGTTTTGCTTCAGAAACAGCTTCTCAATTGGATTAGGGTCCGGGGTTTGGGCAGGCTACTCCATAACAATAATTTTGTTGGAACCAAGACTTTGCTTGTTTACTCGTGTGTTTGGGGTCATTGTCTTGTTGAAACAACCATTTCAAGGACAAGTCCTCTTCAGCATAAGGCAACATGACCTCTTCAAGTATTTTGACAAATGCAAACTGATCCCTGGTATGTGATAAATAGGCCCAACACCATAGTAGGAGAAACATGCCCATATCATGATGCTTGCTTTAATGTCTTCACTGTGAACTGTGGCTTGAATTCAGAGTTTGGGGGTCGTCTCACAAACTGTCTGTTCCTCCATTTCTCTTTAGACCAGTTGATGTGTTCTTTGCAGTGGTGGACGAAGTACACAAACCAAGTACTTGAGTTAAAGTACAGATACACTAGGTAAAATATTACTTCAGTAAAAGTAAAAGTACTCCTTTTTAACTCTCACTTGAGTAAAAGTACAAAAGTATTTGCCTTCAAATGTACTTAAGTATCCAAGTACTATCATTTATTTTGGCTATAATGCCCTTATAATTTTTGTCAGTCTCTTGCCCCCTTTAGGCGCCAGGGTTTATTTAAAAAATACAGATTTTTGAGATCCAAATTTCAAAAGGTTTGAAAATGATAAGAGATAGAGTCCTACTCTGAACTAGAAAAATGTCAGGTATGACCCAAAGTATATAAGTAAATAAATTAAGCATCTAATTTGCATCTAATTTGCATACCATGACATTATATATTGGTGGTTATGTTATTTACAGTATATACACACTAATGAACATATTATAATCGGTTTTTTTCTTTTTCTGAATTTTTTTTTTATAACAGTAATTTGTAAAAGCAACATTACCAAAATAAAGAATAACTACAACTTCTTATAAACCATAACTAGTAAAATGTATGCAAATAGTTATGAGAAATATACACATGTACTGTATGTGTGTGGTTGCAGTTGCTTTATCTTTTCTTATCCATTCATGTGGCATAGTTAGTAGTTTTTTAGAGTGTGGGACCTCTCATAAAGCACAGCACACAGCCATCACTTTTATTACGATCACTGCTTTGATTAGTGCATTCTCGCTGACTATGTTTACCCCTGCCTCTCCCTCCTCGACTGGGTAAAGTGTCAGGATGAACAACACGTATTTGTCCCAAACAGCTGTCAATAGAAGCCGCATTATTCCCAAACTCCCTGTCACTACCGCGGCCACGGCAGTACAACCGCCCCGGCTTCTATCACCTGTGCTAAAGGTAAAGCTGCAGGTGCTAAAGGTAAAGCTGCAGGTGCTATGCGCTCACGGCTTCCCTTCCCAACATCCCCTTCACTACCGCGGCCAGAGCGACTAGTTTCCTCCCGTTTCTTTCACTGATGTTTGGCAAAATGTGGGAAAAACAGAGTGTGCTTTATGAGAGACACTGAGAAAGGCACGAGCAGCGGCGCCGCTGTCCAAGTTACACACGCACTCACTCTCGCTCATTCTCACTTTCACTCGGCTGAAAAGACTCTAAAGGTAGATGTTCTCCCTCAGAATCAGAGTCAGCCATTACTAATACCAAAGCTTCATCACAGGTGTATTTTTATTTGTTATTTTCATGTTTATCAGCTCGTGTGTAGAGAATGAGGCTTCTATTGAGCCGGTCCTGACACTCCCACTGAGACGCGTCTTTGAGGTCTTCTTCTACAAAATTTTTTTGATGGCAACACAAGGAACGACTAATTTTGCAAAATGTAATTGAGTAAAAAGTAAGATATTTGACGTTGAAATGTAGTGAAGTTGAAGTAAAAAGTATCCCCGAATGGAAATACTTAGTAAAGTACAGATACTGGAAAAAACTACTTAAGTACAGTAACGAATTACATTTACTTCGTTACTGTCCACCACTGGTTCTTTGGAAAATTGTAACCTCTTCTGCACATGCCTTTAAACAGAGGGACTTTGCGGGGGATTCTTGAAAATAGATTAGCTTCACACAGACATCTTCTAACTGTTACAGTACTTACAGGTAACTCCAGACTGTCTTTGATCCTGGAGCTGATCATTGGCTGAGCCTTTGGTTATTCTTCGATCCATTTTGATGGTTGTCTTCCGTTTTCTTCCACGTCTCTCTGGTTTTGGTCTCCATTTTAAGGCATTGGAGATCATTTTAGCTGAACAGCCTATAATTTTTTGCAACTATAGGTTTTCCCCTACTCCAATCAACTTTTTAATCAAAGTACACTGTTCTTCTGAAAAATGTCTTAAACGATCCATTTTCCTCAGGCTTTCAAATGTTCAACAAGTGCTGGGGGCTTCATCCTTAAATAGGGGCCACTGATTCACACCTGTTTTTTTTTTACAAAATTGATGACCTCAGTGATTAAATGCTACGCTGCTATTTTTTATTGAACACACCCCTTTCAACTAATTGACCAGTTGCACAGCCTTAAGACCGTGTATATCATGAATGCTGGGTCTTGTTTGTTTTCTGAGAATCTACTGCACCTACTGGGAACTTGTTTGCCACTTAGCAATAAAAAATATACAAAAAAAAAAAAAAAAAGGATTAGTCACATTGTACTACTATTGCTTTGAACAATACTGTAACCTTTCGCCCAAAAAATATTCTCACTCTCAGGTTGATAGTTCTTAGACATGAGAGAGTAGAATCATGTCTATCTCACTGACACAGTACCTCAGCTGGACACAAACCTCCAATATAACTTTCCTGCCGCTGGGACAGGTACATATTGCTCTACCACACTACAAATACAGTATAATAAAGAAAATTGGCCAATACACTATTTGTACAAAGTACGCAAAAATGACCCTACTGTTTCAGAGGACATCATCGTCTTAAACATCTATACTCGTAAAGAAACATGGTGGCTGGCCGACTGTCACCATGTTACACCATATTATGTGTAATATTTAACATGTTAAATTAAACATTTAGCTAAATATAATTTAGCTGGATGGATGCACATGGGCAGGCAGCAACTGAAAGAACAAACAGCCCAATATGAGTGTTATATATGTGAAATATCAGGCCAATTCTTCTTTTGTGTTCTTAATTGTAGCAAATGAAAAACTTACAAAAAAACATTGTTAAATTAAATAAAAATGTATCCGTATTACAGCAGTGTTAATAAGATATTATCTTGTAACTAATTGGTACATCTTGAAAAAAACCTAAATACATTTCAAATCCACTCCCAAAAACCTAATACCTTTTCTTACTCTAAGAAAAGACAGATTCTGGTGAAATCACCACCTGAAATGCAAGTGTGAAAACCATCAACATTTATTAAACTCTCAGTGTGTCAGGGTTGCACTACAATAGAGTTCAAACTTAATACATTTCCACCTTACTTAGAAGCATGGTCTAAAAACTATTAAAATTGGACTAACTACATTAAGAAGTACTGGGCCAAGATCCTCTGAGCCCAGCCACCCGGACAGCTGCAACAATCAGTTTGCATAACCTCAAAATTTCAGCACAAACTGTCAGAAACTCAAACATCTGAACCTCATTCTGAGGAGGTTCAGATACAAAGGAAATGTGTTGCACTGCGTAAGGGAAATGGGGGTCACATACCAACAGAGGTCAGACCTTGTCACAGTAACTGCAAAGAAATGCCTGTACATAAGATATTTTGTATTTGTAACACAAATGTAATTTCCATTTGTTGTTGCTTCCTTCTGGTCGATGAATATACCCTATATACGGTGACGTCTTGTGGAAGAATTTAAATTCAGTTATTTCAACAGCGGCTGGGTCTGAAGAACTACTGGAGCTTTTGATTGAGTTATGTATGCTCCAACACACGCAGCCACACACTCAGCAGCGTGTCCGCCAACACCTGTCCGGGTCACACACCTGTTTGTCTGCTCATTACACTCAGCACTTCAGGCTGACAGGACGCCTGAGCAGCACAGACGCCACGTGCGTTGTTTCACACTGCGTTGCCTGTCCGTCACATCACAAAGAGCCTGCATCGCTGTGACATAAATACACTCCGTGGTTAGACTGATACAGAGACCCTGAGAAGGGCTTGACGTGTTCACGGCTTTTTAAATCCCTCCCAAATTAATATCACAAGAAGTTTTGAAAGGAACAAACGCATGCTAATTGCAAGGTCGGTTTTCTTTCAGCTGACAGTAAATAATACTGTCAGGGTGAGACAATGCAGGCTTACATTACAGACAGCAGCAAGGACAGTTGAGAAGCAGGTTTGTAATATTCTGAGAGTCACCAGTGTGCGGTCTCCATAGAAACAGAATGACTGTAAAAATACTGGAAAGGAAGTCAGTGGGAACAGCAAACTACTTTTTTAATCCCCTTTATTTCATGCTATCATTTTCATGTTTTTTGTTGACTGATTTGAATAATGACTTCTGCTCTGTGAAGTGCACATAATGCTTACAATAGAATAGAATCATGCTGAGCGCTCATTTGCACCAAAGATAAAACAATTTTTAGTTGTTTTCTGCATTTGACTTAATTGCTCATTACTTCTCGTAGGTTTGTATCTGTACTTGTCTAATGTACTTAACTTAAATATAAAAATAACCTGTTTTATTCCCATTTTGAAGTCAAAAATCCCTTTTTGTCATCAACAATTGTTTATTGTGCACTCCACAAAAACACAAACTTTTGAATCCATGCTGAGGAGCTGTCCTTGTTTTGTTGCAGCTGCTCCTCTCGTAAATTATGGCTCTAGAGCTAAATTCTGCAAGTTTGATCCAAGTGAGGAGGAAGAGGAGTCCGTCTAGAGCTATTTCCAGCATGTTTTTGCATCAAATCTGTACTTACTGCCAAGTAACACGTTCATATAAATCTCATTTTCAGTCTAAAACAATAGATTTTCCTGCCTCTCCATATTTTTGGTTTATGTTATGACATTATGATCAATTTAGAATTTAGCATCACTGACATTCCTATTATTTATATCATCAATTGTCTACAGCCCTCTCAGTGGAAACACATCTAGGTTGCTATCATGAGTTCAGAGTATACAGTACATGTGGAGAGGGTCCTCTTGAACAGTCAGTGCACGTAAAGCCAGCAGCCACACTGATGAATAATTTGCTGAGCCAGTCAGCAAACAGGACGGCAGAGGGAAGCACCAGAATTTGGTGTGTTTTGTCCTCTCAGCAGCTGCTCAGGGATAAAAAGCTACAGTCGGATTACAGCAGATAGCCTTTCATAGACTGCCATTAACCTCCTGAGGGCAGAGCGAGTCCCTCTCAGGGCAAATCCACCACTGTGAACACAAAGCCATTTCAGAAGTGAAACTGGCTTGAATCAACAGACAACAAGAATAATTTTCATCTGAATTTCATCCAACTCGTCATGTTGGAAGACAGAAAAAAGAACATGCACTGAATAATCTCTCAACTAAACAGTGATTTAAGGCTAGTGCCAAAAATGAAACTGGAGCAGATGGTGAAAGTGACAGTGAGAGCGATGGTGTCTGCGGTCCAAACAGACTGACGTCATGACGCGGGCCCGGCAGAGTGACTGACAGCCCTGATCTGGCAAAGAGCAGCTCCAAACGACAGTGTGAGGAGCCGTGCAGAGACGAGCAAACATACGGGAGCGCTAATTAATTAAACTCATACACACCAATCTGAGCTAGGATTTATATTGTATATTTATGCACCATATGCCTCAGGATTCTAAGGAATTATGTTATTTTCTGTTTGGCTGAACTGACATTCTGAAACTGTCATCTTATAATACTGGCTATACTACAATAATACACTGCCCGGCCAAATAAAAATCAACACCTAGATTTATACAGAACAGAAATATAAACACAACTCCTATTGTTAGGCCTATTGTTAACAAATGAACATGCTGGATGTGGAGATCCTGGGCTGGTGTGGTTACATGTGGTCTGTCGTTAAGAGTCCGGTTGGATGTATTGCAAAATTCTCTGAAATACCTTTGGAGATGGTTCATGGTAGAGAAATGAACATTCAATTCACGGGCAACAGCTCTGGTGGACATTTCTCAAAACCTGTGACATCTGTGGCATTGTACTGTGTTATAACACTGCACGTTTTTAAGTGGTCTTTTATTGTGGCCAGCCTATGGCACACCAAAACAAAAGTGTTGCATTTATATTTTTGTTCAGTGTAACTAAGCTAGTAGGTAAGAGCTATTGGACTCCTATTGGATAATTACACCATGGATGGTTGTTTCAGCTGGAAAAAGTTATTTAGCCCTAACTGATGCATTGAGTCGTTTCTTATTTCTTAAACAACCATGTCTGAAGACAAATTCTGTGGTCATTGAAAATATGTTTATCTGTTTCAAAAGACTCAAACTATTGGCATGCATCAAGCAAAGAAAACATTTAAGGAGATCGCTGAAACTACTAAAACTGGTTTAACGCATTATTAAAGACTGGAAGGATTGTGGGGAACCATCTTCTTCAAGGAAGAACGTCTCGGGTTACTTGACTGTAACCCTGTTCCCTTAAAAAGCGGGACCGAGATGCTGTGTAGCATTACACTATGGGGAACATTTTTTGGGTGACCGGTCGTGAAGCACATGTGTCTAACACGCCAAGAATTGGCTTATTTAACCTCTGCTGCTGCTGAAGCACTGTGCCTAAGAGAAATTTCCTTTTGGGACAATAAAGTATATTTGATTGATTTGATTTGAACTCTGTTGGTGACACAGCTCATCAGCAGCAGCTTTCTGATTGAGCACACCTGAATGTGAGTGACACAGAGGGTATAAGAACACATGATGTGGAAGCATCTTCAGGTCAACTTTGTCTGAAGAACGCCGGGACACACCCAGTGCGGCATTGCAGTGCAGCATCTCATTCCCGCTTTTTAAAGGGAAGAGGGTTACAGTCAAGTAACCTGAGACGTTCCCTATCAGAAGCTACACTCGATGCTGCATAGCATTACTACACATTACACAAAAGAGGTCTCAAACACAATTTTGGGATGAGAAGAATCTGATGAATGATAATGCGGTGGACATAAGTCTGGAGGGCACGTGCTGGACACAGTAAGTGAAGTCTCTCCTGCTCCGGTGTTGTAAATGGCGGAGGACAGAAGGCTCTAAGAATGACCGGATTTAGTTAAAATGAGTGCTTACTAAGCCCTCAAGCACTATAGCTAGGTCCCAGGTAGGAAATGTAGCTCTAGTGGGCAGCCTCAACCGCTTGGCCCCTCGAATACAGACCCCTTTGGGTCTGTATGGTGTGTAGCACACAAGGCTTCAAAGCCACACCATTCACTCCTCACCTAACACTCAAAATAGTCTCTACAATAGGGGCTGAGAGCCCACCGTCTTTAAATTGGTCCCCCTTAGGGGCCAGAGGTGAAGGTTCCAGAGCTTGGGTAGTGGATGAAACACTGTCCCTCCTGGTCGGAATCGCCCATGGCGATCCGTTGAGGTGAGATATTA
The DNA here is from genome assembly GCA_024416835.2 of Perccottus glenii. Lineage (NCBI taxonomy): Eukaryota > Metazoa > Chordata > Actinopteri > Gobiiformes > Odontobutidae > Perccottus > Perccottus glenii. Next base: position 1,791,116 of record CM044558.2, read on the forward strand.
GGTCTGAGAACCATACTCTGGTCGGGAAACGGGGTGCTACTAGTAAGAGGCGCGACCCGTGTTGATGGACCTTCGCCAGGGCTCCCGGGAGCAGAGCCACCAGAGAAAATGCATAAAGGCGCAGTCTGGGCCACGCATGGGACATCAATGACCCCGGGGAGCTGGAAAAGTCAGAAAGAAGCAGAGGGGACATTGTTCTGTCTGCTGTGAAGCAGAGGTACCAAGTTTTGTAGAAATACAAAACTTGGTACATCCATAGGACACCTCAGGGCAAACAGAAAAGTTTATTACAGCCTTACCGTAAACTCAACAGGAAATCTACTATGTTGGGTGGAATGCGTGACCACCTAAATCGCACCCCTTGTGTCTAAAGGCTTTTCATCTAAACAGCTCCAAATTTGGTGAGTATCATCTAGACACGTGTAACAAAAAAGTTATCAATTTGTTTTTTGATACATTTGTGGCTGTGGTCGTAATGAGTCTGTGAAGAGGCAGCCATTTCTTTGGGAAATAAATGCCATTTCCCAATTGCCAGGATCCTTCCTTTGGAGGAGGCCCCTCCAGAGCCAAGACTAGAGTCTTAGAAAACTCCTCAGAATCCTTTGGAACTTGTAAACTTGTACTTTTAGACAAGTAATAGTTACATTTTGCCTTTTTAAACAGGGGGGTGCAGCGATTCCTGAGTCATCTCAAATCTCCAGCCAGTACTTTGTTTTTCTCGCCTTAGCCCAAGCAAAATCTATTATTTTCAAAGGTTCAGACAGCTCCCAGGAAAACCAGGGATTGTGGAGACCTTTAACTCTAAATTACAAGGTGGTGTAGCAGGCCCCAGCAGTAGCACAGGCCCGGTTATTTGACATTACCGTGAAGTTTACACTTTAACGCACGAAATGCAATCCTCCCAGTGCATGTGTCCCCGCGGTCTCAAGGGAGGCGAGGGCCTTTATCGCCGCTTGCGGCTTTAATTTTATATTATAATTTATTTAAAGTGAATAAATTGTAATGAAAAATAAAAGTAAATTGTAAGTGGAAGTGCATCTGTCAATTCATTGAATGTTCAAAATATTATGTTAAAAATACACATTGGTTGGCCTATTCATGAGCATACATCAGCAATTATACATGTTTAGGGGAATAGGGCATTATTAAGATACTATGTAAGGTGCTATGTGCTAGAAATGGGTAAACCACTATCAGTGAGTCTGCCCGTGGGGTGGGGGCACCGCTGCGCCAGACAGTGTCCCACATTGTCCCTCAGAAACATACCCCGTGTCCCCCCTTGGGCTTATAAGCAGGTTGTCACCCTAATCACGCACCTTCAGGTGTCACTGTCGCTGCCCACGTGAGCATTTAAGTCCCCCAGTAGAACGACAGAGTCCCCGGTCGGAGCACTTTCAAGCACCCATTCCAGAGACTCCAAGAAGGCCGGGTACTCTGCACTGCCATTTGGCCCGTAAACACAAACAACAGTGAGAGACCTATCCCCGACCCGAAGGCGCAGGGAAGCGACCCTCTCGATCACCGGGGTGAACTCCAACACATGGCGGCTGAGCTGGGGGGCTATGAGCAAGCCCACACCAGCCCGCCGCCTCTCGCCGCAGGCAACTCCAGAGTAGTGGAGAGTCCAGCCTCTCTCGAGGATTTGGGTTCCAGAGCCCAAGCTGTGCGTGGAGGTGAGCCCGACTATCTCTAGTCGGTATCTCTCAACCTCCCGCACAAGCCCAGGCTCCTTACCCGCCAGCGAGGTGACATTCCATTCAAGATTCAAGAGTTTTATTTTTCACATACACAGTTATATACAGAATATACAACCGGCAGTGAAATGTAAACAGGTCCGCTCCATGGACAGTGCAAATTACCAGTTACAAAAAAAAAAAGAAACTTAAAATTTAAAAGTAAAAAGTACTATATATATATATATATATATATATATATACATATATATATATATATATATATATATATATATATATATATATATATATATATATACATACACATACGTTAAATTATAAATAAATCAGTAAAAATAGTGTCCTTGATGATTTTAGTAGCTCTACCTCTGCAGCGTTTGGTTTGCATGGCTTTTTCACCTGTGTCTGAATGTCTGCAGTCCAGTTCAGGTCCTCGGTGATGTTCACACCCAGGTACTTGAAGCTACTCACTCTCTCTACAGGTGTTCCGCTGATCATGAGAGGGGAGTATGACCGCTGCTGCCTCTTCCTGAAGTCCACAATCAGTTCTTTGATCTTGCTAACATTCAGAGAGAGACAGTTGTCCAGGCACCATGATGTCAGTTGATCCATGTCGACCAAGTATGCCGTCTCCAGGGGCGCAACTACCCAGTGCTGGAGGGGTATGCAGCATCAATTTTGGCGCCCCCCCCCCCCAAAAAAAAATAAAATAAAAAAATGTTAGCTACGAAATGTTTGCTACCACAAAATCTAGAGCGGTCTGTAGTTCATACCAGCCTGTATCATGAGTGTATATTAACTACCTATACACATAGCAACTGGATAGCTCAGTTGGTAAGCAGTAGGCTTTACATTTAGTGTACCCAGGTTCGAATCTACCTTGGGACACTTTATATATTAGTTGTTTTCCACGTTTTTGTAATTTATTGATCATGGCATGCTGTCTTATATTTTTTTCAGCTCAGTAACCTCAGTTTTGCAAATAAGGCTAGCCTTAATTTAAACCCCATTTGGCTGCTGCATTCCCAGTGTTAGCAAACGCTAACGCTAAGTCTGTTAACATGAATATTGCAAGCCTCCAAGCACAGACGTCTCACTTTAAGTCCTACCTGTTGCTTTTCACTATCCACTTGTTTATCAGCTGTCCCATAGATTGACACCATCTCCTGCCATCTCCTTTTCCCTCTTTCTTTCTTTATTTTTTTTTTGTTTTATCCATCTTTTAAAGACAACTGTGTGCATACTGTGACAACTAACACATAACGTTACCTGCTCGCTCAGCGCTCACGGCGCCCACGCCGCCACGCCCACTGGTGATATTATATTAATTCTATTTATGGAATCTAATGAGGGCGTCTATTGAAGCCTGTTAGTCCTATAAAATGTTATAGTATTGAGGAAATACTGAAATGATTTAGAAACACACAACAGCAGCTAAGCTACATTTAGGAAATACAAAAAAAAAAAAAATTAATAAATAAATAAAAAGTTTTTTTTTTTGTACCATCGCTTTGGCGCCCCCCCAGGTGCTGCGCCCCTATGCACCGCATATGCTGCATACCCCCTTTTTGCGCCACTGGCCGTCTCATTGTTGTTGGAAATGAGGCCCAGGACAACAGTATCATCAGCAAATGTGATGATAGAGGTGGAGTTGTGTGTGGACAAACAGTCATGGGTGTAGAGAGAGTAGAGCAGGGGACTCAGGACACAGCCCTGTGGAGCTCCCACACTCAGGGTGATGGAGGTGAACTGGCCTACTCTCACCACCTGAGATCTGCCAGTGAGGAAATCTTCAATCCAGTGGCAGAGAGAAAAGTTCAGGCCGAGATCCAGGAGTTTGGCGGTTAGCTTAATGGGAACTATGGTGTCAAAGGCTGAGCTATAGTCTATAAATAGCAGCCTTACATAGTTCCCACTTTTGCTGTCGATGTGAGTGAGGGAGAAGTGGAGGACGTGAGAAATGGCATCTTCAGTCGATCTATTGGGACAATAGGCAAACTGAAGAGGGTCCAAAGTGTCAGGGATGGAGGAGCAAATGTTGTTTTTAATGAGTCTCTCAAAGACCTTCATGACTATAGATGTGAGAGCCACTGGACAATAGTCATCTAGGCAAGAGGGTTTACTGTTCTTAGGGACAGGGATGATGGTGGATTTTTTGAAGGGGGTGGGGACCACAGATGTAGCAAGGAACTCATTGAAAATGGATGTAAAGAGCCCGGCGAGCTGATCAGCACAGGACCGCAGAACACGACCTGAAACACCATCCGGCCCAGCCGCTTTCCTGACATCCACACGCTTGAGTGCCCTCCGAACTTCATCCTCCGAGACAGAGATCACGTGATTGTTGCTGCTCTGTGGGATTCAGAGCAGCAGGTGAGATCAGCTCTCACCTTTGCAGAGGATTTGGTTCCAAAAGCACAGATGGCCCTCAGTCCCTGCCACATCCGCCGGGGGTCATTGAGTTAGAAATGAGACTCCACTCGATCCCTATAACGGAGTTTTGCGGCTTTAACTGTGCGTCGGAGAGCATAGCAGGATGATTTATAGTCACTCATGTTTCCTGTTAGGAGACCGGCGTTGTAACAGTGCGTGTGTTCACTGCAGCGCAGATTGAACTGTCCAACCACGGTTTCTGAGTTATGAAAGACATTATAGTTATTGTTTGTGTGGCTTGCTCTGTCAGTGTGTTGATAAAACAAAGCGCCACATCCGTGAACTCGCTGACGTCAGATGAACTCGCCTGGAACATGTCCCAGTCGACGTCATCAAGAGCTGCCTGTAGCGCAATCTCTGAATGGGATGACCAACGTTTAACTTCCCGCCTCACCGGGGCTTTTTGAATGAGCCTTTGTTTGTATTCAGGTGTGAGGAAAATGGCGGCATGGTCCGATTTGCCAAAAGCAGGTAGTGAACGAGCTTTATAGGCGTTCTTAAACAGAGAGTAGCAATGATCCAGTGTGTTTGCTCCTCGAGTAGGACAGGAAAGTTTGGCTTTCTTTAGGTTTGCTTTGTTAAAATCACCCGCAACGATGAAAGCAGAATCGGGGTGTTTGTTTATGAAGCCGCTGGTAACATCATGTAGGGCAGATAAAGCAGCCCCGTGTCTGACTGTGGGGAATGTAAACGGCAGTGGCGATGACCGAGGAAAACTCCTTTGGCAGATGAATGGGCGGCAAATGATTGTTAAATGTTCCAGATGAGGCGAGCAGGATTGTGAAAGAATGGAGATGTTCCTAGGATCGCACCATTTCTTGTTGATCATGAAACACACTCCACTGCCTTTGGATTTACCGGCCTCGGCCGTTCTGTCCATCCGAAAAACAGAGGAGTTCTCAGACGGCGTCACAGCTGTTTCCGGGACCGCGGGTGGGAGCCATGTTTCGGACAAACAATAGATGTTACAGTCTCTCATGTCCTGTTGAAAACTTAGCCTGGCTCAACGGGCCATTGTTCAAATCGGCGTTCCGACGAATCTCAGATGGCCACGGAGGGGAGAAAGTGTCTTGAAACAGGTCAGTGTTGCGGTTACCAATGTCCAAAAGAGTTTTGATGTCATAGCAGATGCAGATGATAGATTTGTACAAATTGAGAGCAAAAAAGAGTAAAATAATAAATAAAAGCAAAATAAAATAATAATAATAATAATAATAATAATAATAATAAAAGTCTTAGCGGAGCTACCTGAACGGTGACCGAACACGGCGGCGCCATCTTGGATTCATGTCCCTAGTGCCAGATTCTGTGTCCAGGGATTGGGTCGCTGAGGCCTCTGCCTTTTACTGCCACCCAATCCACATTGAACCGGCCCCTTGCGGTTCCTCCTGCAGGTGGTGGGCCCACGGGAGGTGACATTTTTATTTTAATTAACCTTTATTTATATAGGAAAGTCTCAATGAAATTTCAAATCTTTTTTGCAGGGGAGTCCCTACTTAATTATTAAAAAGTATATCTAATATAAATAAATTAATATGACGCCTTAATCTTGCAAATTCTAATTCTGTCTTTGTAATTTCACAGTTATTTAAATGCTTCCAAATGCTGCTTCTTTTCCTACTGTCACTCACTTTGGTATTGGTGCACTCCTCTCTCCTTCTCCTCTCCCTCCGTCCTGTTCAGTGCACATGTGTATGAGCACTACCCCCCGCCCCTCTCTGCTGGGTGGTATAAGCACAGCCCCTCTCTGCTAGGTAGTATGACCCTTGTCTGTTCTCACTTGATTGGTTACTTTGCAGCACGTGACACTCAGTCGACTCACTGCTGGAAACACATGTACTTCCACATCCTCTGGATCATACATGGAGACAAACGTCAGAAAGACCCTGATTGGTCGTCTTGTAGGCTTTTTCAAGTTCTGGCTCTCAGACAGAGCCTTTTAAAACCAAGTTAGAGACTGACTTTGCAGATAAATGTCCAAAAATGCACAAAATTTACCTGATATTAAAAAAGTTACAAACCCAAATGATCAAGCATGTAGCCATGACTATAACCCTAAAAGAATTACAGTGCTAATAAGAAAGTACACTTACGTATTTCACATACTTTTAACAACATTGTGACTAGAGTTGAGCTGGATACTCGGCTGAAACAAGTCCGGTACGGATAAAGCACTTTTGCCTAGTACGATCATAATACGAGTAATACGAGTCAATATCTGTGCTCGGACTGAATAAAAATCCTCATTGGGTAGCTGACTGTGTCTGCGTTCTGTGATAGGCTAGTCACAGCACCCCTCCCCTACACACACAGATTTGCTGTGTCCCTGCAGCTGCTCTGCTCACTCACACACAGAACACTGAGAAGAGAACAGCGCTCTTTCTCTCTCTCTGTCTCTCCCTCAGTCACTCAGGTTTGCGGGTCTTTTCTGTTAACGTTTACGGTTTCTTCAGCTTCAGGTTTGTTTTTTTTGTTTTTTTGGTTCGTTTGTAGTACTTATTAACCAGTAGAGTTCTGGTAAATGTGGAGTTTGTTCAGACGTGGGTGTCTGACACTTTCTTGCTGTATTTCATAAAAAATAAAGGAATGTATAAAACTATAATACAAATTAATTAGCTACACACACACACACTCTCTCCCTCTCTCTGCCTGTCATTTGAGTTTTTTTTTTTAACCCGTCTGCTGGCTCTAACGAGTTTTTTGACTTTACGCACTGAGTGTCTGACACTTTCTTGCTGTATTTCATAAATAATAAAGGAGTTGGTGGTATAAAAGTATAATATTACAAATTAATTAGCTACACACACACACACATACCTGGTGTGAAAAAAAAAAAAGAACCAACAAAAAAAAAAAAAAAATCACACTGATAATAAAAAAAATTAAAAGTTAAAAAAAGAAAGTTATGTTTAGATAAAAACTCTTGTAAACGCATGTGTTGTATTCATTGTTGCAAAACTTGTTCATACGTAGTTTGAACTGTATATAGTATGTTTGTTATTGTGATCAAAACCATTGATCTGGAGCTCAATGCTGATGCTGTCATGTAAATAGTTTTCTAATCAGCAATAAATATAACAATTTCTGATCAACCCATATTAATAATTGCATGATTAAAAATAACATACCAGTTATAGCCTTGACCATTTCCGGGTTAAATTCCACCCACTTCCGGGGTAAGCCACGCCCAGTCTGAGTACAGATACAGATAATCCATATGGTTAACAGATACAGATACAGATACAGATACAGATAATGCTGTACTCGCTCATCCCTAGTTGTGACCATCAGAGCAGGTCAGATTGTTCTCGATCCCCAGGAGCATGTGGAAGCACACAAATCCCTCGGAAACGTATCTGCAACTCTTAGCTGCAACTGTGAAGGCTGAGAAAAGTAGTTATTAAAAGTTCTTTATGAAAAACTTTGATAGTGAACCGGAGTGAGGTAGGCGTGCAGTAAAGGTCTCCAGGACTTACCGTGAGTCTGTTACCCTGGCAACAGCACAGCCACACAGTGCCTTTCCCTTGACTTCTTGACAACGAGTGTCTCTTCTATTAATCTTACAAAAAAAATATATATTTTCTTACATGTCACCCCGCACAAGTCATAGAAGTTTATTTGTAGATTTAATAAGTTCTTGTTTTCATTGTCGCAATAAAATAGAATAAATAATGAAATGAAAGGTAGTGAATAAAATCAATATTATCAAAAGCAGATGGTAGGGGCAGAAGTTTTAATTCTTTCAATGTGGATAATGAACAATTGGTGACATTGTAGAATGAAATGAAATATCCATCTATCCATCCATCCATCTTCTTACGCTTATTCTTATGCCGGGTCAGCTCTTCCGGCGGGATACCGAGGCGTTCCCAGGCCAGCCGAGAGACATAGTCCCTCATCGTGTCCTAGGTCTTTTCTCGGTGTGAAATAAAATATCCAGCCAATATTATAATACAGATGCTTTTTTTTTTTGTTGAAGGCTTTTGGATAAGTAGTTTAATGTCTTCAAGCTTAAACCATTTTTTTATGTCAAGGATTGTCATATTTAATGGTTTGACATTTACAGTCACCTAAGGAAAATTGGTTAATCATATCTTGGTGTAAATGATAAATACTAATGCTAACACTAAATAAAAACCACTGTGCTACTGCTGATTATTTTCTAATTCAATAATTTTGACAAATGACAACTCATGGCTGTCCTTGAACTAGCATTGTCCCATAATCAGTGGCTCAAAATACACAAGCATGAGAGTTTAGCTCTCTTACCAGTTGAACTCTGAATTGAAAAAGACTCTTGGAATTAGAGACGAAATGTCTTCACCTTGAAAATCTATTTCAGATTCCTTTGCTTCAACCCTTTTTTTTCAATGACATTGTGTTCAGCGCGTCATTGTGCACAACTTCATTCATTGAGTCTGACTAAACATGTTTAAGAGAGATAGGGGAGGTTGAGGTCAAGCATAAAATAAACAAAGAACACAAAATTGCAGGGGTACTGGAGGGCTATTTTAATGTATAGCCTTTTGAATTGTCATATCATTGTGTTCAGTGCGTCATTGTGCACAACTTCTTCATTGGGTCTGACAAATGTCTGTCAATGTTTGAGAGCGCTAGGGAAGGTCAAATTAGCATTAAATTCATGCCTCCCATTCATTTACATCGCAGATTTGAGGCGTTGCCATGGCAACACAGTTGGGGGTAGGGGCAAGTCATTTGACTTTTATGTTCTGGGGCTAAGAGGAATGGGTGCTGGAGAGTCATTTTAAAAGGTAAACCATTATATTGGCCAATCACTGTGTCACTGTGCCCAACTAAATATGCCAATGTTTGAGAGAGTTAGTAGAGGATGTAAAAGATAAAAATTTACAAAAAATACCAAATTTGGAGAGGGCACTGGAGGGCCATTTTAAAAGATAGCCATTATAATTGTTGTGTCTTATGTTATGATGGTGCCACAGAGGACTGCCTCAGTGTGGACCTCTCTAGTCATTATGTTGTGTTTTTTTTTTGTTCTGCGTTTAGTCATTCTTTTCCAATTATTTTTACCAAAGAACTACTACTGGACATTAGGAAACAGACAAGACTGTTACAGTTTTTGATTATTCGGACGTTTTGCTGGACATTTACGTCGGAGGGGCAGCATTGTTGTTCAGTCAGACGCAAAAGAGGGGGGCAAGCCGGCGTGCTGGTTAAACTTGAGAGTGCAGCTTCCGAACTACACTCCCTTGTATTCATCTTGCAAATCTCCGATCCCTTCCTAACAAAATGGACAAACTTCTTCTCCTATCCCGCGCTAACAAGGATTTTAAAACTCTGCCACACTGTGCTGAAACCTGGCTGACCACAAACTACATCTGCCGGGCTTTCAGCTGCTCCAAGCGGATTGATGACCTAGCTAATGGGGAAAACAAAAGCTGGTTGACTGTGTTTCTACAGTGTTTTCAACAGTCGTTGGTGTTCAGATGTAGCAATACTGAAGAGAATGTGCTCTCCTAATCTAGAGGTGCACTTCATGAACTGTAATCCTTTCTACTCACTGCAGAAGTTTTTCTCGTTCATTCTCGCAAATGTTTACATTCCCCCAGATGCGTGTGTGAGTGCGACGCTACAGCAACTGGCTGAACAAATAACTGAAACAGAGCAAAGGTATCCTGACTCCTTTTTAATGATTTTTGGGGATTTTAACAAAGCAAATCTCTACTGTGAGCTGCCAAAATACAGACAGCATGTCACATGTCCCAAAAGAGACAGTAACATAGTGGGCCACAGTGAAGAAATGGCTGGGAAGCAGGGGCTCAGTGGTAGATCAATCGTACTTCAACGTTTGATACCCGCTCTCCCCATAGTTCATACTGTCGTTGTGTCCTCGGGCAAAACAGCCACTACTTCCGGTTTATGTGCTAAATTATGCTTCTACTCCCTTCCACCAGATGTCAGACACCCTGTACTTTGTTTCTAGTCCACTATTACCATGTGTTGCCATTAAAATTTTTTGTAGAAGAAGACCTCAAAGACGTGTCTCAGTGGGAGTGTCAGGACCGGCTCAATAGAAGCCTCATTCTCTACACGCGAGCTGATAAACATGAAAATAACAAATAAAAAATACAGCTGTGATGAAGCTTTGGTATTAGTAATGGCTGACTCTGATTCTGAGGGAGAACATCTACCTTTAGAGTCTTTTCAGCCGAGTGAAAGTGAGAATGAGCGAGAGTGAGTGCGTGTGTAACTTGGACAGCGGCGCCGCTGCTCGTGCCTTTCTCAGTGTCTCTCATAAAGCACACGCTGTTTTTCACACATTTTACCAAACATCAGTGAAAGAAACGGGAGGAAACTAGTCGTTCTGGCCGCGGTAGTGAAGGGCAGGTTGAGAAGGGAAGCCGTGAGCACGTAGCACCTGCAGCTTTACCTTTAGCACCTGCAGCTTTACCTTTAGCACCTGCAGCTTTACCTTTAGCACCTGCAGCTTTACCTTTAGCACCTGCTGCTTTACCTTTAGCACCTGCTGCTTTACCTTTAGCACCTGCATTTTTACCTTTAGCACCTGCAGCTTTAACTTTAGCACCTGCTGCTTTAACTTTAGCACCTGCAGCTTTACCTTTAGCACCTGCTGCTTTACCTTTAGCACCTGCAGCTTTACCTTTAGCACCTGCAGCTTTACCTTTAGCACCTGCAGCTTTACCTTTAGCACCTGCAGCTTTACCTTTAGCACCTGCAGCTTTACCTTTAGCACCTGCTGCTTTACCTTTAGCACCTGCAGCTTTACCTTTAGCACCTGCAGCTTTACCTTTAGCACCTGCTGCTTTACCTTTAGCACCTGCAGCTTTACCTTTAGCACAGATAGAAGCCGGGGCGGGTGTACTGCCGTGGCCGCGGTAGTGACAGGGAGTTTGGGAATAATGCGGCTTCTATTGACAGCTGTTTGGGACAAATACGTGTTGTTCATCCTGACACTTTACCCAGTCGAGGAGGGAGAGGCAGGGGTAAACATAGTCAGCGAGAATGCGCTAATCAAAGCAGCGATAGTAATAAAAGTGATGGCTGTGTGCTGTGCTTTATGAGAGGTCCCACACTCTAAAAAACTACTAACTATGTCTCATGGATGGATAAGAAAAGATAAAGCAACTGCAACCACACACATACAGTACATGTGTATATTTCTCATAACTATTTGCATACGTTTTACTAGTTATAGTATAATAGAAGTTGTAGTTGTTCTTTATTTTGGTAATGTTGCTTTTACAAATTACTGTTATAAAAAATATTTCAGAAAAAGAAAAAAAACTATTATAATATGTTCATTAGTGTGTATATACTGTAAATAACATAACCGCCAATATATAATGTCATGGTATGCAAATTATATGCAAATTAGATGCTTAAAATGTATTTACTTATATACCTTGGGTCATACCAGACATTTTTCTAGTTTAGAGTAGGACTCTATCTCTTATCATTTTCAAACCACAGCCTTTTGAAATTTGGATCTCAAAAATCTGTATTTTTTAAATAAACCCTGGCGCCTAAAGGGTTAACCCACCTTGCCTCAAGTGGTGTTCCAGCTGTAACACTGGTGAATGGAACCTTAGGGGCCGTCCACACGGAGACGCGAATCACTGTATACGTATACATTTTTTATCGTATTGGCGTTTTGTCCACACAGATCCGGCGTTTTGGGAGGCTGAATCCGCTATTTTTTTGAAACCGGGTTCTAAAGTGGATAAATCTGAAAACGACACTCTTGCGGTTTCGTATGTACTGCTCCGCCTCTAAGAGGGTTTGTCACACTGAGCTCTAAAAAAACACTTGAGTCACTCAGGCAACTTCTAGAGGAGAGTACAGCATCCCAAAATGAGCAACCTCTTTCACTAAATCTGCCTTCTTTTGTGTTGCCATGAGTCAGTGAAATAGCTTCCCAAATGAGAATATAGTTTTGAAACGTTTGCACATCTGAGAAAGAAATGGCTTATATCAAATTAAATTTTCACTCATTAGTGGTGAATGCGTGTGAGTGACTGTATATTTAGTCTGATTGAAACAGTGTGACTGGGTGTGTGGGTATGTATGTGGGAGCGTGTGAGAGTGTGTGTGAAAGGGTGAATTTTTGAATGTTTTTCAGAAGTGGTGTATTTGAGATGTGTTATTTATTTACTTCATTTATTTCAAGTCATATGTATTTTTTGTAAAACTAGAGCAGCTGAACGCGATATGTTCCTCGAGTGACTCGAAAAGCCAATACCAATGATCAGCTGACATGTCAATGGTGATAAAATCTCAGTAACGAAAAATAAAACTCACATATGCAGTTTATTGGACAAATTTTTAGTGAACACATCAAACCTACACTTTCAGCCGTACTTCCTCTTCTACCACCTTTTTTTCAAAACATTTGCTGTGTATTGTGTGTAGCCTACACAGTGTAGGGAAAGGCCACAAAGGATCCACAGATGCATCCTTGGTATTTTGGCAAAACAGAGGACTCAGTCCTTTGAGGAGGTGGGGTTGGAACCAAATGGAACACACCTGCTTGTTTCCTCCAGAGGAGTCCTCCGAAGGAAAGATCCTGTCAATTTGCAAAGGCCTTGTGTGTTTAGGTGTGTTCGAAATGAACTGCTCCTTGCCGGGATTGTAGACAAGAGCAGGCAATCGCAGCAGTGAGTGGGAAAAACGATTGCGTTTTATTCTGACCGTTCATGAACTGTCAATAAAACTACATTTTATGAACGCACTTCAAAAACTGTGCTCAACACATCACTGACTCAATCTATTTATGACACAGCTAATTATTTTAATTGAGTCAGCTTTGAAAGAATTAACTTTGAAATAAGACAAATCCATTAAATAGGTTGATTTTAATGTGTTCTCCATTTTTGATAAAAGCCTAAATAGTTCTCTGGATTCCAGTTGCTGCCATTTGAATAAACCTTTTGAACTGTGCACTTGTCTGCATTTTTATCTACTTTTCCAGTCGTTATAACAGGGTTTAAAGACAAATGTCTTTTTCACCTCAGCTGTAGATTCTTTAGCTCTTCCTCTAGTCAGCTCTTTTAAATGGTCAGCACAGCATGAAGTGGTGAGTATCTGTTTTGCTCAATGTAACTTATAAGCAGTTGTTTCTTCATTTCATTTCCTTAACATTTGGATTCTTTTGCAGTGAACAGTAATGGGTCTGTAAATGTGGCATTCCAAGGTCTGTTCATCAGTCCCAGATAGACATTATAGACTAAAGCATAGACATTAGAGATTTAAATAATTTTTCCTGTATATATTCAACCTGTCCATGTAGTTACAGAACCTAGAAAACACTTAATTTGCTGTAAATAGAAATTTAGCCTGATTTGTGATTTCAGATTTGTGCCAAAATGATTAAACCATACTTTTTGAAAAGTTTTAAATAGAAAGTATTATTCAAACAAAACCTTTTGACTGGAGCAAATAAAAAATTACTTCAAGATAAAAATGTGTTTGCAAATATTTTTTCAAATAAAAAAAAAATATATATATTTTTTTTTTAGTTTGAGAGCGCTGTCTGCTGATTGGCCAGTGCCTCTTTTAGCAACAGCTCAGTGAAGGAAGAAGTGCCAGTGACAACTCTGGCTACTGTCTGTTCGAAATAATTTGATAGCATAAACATATCTGCTTCAGAAAGTTTTGCCTACAAAAAAGGATTTACCTTTATAAAATGTAAGTATTTATTAATGTTTTTGTTATGTATGTGTACAATGTACAAGGCAGTTGTTTCACAATATTAAAGCTAAAAGGTAAGCTAAGCTAACATTTGATAGGCCCTTTATCTCCTGTTCAAGGAACACATCACATTTGGAGTCAACTCGGACCAGTCCGGCCTGAGCTGTGCCTCTGTCCTGCAGCTGCTACAGCCTCTGCTTCTCCTCACCTGCCCCTGTCTTTGGAATCACACACTCTGCTCCAAAAGCAGAGCTGAAGCTGATGTTGAAGTCTGAAATATTGAAAAAACCTTTGTCAAACAGCCTGAAACTAATGGGTTTAGTCAATGAACTTTATAACAGCATGGTCTCTTTATTACATTACGTAAAATACTCATTTGTCTGGTTATTATATTCTGTCTAAGACCAAGAGAAGGCAAAGAGATTACAGATGTGTCGCTGTCACTTCTTCCAATTCACTGACCTGTTGCTAAAAGAGACACTGGCCAATCAGGAGACAGCTCTGTCAGAGCAAGCCCCCAGATTTACCCAATGATTTTATGAATAACTTTTTACATTACTTTTTACTTTCCTTTAACTGGATTTTTATGTTTTTACTTATTTTTTCACTTTTAAAAAAACACGTTTGACCCGCCGAGCGACTGGAGCCTTGATATCTATTTTTCAACATGTCTGTCGTAAAAACAACTACTACAAACTCTTTCTGCCAAAATTGTTGGAAATATCAACAGGAAATCAGCTACAAACAAAGATTTTTGCTTCTGAATCTGAAAGAGGACTTCAGGAGACAATACCGATCACACAATTTGTTAAGACTGTGAATTTAAACTTGGATGATACAGTGTCATTCCCAAAACTGAGAAAAGCAAAGGGATTTAAACAAAATGATGCCACCTGGCATAAACTTGGTGCCCAGCCAAAGCAGCACTGGATTAGAAAAAAGAATGCTGGCATCACAAGAGCATATGTAGCATCACCAGACATCCAGCTAAAAAACAGATTCCAACCACTGACTGAAAGATTAATGAACCAACTGACAAACATGGAGTAAATCAAGCTTATTCTATGGAGAACAGGAGACATGAATCTGTGGAAAAGCACCAGGCAAACAGAGACAGAGAATCTATGCCAAAAGTGAAGGTCAGAGATATCTTGCTGCTTGGAGACGGTGCTATCAGAGACATAAACAATGATAGATTTGCTACATGCAGCTTTCCAAGTGCTACAGTCACTGATATAACAGCACTCCTCCCCCAAGTCATGTCCAAACACACAGGGATTAAACAGCTGATGTTACACGTGGGTGCAGTTGACACCAGGAAGGGGGAATCAGAAGTTTTAAAAAATTATTTCTTCAGGCTTTTAGACAAACTTGAAAACCTGGAAGTGCAATCCTTTATCAGTGGACCACTCCCAAACATCGACAGAAGGATCAATAAATTCAGTCGGCTGCTTGCATTGAATACATGGCTGTCCAAGGCCTGTGAGACAAGAGGAGTACACTTCATTGATAACTTCAACTTGTTTTGGCAACGTGACGACCTGTTCAAAGGAAAGGGCCCACATCTAAACAGGGGAGGGGTCAGGAGGCTAACGGATAATCTCCTGCACTCCCTGAGACACCTAAATGGTTCTGGACGCTCTCTTGAACAAAGAAAGGGTCCTAATTTGACCATGACACCATCAACACCTCCACCACTGAAATGGACCCCCCCCCCAATAGGACCATGGACCCCACCAATGGGACCCTAGACCCCGATTTCTTTTGTTCCAGACTGTTGGTAATACAGAATATCACAATAAAGAAGTGAATCTACTTCATCTCATTATATTGTATCCTTACCCCGATATATCATCCTGTATACTGTCCCTACAGAGTTAGTATAACTGTATAATCTAAAAAATGCACTCTCAAAAAATAAAAAACCTGAGACTGTGTAATGCTGAACAACCAAATGTTTTATTAACATAAATCCCCACCAAAGCTGAGACCAAACCTACGCCCATGCTCCTCAGAGATCATCAACAACAGCAGTAACCACTCACGTGTCCTGTTTGCTACATTGAACAGATTAACAAACCCTCCAGCTCCATTTCCACCAGAATTAGTTTCCACCACTAAATGCAATGAGTTTGCATTGTTTTTCAACGACAAGGTTCAAGGCATTAAACATGCTACAGTCCAAAGGGCATAAAACAACACTGCAGCCACCTAGGAGACACTTGGTTGGTTTAACACATTTACACAAAATAATGACAGAACAATTGAAAAAACTGTCTCCAGCCTGAGTTCATCCACCTGCTGCATCGATGTTTTACCCACTAGATTTCTAAAATCAGTACTAAGCAGTTTGTTACCACAACTCACTGATATAGTCAATAATTCCTTACAGTCTGGAACATTTCCAAGGGCCTTAAAAACTGCTGTCATTAAGCCTCTCCTAAAGAAGAGCAGTCTTGATGCTACAGTGCTCAACAACTATCGGCCCACTCTCCCCACAGTTCATACTGTCGTTGTGTCCTTGGGCAAGACACTTAACCCACCTTGCTTCCAGTGACTGTAACACTGGTAATGTAATGTAAGTCGCTTTGGATAAAAGCGTCTGCTAAATGAATAAATGTAAATGTAAATGTACTGGTCTCTCAAAACGAGGGTTAAGACAGCTGCAGCTTATTCAGAACGCGGTTGCTCGGGTTCTAACCAAAACCAGGAAGTACAACCACATTTCGCCAGTTTTAAAATCTCTGCACTGGCTTCCTGTTGCTCAGAGAATAGACTTTAAAACAGCACTGCTGGTTTACAAGTCTCTAAATGGTTTAGCACCAGAATATATCTCTGACATGCTAGTTGCTCATGAACCTCTTCGGACTCTGAGAACATCTGGGACAGGCCTTCTGCTCGTGCCCAGAGTTAGAACTAAACAGGGGGAAGAAGCATCATGCAGCAAAAATCTGGAACAGCCTCAACTTTAATGTTTTAAATGTTTTTATTCTTATGTTTCTTAATCTAAATCTTGTAAATTGTCTTTTATTCCTATAAAGCACTTTGAGTTACCCAGTGTATGAATTGTGCTATATAAATAAAATTGCCTTGCCTTGCCTAATAATAAACAAACAAATATTTACTATCTTGAAATAATTTTTTATTTGCTCCAGTCAAAACTAAATTCTGAAACACTGCCAGCGGAAGTTAAGGGCAGAAGTTAGGTTGTGTTAATAAATGGTACAAACATCAGAAATAGAAAAAGATTTGAAAAAAACAAATTTAATGTGTTCAAGAACTGTTTGAGACTACCTTCAGTAATTATTTAGTGACAGTAAGTTGTGTTCAATTATATAGTGCTGTGCCATTGTGAACAGTAAATATTAGAACTTGTAGAAGTTGATATAATGTGGCTGTTACTATTAAGTGCCTAGTTGTCTAGTGTCTAGGGGCACAATGGTAGAGCGGTCGTCCTTCAAGGTAGGTAGGAAGGTAGGCGGTTCGATTCCCGTTCTCCCCACAGTTCATACTGTCGTTGTGTCCTTGGGCAAGACACTTAACCCACATTGCCTCCAGTGGTGTTCCAGCTGTAACACTGGTGAATAGAACTTTAATGTAAGTCGCTTTGGATTAAAGCGTCAACTAAATGACTAAATGTAAATGTAGTTCTGAAGAATAAAAAGAAAACACAGATCCTGAGGTGTGGCAGACATGATCTTTATTTTCAGGAGCTGCAGGTGAAGCTGCTCCAGGTTCTTCTTCTTCACAGTCACAGGTTTGACACAGGTCCACAGTGGTTCACAGGACGTCCTGCTCTTCCTCACAGGCCACACAGAGACAGGGACAAAAACAATAGTTAAATAATGTTTAGAAAATAAAATTAAATACATGTTTCTGCAGTAAGTAACCAGACTTTGAGACTATACATGTGTGACTAAATACTAAATAATAACAGTTATCCAGGTGACACTAAAAGAAACAGACGTAAAAAGTGGATCTGAGTCGTCTGAATCTTCATCTGTGTCAAGACCTTTGAGTCTATTTTATAAACCAGTTCATGTGTAAAGGTAAATAACAGTTCTTTCTGCTGCACTTGCTGTAGGCTTCTGGGTTTACCACTGTATGATCTAAAATATCACATATAGCATTATAAATCCAACTATTTGAATATCTGTGTGTGTTATCTGCTTAAATATTTATATTTTATTATTATATAAGATAGTAATACGGAGTGTAAAATGTACCTCCCTTCCAACGCTTATGCAGCCAGAATAGCCCACCTGCTTCGGGCTCCTGCATTATACCGGCATCTCTAATGCTCTAGGACTATAGCCACTGCTAAAAGCAGAGCAATGGGAGAAAATGGCAGTTTCTCTGAAAAATATAAATCCTGCCAGAATCAAAACGTGGTTGCATCTGAGTGTAGAGTATTTGGAATGTCATATACACATCATGACCATAATGCTGCCTTGAAAGTTTCAAAATTGATGTTTAACTTACTTGCCCATATGAATGAGTGGGAAGGTCTGCATTAGTTTAATTATTATTTTTGTAAAGGGTCATATTAGGCAGTCAGAGTCCAGATGCTTTAATCTTTTCTTCCAGATGACCAGGATGACTGAGAACCTTCACAGACATTAGATGTTAGGTCACTTTCCTCAATCCGCAGGGAGAGAAACCACTGTTGCTCACATTAGTCTCAGGACATTTAACAGAAACAGCAAACTAATAAAGGTGTTCCCAATCCATGCGGTTAATTCAGGTCCAGATGGGAATGAATTCTTCAGAAAACACATCAAAGAAACTACTTGATGTTTATAAAAGTGGCATTTCACGCACACGATGTGACAGGCCGAACAGTGCCATGGTACACAGCTCATAATTGGTTTGCGTTTGATTTAATCTCACAGTCAATGTGCGGCTGCAGGTGGTTGGCCTTTATCCTTTGTGTCACACTGACAATAACCATAAAACACACAGGCTACAGGCAAAAAGGTAAAAGTGGTCCATGTGGTGAGTAGAGCAAGTTCTTTTCTTTAAAATGTGGCCAAATAATTTTTATTTTTATAATCATCTCCAAGTCGACAAATAAATAGGAAAAACAGAATCATTTACTGAAGTTGTTGTGATAGTGTTGTATATTGGTTGCATTTTGCAGAAGATGATTTCACAGAATCAAATGGGATTTTATTGTCTTTTGGAAACAAGGATTTACTTTATATTACAGTCCTTCACAATTGATAAAACACTAAATGTCATTCTCTGAACCAAGCAGTCAATATAAGAAATGTGAATTGTGTTTGAGGCACAGAGAAATTTATTTCAATTTCACAAAATGTGTAGTAATTGTGAAAAAACTATGGATGTTTAGGCTGAAAAACAACAGATGTGAAAATGATAAATGTCTCATATAAAGAGTGTCTAAATTATATTATGATTGCCTTCCGTTAAAATCTGTCCAATGATTTTTTTATTTTTAACTTGCATGCATATTTTTCTGTAATAGGAAATATTTACACAATGGAACGTTCTCCCCAATGCTCCTAATGGAGTATTACTACATTTACATCTAAAATTAAAGCACAATAGTTTAGTTTTAACCCATTTTCTGTTCAATTTTTTGTAATTGCTTAGACTTTAAAGTCACTACAAAAAGGATATGTTTGTAGTTTTTTTTATACACCGCCAACAAAACATAATTTTCAATCACCTGAACTTTGAACCTGCATGTGATCTGACCTAATGGACTGAACACAAATCAGACACTGTCAGTTTTAACCGGAGCTGGACTTTTTAAAATTTTTTTTATACAATCCCTGTTTTTTTGGTTCTTCTTCCTTCTTCTTCTTTTAAACCTATTCAGGAGTTTTCTTCTGCCTAGAACTGGAAAGTATATGATCGACATCTCTATGAACAAGTCAGTTTTCTGGAAGGGGATGGAAGCAGCCTGTGGTGAAATGGATTCAGAGGCTGCAAACTCAAGGCCGTGCTTTCCCTCAATGTTTGTCTAGAGAAGACATTTTTTGTTATGTTGACAAAGCCCTGATCTACGTTGAAGATTTGAGGCAGTAATGTCAGACTTGTGTTTTTCAGTATTTTGTTATAGGTCATAAATAGATAGTTTTGTTTAACTCATTGCAGAAGAAATAAAAAAAAAAGCTATTGAGTTTTCTTTTTTTTTTCAGCAGATGTTGAAGGTCCTGGTTCAACCCCTGGGTTAAAAATATCACACAAATAAGAAGGTGGAAGGCCACTGAGTGCATTAAAAAACAAACATTAAAGAGTATTTAAACCCTAAAACAGTGTTGCCAACTTAGCGACTTTGTCGCTATATTTAGCGAGTATTCAGACCCCTCTAGCGACAATTTTTCAAAAAAGCGACTAGCGACAAATCTAGCGACTTTTTCTGGAGTTATTGGAGACTTTTGGAGACTTTCTGAAGTGAAAGCTCACATCGTTCTTAGTCTAATCAATGAGCAGCGGGTGCTGCCGCGGGCCCCACCCCCATCCCAAAGCACTCATAGTCGGCCCAGTCCTCGCGCAGCAGCCCCTCCCAGCTGCAGTCAGAGCAGGAGTTGTTAACCCCTCCACGTCCAGACTGCAAAATGAATCGCGCATGTGCGGGAACTTAGCAAGCCGCCGCTGGTGGATCCCGCCCAGGCTTACATTCTGCACTAGAAAATCTAAAATGTTCTTTGTCGAAAAAATGTATGGTTAAAAATGTTAATGTTTTTCAGTCACTTGTTGTAGGCTCCTAAGTGGACCATAAGGTTAAAAACTAAACTTAAGAAAAAAAAAAAAAAGAAAACAATATTGTAAAAAAATAAAAAAGAAATTACGGTTAAAAATGTTAATACTTTACTGTGACATGTTGTAGGCTCCTAAGTGGACCATAAGTATTAAAAAAATAAAATAAAAATAAAATAAATTAAAGCCGCAAGCGGCGATAAAGGCCCTCGCCTCCCTTGAGACCGCGGGGACACATGCACTCGTGCTTTAAAGCGTAAACTTCACGGTAAAAGGATTCTGAGGAGTTTTCTAAGACTCTAGCCGTGGCTCTGGAGGGGCCTCCTCTAAAGGAAGGATCCTGGCAATTGGGAAATGGCATTTATTTCCCAAAGGTTGCCTCTTCACAGACCCATTACGACCACAGCCACAAATGTATCAAAAAACAAATTGATAACTTTTTTTTGGCACACGTGTCTAGATGATACTCACCAAATTTGGAGCTGTTTAGACTTTAGACAGAAGGGGTGCGATTTAGGTGGTCACGCATTCCACCCAACATAGTAGATTTTCTGTTGAGCTTACGATATGGCTGTAATAAACTTTTCAGTTTGCCCTGAGGTGTCCTATGGATGTACCAAGTTTCATTTTTCTACATTGGAATAAAGTTACTTTCACTTTCCATAGGCCCGATGTATTTTTACTTTTCTAGGGTCGCCACTGAGTCATTTTTCGATTTTTTTTCGGGACTTCAAATACATAAATTTTTCGCTGGGCTTGAAATCTGGGACCAATAAAAATGACTTTTAGTTGTACGTTTACTGGGTTAAATTGAGGATCATTTTGCAGAAAAAATATGATAAAAAATATATACCGAATTATAATAAAAAAATATAACTCGAGCAAAAAGTCTAGAAAAACACTTGTCTCATTTACATACATGTGTTTAGCTCATTTTGCCCAAGTTTGGTGTCTGTGGAATGAAGCAGCTATTGTCTGTGTACTTTTAAAAAAGAGGTGTATTTTAAGTCGGTTCACATTTTCAATTCAAAATGGCCGCCTTCCTGTGTGTGATAGTGTGGTCCCCATTGGCTTTTTTGTTCATAAGCCCATGGTGGATGTGTGTACCAAGTTTTATTTGCCTACAACAAACTAAAAATTTCACTTCCCATTGACTTTTTTCACATTTTTGGGACGTTGCTATGGCAACACATTTATAGATAGGGGGTGGTTGTCATTGGCTTTTATGCTCGTCATGACATAAGAGATGTGTGTACAAAATTTTATGTCTCTATGACAAACTAAATTCTTGGGTCCATTATAAGTTTGTAGGGGGCGCTGGAGAGCCATTTCTAAAGATAACCCTTTTATTTACATATTTTTTTGTTCAGGTCATGAATGTGCACAAACGCCTTTTTGGGTCCAACTCGATCCGAGAAGGCGTTTGAGAGTTAAGAGACGTTTTATTTTCACAAAAATGGCCACCTCGTTACAGGCTTGCCACACCCATACCCGATAAGATATCAACAACAAAGTCACAACTTTGGTTGGCACACGTGTCTAGATGATACTCACCAAATTTGGGGCCATTTAGATTAAAACACAATGATTTGCATCTTTCTGCGCAAGTGCGATTTTAGTGGCAGCTTTCACCCACATGGCGGACTTCCTGTTAAGTTTAGGTGTGACTGTCATTGACTTTTCTGTTTGCCCTGAGGTGTCCTATGGATATACCAAGTTTCATTTTTCTACGTTGGAAAAAAGTTACTTTCACTTTCCATAGGCCCAATGTATTTTGATTTTGTAGGGGTCGCCACTGAGTCATTTTTCGTATTTTTTTTTCGGCGTCTTCAAATACATACCATTTTTGCCGAGCTTGAAGTCTGGGACCAATATAATGACTTTTTGTGCATGTTCACTGGGTCAAATTTAGGATCATTTGGTCACAATAAAGAGGCCTAATAAATAAAAAAAGAAAAGAAAAGAAACTCCGCCGGAGTGTCTCTTTTAGGTCACTTTTGCCGGTCCCAAACCCGGATAAAGGAGGAGGGTTGAAATTGTGAAGTAATAAACAAAAACAAGAGTCGACAGAAAGTTTCATTTAAAATTTAAAGAATTTAGTTTGACCGTTTTGATTTCCATTGTTCTCGTGTGCTTATCACTTAATTGAAATGAGAAATGAGAAGAGCTTTATTGGGACAGTCGGCTATATCATAATAAAATACAGTAAAAGAGACCATGTGAGCACAAATTTGTCAAGAAAGCACGTTAGGCAGGGAGAACGCAAGAAAGTATGCAATTTAGTATGATGACGGGATGACGTAATGACGTCACGAATATGCGAATTTACGCATGACGTCATCTAGCGACATTTAGAGGCTTTTTGGCCAGGCTTTAGCTACTTTCCTTTGAAAAGAGTTGGCAACACTGCCCTAAAACAACTTTTTTTTAGTTAATGATCTGTAAGAATGGGGCCTTATTAGTGCTGTTCACTGATCTGAGTAAAAGTTTTGACATTTGAGTATAAAGTACATTAATTTTACATTTTATGGTGTAAAACCGTCTAAGTGCTATCCTCTTCAGGTTGAACGGTGGTTACTGCAGTTAAATTTTTAGATTGAAGATTCTTTCCTAGTGTGACGTATACTGGCTCGACTAGCGGCTCTCTACCCACGCCCCTGGCACGACCCCACCACACCCTTGGCATTGGCTCACGGCCCTGGTATAAAAACATCTTCCCAAGTAGCGGGTGTTCAAAACATCAGGCTAGCTATATTAGCATGTACTTGTAGTGTTGCTGGTTGCAACAGCACTGCTGGACTGCATTGCTTTCCAGTTGAGTTGGAAATTAGACGCCAGTGTGCACTTGGCCTGGAACACCGTGAGTTCCTGCTGAGAGCTGGAGTTTGCAGCGGGCATTTTAAGAGGGATTGCTTCTCCAACGCAATGGAGGTGGAAATGTGCTTCTCAAAACAGCTCCCGCTGAAAAGCAACACAGCGCCTAACGCTGCTCCTGCATGGATTCCCTCCAAGCCTCTCCCATGGAACCTCTAAAATGGTCCTCGTGTAAGGGCGCCGATTAAAATACTAGTGCTTTCATGGAGGATAGAATATTTGTTCAGAGTCAAATTACAATAAAAGGAGATCCACAGAAAAGTGCTGACTCAGACTCCAGTAGGACGCTAACATGTAGGCTATGGCAACAGTGAGTGTTTGTGTTTAGATGTCTTTAGATTTTTTTGCTTTGTGAGATTTTTTGTGTTATTAATATCCTTTATAAACATTTTAAAATGAATTAATATAATACTGTAATTGTAAACAATAACACAAATCTTTTGTTTTGCCTAAGATGACCAGAGAAACTGGGTGCCAGTCTGAACCAGTCGCTGCAGATCTGCAGGTGAAGCAAAGGTGAGTTTGAATACTGTGATGCTTTTGTATGTTTAGTTTAGTTTATTCTTTATTTCTCAGGCACCATGTACAAAAACAATAATCTCACAAGAAAAGATATGCTTTGTACCAGATTTAGAATTTCAGACTGTCTAGGATCTGATTCCATTGTTTGATGGTTTGAAATGAAAAGGCTGATTGTGCAAAGGCAGAGCATCTTTTAGGGATTGTGCAGTTTTTGTGAGTTGTTGACCCAGATGTTTGGGTCTCATCATATGTTATCATTTGTTAAACTCTTGTTTTTGCAGCCGCCCAGGCCAGAACGCCTAATAGGAGTGTGTCATGTGACACAGACACTGATGGAGCTGCCAGAGTGTCCCAGGACTAGCTCTACTCCAATAAAGAGGAAACGGTGCTGTCTATCATCTTAGATTCAGACTCTGAAAACTGCAGTTAGCACTAGTATGCTGGTAAATACACTCAAGATTCTTTAATATTTTGGGACAGCTCATGAAGTTATGATCAGCCTGTGTAACACTGGCTCTTGCTTTTCACCATCTTCGCTCCAATACGTGCATCTGACAGTGACTTTCAAACACAAAGTAAAAAGCCTGGAAGGGATGTTATGCCTACTCTTCCAGCCTGGCCATTACTGTCTGTCATCTACTCCCCTCTGTCCTATCTGTGCAGCATTTACAAAGTTTTAACATTATAAAAAATGGAAATGCTTAATGTAAAAACAATCCTTAAAGAATATAAGAATGATGTAAAGGCAGTTTGAGAAAAGAGTGTCATTTAGACATTCATTTGTAAATGTTTATGTCGATACATGTTAATTAAACAATTGTTTTGTGTGTAACTCCAGTTATAAATGCTTCTTTATGTTACAATGTTTTGTTTTTTATATACCAAATATATTTAAAAATCCTCTGCTTTCCTCAGAGAGGACATTCATTTGTAAATGCTCATTCAAACAGAGAAAATTCTGAGACAGCCACAATTTGATGTCATTTGTTCAAGCAGGGACCACCGGTAGGTAAACCTGCAGATCGTCTGCGTACAGATGAAAAGGACATATTGTGCTTTGAAATACCTGCACCTAAAGGCAACATATACAAGAAAAATAAAACGGGGCTAAAAATGGAACCCTGTGGGAGGGTCTGACAGAAAAAAGTCCTCTCTGTTAAATACGACCTAAACCACTGCAGCACAGGTCCCTGAAGCCCACCCTGTTGTTCCAGACGTGTCAGGAGGACTGAGTGGTCCACGGTGTCAAATGCTGCAGTGAGATCCAACATTATGAGCAGCACTGGCTTTTTTCATCAAGGGACAAGAGAATGTCATTTTGTACTTTGAGAAGAGCGGACTCAGTGCTGTGTCGTGTCCTAAAGCCAGACTGGAACTTTTCAAAGATATGATTGTTCTCAGAAAAGAATGTAACTGAAAGAAAACTGTATTTTCCAAAACCTTGGATAGGAAAAGTAAATGGGACACAGACAGGTCTAAAATTTGACAAAACTGTAGAATCAAGGTTTTTCTTTTTTTTTAGAAGAGGCCTGATGACAGCATGCTTGAAAACAGTACAGAACCTGAACTCAGACAGCTGTTTATGAACAAGAGGAGGCATGGGCCCACTGTGTTAAAATCCTGTGTAGAAGTATAGACTTCAATATAAGTATTGATATGTTTTAAAAAGCCCACTAGTTACTAAATTTAAATGTGTATACAGTATGTTGAAATGTTGTTGACATCATTCTTGACATATTATGATATACACAACATACATACACGAAAGACACATGACACACCATAACAGGGGCGCAACTACCCAGTGCTGGAGGGGTATGCAGCATCAATTTTGGCGCCCCAAAAAAAAATAAAATAAAAAAATGTTAGCTACGAAATGTTTGCTACCACAAAATCCAGAGCGGTCTGTAGTTCATACCAGCCTGTATCATGAGTGTATATTAATTACCTATACACATGGCAACTGGATAGCTCAGTTGGTAAGCAGTAGGCTTTACATTTAGTGTACCCAGGGTCGAATCTACCTTGGGACACTTTATATATTAGTTGTTTTCAACGTTTTTGTAATTTATTGATCATGGCATGCTGTCTTATATTTTTTTCAGCTCAGTAACCTCAGTTTTGCAAATAAGGCTAGCCTTAATTTAAACCCCATTTGGCTGCTGCATTCCCAGTGTTAGCAAACGCTAACGCTAAGTCTGTTAACATGAATATTGCAAGCCTCCAAGCACAGACGTCTCACTTTAAGTCCTACCTGTTGCTTTTCACTATCCACTTGTTTATCAGCTGTCCCATAGATTGACACCATCTCCTTTTCCCTCTTTCTTTATTTTTTTTTTGTTTTATCCATCTTTTAAAGACAACTGTGTGCATACTGTGACAACTAACACATAATGTTACCTGCTCGCTCAGCGCTCACGGCGCCCCGCCGCCACGCCCACTCGTGATATTATATTAATTCTATTTATGGAATCTAATGAGGGCTCTATTGAAGCCTGTTAGTCCTATAAAATGTTATAGTATTGAGGAAATACTGAAATGATTTAGAAACACACAACAGCAGCTAAGCTACATTTAGGAAATACAAAAAAATAAATAAATAAATAAATAAATAAAACTTTTTTTTTTTTGTACCATCCAAGGTGCTGCGCCCCTATGTGCCGCATATGCTGCATACCCCCTTTTTGCGCCACTGCACCATAATGAGATAAGCCTATCACATGATGTGCGCTCACTTCATCATTTCTCATCTGCTGCCGTGGCAACTGTAGTCAGGCATGTGCAGTTATGTGCCAATCAGAATGGAATGTGATGTTTGTCAGTATATTGTATTCCGCAACTGGCCATGGAGACTTTGATTTTCTAGCAGCTCTGCCAAAGCTTTGTGACTGTGTGTTCTGCTGCATGCACGGAAGAGCGTCTCTGTTGGTTGTTTTTCTAAAGTTGTGTTTTTGCCTGTGCGGAGGGTGTGTGTGAGTGTGTGCTGGTGATGGGCTGTAGTAAGGGCCTCCTTTTTTTTCCTCTTTACTTTTTGTGTTGAATAGTTCGGAGATGCCTTTATTGACGTCCATCCATCCATCTTCTACCGCTTATCCGGGGCCGGGTCACGGGTGCAGCAGTCTAAGCAGAGACACCCAGACTTTCCCGCTCCCCAGACACTTCCTCCAGCTCTTCCGGGGGGATACCGAGGCAATCCCAGGCCAGCTGAGAGACATAGTCCCTCCAGCTTGTCCTCACCTGGCTCTTCTGGATGTGGAGCAGCAGCGGCTCTACTCTGAGCTCCTCCCTAGTGGCAGCGCCCCTTACCCTATCTTTAAGGTAGCGCCCAGTAGGGCTGAACGATATATTGTTATCGTATCTATATCTAGATATGAACTTTCAAGATATTACTATCGAAAAATCAACGATATAGACTATATAGATTTCCCCTCTCCGCGCTCGCCCTGCATACAACTCTGGCAGTCACAACAAACATCTGTTTTACGAGTGCCCTTGAATGCACCGCTAAAGCCAGCGTGCACACGCTACCACACACTATTACACAGTAACGTCTATGCACACTGTACAGAGACAGCGGATAAATTATAAAGAAAGAAAATGAGTGCACTGCAAAAAGTGGATTTCAAGAAAGTAAAAAAGTCTTATAATAAGAAATAAATCCTTATTTTTTTCTATAAAAAGAATAAAAATCTTGTCTAGCAAAAAATTCTTAATCTTCTTTGAATGAATCTTTCCCTTTAGACTAAGATTAATTTTTTTTATTTAAGAAAAAGTAAGAACACTAACAAGTCTTAATTTAAGAACTCATAAGAACACAAAATTTATCAATTTTGATCATTTATTTTCACACAGAAAATTAACTTGTGTGACAATGAAACAACAAATACAATGTTTAATCAATATAGAACTATAGTATAATCATTCAGTAGAAACTATATGTGCCGCAAGCACATCTCCAAGATTATATTTCAAAGGCACAAGTCACTGTTTGGACTAGTTAAACGCACTGTCACTTCCTCAGACTCAACTAAATTTAAAGTCTTTAAGATCACACTGTCCTGCCTGAATGTTGTTGAAACTGTTGCAAACGGATCCTTAATCTGGTCAAACACTGTCAATGCCTCCTTTTCAGGTTCATTTCCTGGATGTTGCTGGAAGACACTGTGAAGCCGACTCCTCAAATTAGACAGCAACAGACCTTGATACTGCTGTATTGCTGCCACCACATCATTCATGCCAGTCTAAAAAAATAATAACCTAAGGAGGGACATTTAATATTGTTAATTAATATTTATATTTTAATACTGACTACAGACCTTATCTACAGCTATAGTTTATGTGTATACCTGTTGTTTTTCTCTGGCACACAACACAATTGAAGTAGCGTCTGGTCAGGCTGTCACTGTCTGGGCCATCCTTTAAAAATGAAATCACAACACATTTATCCTAAGTGAACTTATACAGAGCTACTAAAACATAGAACCAGAACCTGAAGATTGCCGAAGCCGAGTCCCACCATTTCTGTAGCAAAAGGGTAACTATATAATAACTGTGTGTAAATTAGCTATATTTAATAAATCACAGAGAAATTGTGCTGTGATTTCACTTAACTTAAATAACTTTTTAAGAAAAACACAATGCTACGCTGAACACCGCTAACCTCACACACAATGGACTAGTCCATTGTGCGGTGCTTTTATGTTCAAATCCAAGGGTGCGCGCGGCGGGGCCTCGTCTCACAACGGTTTTGGCGGCCGTACTCAGATCTTCGGAGCTGAAAAGTGAAATTGATTAGAGAAAACCCAGCTATCAATAATACAAAAGGCAGACTATGGATACACTCGACGAAGTTACCGTTGACACTCTAAGAGTCTTATTAATGGGACGTAATTTGCTTAGCTTATATATTTAGCTAGCTAATGCCGAGCATTGACACGACCTAGCTTTTACATTAGCGTAGTTTTCAAATAAATTAAATAGCTCATTATGGCCTTTTATAATCATCAATCCTTACTTGTCTTACAAGGCAATACAATCTAAATTAGTATGAACAGGAGTGTAAAACACATCACATAAAAGTAGTTTACTTTTACATTTAAATATTCATTACTTGCATGCTGTGTTTTAGCTGCCAATATTGGAGAAGAATTACTACAGACACTTTCCAGGGATGACATCAAAGATCTGTTGCCAGGTCCAGAAAATTTTCTGAGGCGCCTGCCATTATGGCTTCTTGTGAATAATGATGAAAAGGTCAGTATAAATTTAAAACATATTGGAATACTATTTAAATTGTTTATATGCTATTTAATTGTTCTATAGATTCATGCATCTGACAAACTCTTATCAAAATATAAAAATAAAATATAAATGCACCGAATGTTTTTATTAATGTGTTTAGGTTGAAGGTGCTGCCAAACACGTGGAGCCATCAAAACTTACATCCACTGCAACCAGTGGCCCTTCAATAGAAAAACCTAACACTTCAAAATTTTTGACCATGTCCAGTCCTGAGTACATTGTCTACACAGATAGTGAACTTGAGCAAGCACGTACATCCTACTTCGAACAAAAACGTCTTGGCTCCACCACCACTGACCACCAAAGAGCTCTTCTGCAGACTGATCAGAAACACCATGACAAACATGATTTCCATTGCAAGAGCCCTAGAAGACTCAAGATATCCATCCAAACATGAGGTTGACAATATGGCAAAGAGATTATTGGAGTATTACCCCATGTTAAAGACAATATCATCTGCCAATGAGTGGGTAAGTACTTTTTCTGACACAGTATTATTTATTATATTGCACATTAACATGTATTATATATACATTCTCTATCTTGCAGCGATATGTTGCCAAGTTATGAAAAGACTCTCAAATGTCAAAAGCTCCAAAAAAGCCAGAAGCCCTTACAAAAAACGTTGTATGACCTATGAGGAGTTTTGCGCAGGTGACTTTGATGGTTTCCCCTCTGGATCATCCACCATCATTCTAGAAAGATCCCCTCCTGCAACTAGCACTGCAGAGCCCCAAGAGGACAGCAGTGAGGATGATGCAGGTACAGTATGTTTTAATTTTTATTATGTCATCATTAAAAACATGACAGCTTTTCTCCTCACTTACAGTGTGTTCTGTTGGCCTCTTAGACAGTCAGAAGAGCCAAGCCAGACACTACAAGACCCTCCAAGAAATGTTTAAGACTAAGAAGCCAAACAAAGCAGCTTTTGCCCATTTGCTCAACCTGGAGTTTGACTCAAGACGACGCTTTATTACATCAGATGTTCTGAAGGACCAAGACAGACCAACAAAAGTTCTAGAGGCCTATCCATGTTTCAAAGAATTGAACCATGTTAATAATACAGCTTCTTAACCAGTACTTACATTTTCATTGTGCTTAAAGCCATTTGTATTTTTTTCAGGTACTGGATGAGATGCAGAGAATTATTCAACCAAAAAACCCAAACTACATTGATGAGACTAGAGACAGATGGGAAAACTTTTTCTCAAAGGTCAAGTTCTATGCGGTAATGAAGAAAGCCATGAAGCCTCCAAAGACTCTCAATAGTGGTGAGATTACATTAAAATTAAAATAATACATACATTATTATAGATTAATATTATAATAAATGGTAACTTGTTTAAATTTGTTGTAATTCAGTGAACCATGCCTTGGCAGTGTTTACTGCTTTGCCACTCCTTTTTCCATCCGGTGCACCTCCACCAAAGAAGTTGGGCTCCTGCAGCAAAGCCTTTTTTCGTGTACTTAAAGTGAGATTTTTTTAATCAATTCTTTTTTTTTTTTTTTTTTTTTCAAATCTTGAGAATAAGTAAGTAGTAAGTAAGTAAGTTTTATTTATATAGCACCTTTCACAGATATAAATCACAAAGTGCTTTACAAAGTGCAATAAAAGAACAATAAAACTATGAGAATAAAAATTAAAACCACAAAATATTAAACATAAAAACATAAAAAGCCCAATCAACTAAAAGCTTGTTTAAATAAAAGTGTCTTCAGCTGCTTTTTAAAAGAATCAACAGAAGCGTCCACTCGCAGTGACAGGGGCAGGGCGTTCCAGAGTCTGGGGGCGACTGCTTGGAAAGACCGGTCTCCCCGAGTTTTAAAACGGGTTTTGGGGACCGTTAGAAGGTTTTGACCAGAAGACCGAAGAGCGCGGGAGGAGGAGTAAGGGGTCAGCAGGTCAGTGATGTACTGGGGGGCCTGTCCATGCAGAGCTCTAAAAGTCAAGACTAAAATTTTAAAATCAATTCTGAATTTGACTGGAAGCCAATGTAATGAGGATAAAACCGGGGAAATGTGAGTTGTAATGTAATTGTAATCTTCTAGGAGATTGTTGTATGACATTTTTTACTTACCCTTTATCTTAATCATGGTTTTGTAATGTAGGCGGCAGAGGACCCAGAAGGATACCTTCAACAACGACCACTGCCATGCCCGGTTTTGCTCTTGAGCAAGGACAACTGCATGATTGGGATTGGCAACACACCAGTGACCACCTTTGCAAGTGCCAAGCTGGATGAAGGACTAGTGTACCTGGTGGCGTCTTACTATGCCTTTCATCTTACTTATCCAAAGTGTATTGCCACAATGCTGTCAGTTTTGCAAACTGAAGTTCTTCACGATTCCATCCATGACAGAGATGCAACATCTACGTACAAAAAAAGCCATTGCAGATTGGAAGTCCTTTACTGAGTGAGTGAGTTGTCTTCTGTAATTAAAATATTCAGGAGCACTGTTCTTTTAACCCTTTAGGCACCAGGGTTTATTTTTAAAAATACAGATTTTTGAGATCCAAATTTCAAAAGGCTGTGGTTTGAAAATGATAAGAGATAGAGTCCTACTCTAAACTAGAAAAATGTCAGGTATGACCCAAATTATATAAGTAAATACATTTTAAGCATCTAATTTACATATAATTTGCATACCATGACATTATATATTGGTGGTTATGTTATTTACAGTACATACACACTAATGAACATATTATAATAGTTTTTTATCTTTTTCTGAAATATTTTTTTTTTATAACAGAAATTTGTAAAAGCAACATTACCAAAATAAAAAAACAACTACAACTTCTAATATAACATAACTACTAAAACGTATGAAAATAGTTATGAGAAATATACACATGTACTGTAGGTGTGTGGTTGCAGTTGCTTTATCTTTTCTTATCCATCCATGTGGCATAGTTAGTAGTTTTTTAGAGTGTGGGACCTCTCATAAAGCACAGCACACAGCCATCACTTTTATTACTATCGCTGCTTTGATTAGTGCATTCTGTCACAGGCCGGCTCATAGCCTGTGGCAAATAATGAGGGGACACAAACAACAAGGGTAGGCCAATCAAAAAGTATTTATTAATTAAACTCAAATCAATAACTTTAACAAAGAAAAGGCATTGGGTGTGAGTATGTCTGAATCAGTGGTGTATGTAGGGTGCCTGGATGTGTGAATCTGTATGTGTAACATGGACTGAGTGCAAACCTAAAAAGAACAACAACACAACATAACTAACCAAACCATACCTGGTGTAGCTGAGAGAGAGCTGAGAGAGACAGAAGAAGGGTAACTAGTGGTTTAAATACCTGAGCCCAGGTGGCTCCAATTACTCACGACCCTCCTCTGCCAACAGGAGGAACCGCCCCAGCCAGGCAGAGGAGGGGCCGTGACACCCCCCTCCTTAAAATGAGGGTCCCACCCTCAACTCAACAAAATTTTGCCCAACAGATAAAATACAAAATTCCCCTGAACCAAAATAAATAGCAGTACCGGCTCCTAATAGTCACCTGTGTCCCCCATTTGACTGTCTGCTCGTCCAACTCAGCAGCCCTGGTACCTAGGGAGCAATTTGAGAGGAGGAAGTAGAGACAACCAACAGGGGCAAACAGAGAAGAAAATTAATTTAAAGGAGCACGGGACAAAGCATCAGCAGTGATATTATCCTTCCCCTTAATGTGCTCAATATTAAGGTTATATGGCTGTAAAAACAAAACCCAGCGCATCAACCGCTGGTTTGGATTTTGCAGTGACTTAAGAAAAATAAGAGGGTTGTGGTCAGTAAACACCGTTAAGGGGGTCAACCCAGAACCCACATAGACCTCAAAGTGCTGTAAAGCCCAAATGAGACCTAACGCCTCTTTCTCAATTACAGAGTAGTTTTTCTGATACTTATTAAACTTGCGGGAGAAGAAACTAACTGGACACTCCACATTGTCATCATTTTCCTGCAAAAGCACAGCCCCAGCACCGATTTGACTGGCATCTACCTGCAATTTGAAATTTTTCCCATATTTGGTGCTGCCAACACAGGCGCTGCACACAAAAGAGTCTTTGCTGCATCAAATGCCTCTTGACACTGGGTGGACCAGATAAATTCAGCCTTAGCCTTCAACAGGTTGGTCAGAGGGGCCACTACTACCGAGAAGTTTTTACAGAAAGCACGGTAGTAACCCGCCATTCCCAGGAAGCGCATCAGTTCTTTCTTTGTAGAAGGCTGTGGAAACTGCTTCACAGCCTGGACCTTGGCTTCCACGGGACAGACAAAACCCTGACCCACAACCTTGCCGAGGTATGTGACCGTAGCTTTGGCAAACTCACACTTTGCCAAATTAATTGTCAACCTGGCCCACACCAATCTTTCAAACAAGGCTTGCACTTGCTGGACACTCACCCCAGGTGTCTGAATAGACAACCACATCGTCCAAATAAACCGCACACCCTTTCAGTGAAACCACACGATTCATCAACCTCTGGAAGGTGGCTGGAGCATTCCATAAACCAAAAGGCATCACTGTATAAGAAAACAAGCCAGATGGTGTTATAAAAGCAGCAATTTCACGAGCTCTTTTGCTAAGGGGTACTTGCCAATATCCCTTCAAAAGATCAAATTTGCTAACATACTTTGCTGACCCAACTTGATCAATACAGTCCTCCATCCTAGGGAGAGGGTAAAGGTCTGCTTTAGTAACATTATTAACTTTCCTATAATCAGTGCAGGGTCTGAAAGTTCCCAGTTGGAACAACATGGCTCAGCATTACCATTGTCCAACATATACTGCACTTCTGTTTCCAAATGCCGTTTCTTCTCCTCAGATATGCGATAAAATCTCTGCTTAATAGGCTTAGCATCTCCGATGTCTATGTCATGCTCTATTAAGTGGGTTTGTGTCGGGGTGTCAGAAAACAACATTATGTAGTTTTTAATGAGAGCTACCAATTCATTACGTTTATCAGAGTCTAAATGATCCACTAAAATACCAAGGTTTTTCAAAGTCTGGGAGTTTTTCAACCGACCTTGTAAGACCGCATCAGAAACCATAGCTACCTCCTCTTCCTGCTGAAAAGGTTGTCCAATGGTTGGTATTGGATATAAAGGCGCTGGCTTTACCACTTGATTTGGCTTTCCTGTACACTGACACGTATGACAAGTTTTAATAAACTGAGCTACATCCCGCTTTAAACGTGGCCAAACAAAAAACCGGAGTATCCGATCATAAGTTTTACGAACACCAAAATGACCTGCCACGTCACCATGTGATGTTTGTAATACTTTATTTCGAAACGTAGTAGGTATCACTATTTGAAACACTGGTTCCCCCAGACCCTGCTCACTGTGAGGAACCCATTTCCTGACCAACAGCCCATCAAGAAGAAAATAACATTGAGCACTATTTCTCACTACTGAATCAGGAACAATTTGAGCAAACAGATCGGTCAGAGTAGTATCAGCCTTTTGCTCAGCTACCAATAACTCGCGAACTAGTCAACTGTTCGATCTGGAGGGTCACCGCAACTCGAGACTTTCTGGCTTACTCTCCCCCTTCTGATGAGAAGCAGAGCGGGTAACAACACAAACTGGAAACAAAGTACTGTCAACTGGAGATACACCTCCAGGGGGCACTGACGGTTGCTTTTTAAGGATGTTTGGATGACCATCAGCCCACACCTTACTACCTGCCAGGTCATTCCCCAAAATCCTGTGGACACCCTCTACTGGCAACTGGGGTCTAACCCCAACAGCTACATCACCCTCTACCAGACCACATTTTAGCGCGACTTGATGTAACGGAGAAGAGAATGGAACTAAACCCATGCCGCACACCATTACACAGCTGCCAGTGTCAGACTCCTTAGAGAAAGGCAAGACAGATTCTAAAATAAAAGAATCTAAAGCTCCACTATCTCTCAATATCTTAATAGGAATTTTTTGTTTGCCATCCACAAGGGACACCACACCATCTGAAATAAAGGCTGTAAAATTACCAAGTGAAGACTGAAAAC
The DNA here is from genome assembly GCA_024416835.2 of Perccottus glenii. Lineage (NCBI taxonomy): Eukaryota > Metazoa > Chordata > Actinopteri > Gobiiformes > Odontobutidae > Perccottus > Perccottus glenii. The sequence continues at coordinate 1,826,362 of CM044558.2, forward strand.
CAGACTCAGCCACTGGCTGGAAAAACTCCCCCTGGTGATCAGCGACTGCAACAGGAGCTGCCATCACTGCAGGTTTAACATGACCCAATCTTTTTGATCCGAGTAGAGGACAATCCTTCTTCCAATGTCCTTCCACTAAACAATAGCGACAGGTATTAGCATTAACCGGTGCTTTAAATCCTTCCGAACCACGCTTTTGTTGAGGTTTTTGACAAGCTCCAGACCAAGGTGGTCTATTATTCCTATGAGTAACATTTTTGTAGTTGTCATCAAAATTATGTTTATGCGTCAGCATGTACTCATCAGCAAGAACTGCTGCATCACTTGGCGACTTAACTACGTTCATTCATGTAGGTAGCTACGAATCAGACACAGAATTTTTAAACTGCTCCAACACAATCAAATCAGACAGGCCTTCAAAAGTGTTAACTTCAGAAGCTGCACACCAACGATTAAATGCAGAGGTCAAGTCACGAACAAATTCAGAATAAGTTTGTGAATCTAACCTTTTCCTGTAACGAAAGCGTTGACGATACGCTTCTGGCACCAACTCATAGACCTTCATTACTGCCATTTTAACTTTTACATAAACTTTGCTGTCAGCCGGGCTTAGTGCTGAAAAAGCCTCACGTGCTTTACCTGTAAGTGCACACTGCAACAACGTAGTCTTGTCCAAATCTGACCAAGCTCTAGCTCCTGCAATACGCTCAAATAAAATAAAGTACGTATCTGGATCCGACTCATCAAATTTAGGCAACAAACGAAGATTCTGTGAAACATCAAACTGTAGTGCTCTTTCCTCTGGTCTACTGGCATGTCGCAATCGCTCAATCTCCAACTGCATTTGCAACAGCTCCCTCTGTTGCTCAAACGTTAATGCAGGGCTAGTCTTAAAACTTGCTCCCTCACTACTATCCGACTGACCACCGAGAACACCTGCTTACCAAAGACCCTGCTTTAACACAGCTTTAACTGGGTCTTTAAGTTTTCTATCCCCAATTTCAATCTGATAATGTTCAGCTATTTCAATTAACTGCTCCTTAGTACATAACTCTAAAGCTAAATCCGAAGGAGACTGAACAAAACTACTCAAAATGGAAGACATTTTCCTCAGCCAATACAATCAATACCAATGCCTAAAAAACACAACTCCCCTGCTGCCAGTCTGGGTTAATGGCAGGAGCCACACTCCTCTATTCTCCCAAAACAGCTAACTAACTGGACCCTAGTCTTCGTGCAGTCACATGTGGTGGGGTTTTATGCACACAAAACCAGAGGAGTAGAAAAGACAACCAGAAACTGGCTGCCCCCCCACGTCCACGGAGGTGCTCCGAGCCGATGTAGGAAATAGGGGAGGAAGCTCTACCCACGTTCACTGCCACTTAAAAAACAAAACACCACGAGCCTCCTATTGACACTCGCTGTTAAACCTGAACAGGAGAAGACTCCCACCAGGACAAAAAACCCAGACCAGCCCAGAGTGAATTGCTAACAATCTTAACTATCAAGCTAACTGAACAAAGGAACACATGGCTCTCACTGCTCTCTCCTACAATAATGGCCAACCCCAAGCATCCCCTCAAACAAAAAGTTTGGCAAACTGAACTTAATATACAAACTACTAACCAAAGTTAACTACAAAACATCAAAATAAGCCAACTTATTGCCAAACTACAAATAAACAAACATAGCCATAAGAACAAGAACATTCAACCAAAACCCTAACTTCAACTATAACAAGTTGTTAAAGCAACCAAAGTACTAAAGTAAATTTAAGTACAATTAACTTTAACTTAAGAGCGGACGAGCCCCCACTTGTCACAGGCCGGCTCATAGCCTGTGGCAAATAATGAGGGGACACAAACAACAAGGGTAGGCCAATCAAAAAGTATTTATTAATTAAACTCAAATCAATAACTTTAACAAAGAAAAGGCATGGGGTGTGAGTATGTCTGAATCAGTGGTGTATGTAGGGTGCCTGGATGTGTGAATCTGTATGTGTAACATGGACTGAGTGCAAACTTAAAAAGAACAACAACACAACATAACTAACCAAACCATACCTGGTGTAGCTGAGAGAGAGCTGAGAGAGACAGAAGAAGGGTAACTAGTGGTTTAAATACCTGAGCCCAGGTGGCTCCAATTACTCACGACCCTCCTCTGCCAACAGGAGGAACCGCCCCTGCCAGGCAGAGGAGGGGCCGTGACAATTCTCGCTGACTATGTTTACCCCTGCCTCTTCCTCCTCGACTGGGTAATGTGTCAGGATGAACAACACGTATTTGTCCCAAACAGTTGTCATTAGAAGCCGCATTATTCCCAAACTCCCTGTCACTACCGCGGCCACGACGAGTACACATGCCCCGGCTTCTATCACCTGTGTTAAAGGTAAAGCTGCAGGTGCTAAAGGTAAAGCTGCAGGTGCTAAAGGTAAAGCTGCAGGTGCTAATGGTAAAGCTGCAGGTGCTAAAGGTAAAGCTGCAGGTGCTAAAGGTAAAGCTGCAGGTGCTAAAGGTAAAGCTGCAGGTGCTACGCGCTCACGGCTTCCCTTCCCAACCTCCCCTTCACTACCGCGGCCAGAACGACTAGTTTCCTCCCGTTTCTTTCACTGATGTTTGGTAAAATGTGGGAAAAACAGCGTGTGCTTTATGAGAGACACTGAGAAAGGCACGAGCAGCGGCGCCGCTGCCCAAGTTACACACGCACTCACTCTCGCTCATTCTCACTTTCACTCGGCTGAAAAGACTCTAAAGGTAGATGTTCTCCCTCAGAATCAGAATCAGCCATTACTAATAACAAAGCTTCATCACAGGTGTATTTTTTATTTGTTATTTTCATGTTTATCAGCTCGCGTGTAGAGAATGAGGCTTCTATTGAGCCGGTCCTGACACTCCCACTGAGACGCGTCTTTGAGGTGTTCTTTTACAAAATTTTTAATGGCAACACATGGTAATAGTGGACTAGAAACAAAGTACAGGGTGTCTGACATCTGGTGGAAGGGAGTGGAAGCATAATTTAGCACATAAACCGGAAGTAGCAGCGTTTTTTTCCAGGAGGTATTGCGGCCGGTGGCAGTGCAGAATCTAACTTGGTGCCAAAACATAAATCATCTTCCATAATTTGGAAGTATTTTGGATTCAGAAAAGACGATGTAAACCAGAGTGACGTGTTGTGCAGGTCGTGCTTAGCAAAAATTGCGACTAAGCAAGGTAGCACAACAAACATGTTTCACCACCTGAAACAACACCATTGCGTGCTGCATGAAGAGTGCCTTTCGCCCAAATTCTCCTCTTAAGTAGGCTACCCTGATATAGACTTTCCCAGAGAGGCTGAGGAGTGTAATCCCCCTGTGGCTGGAAAACACCCTCCGGCCCCCCTTCTTGTAAAGGGGAACCACCACACCGGTTTGTCAGTCCAGAGGTATTTTACCCAACCGCCACACGGTGTTGCAGAGGCATGTCAGCCAAGACAGCCCCACAACATCCAGAGACTTGAGGTACTCAGGGCGGATCTCATCCACCCCCGGTGCCTTTCCACTGAGAAGCTTCTTGACTACCTCGGTGACTTCAGCTTTGGTGATGGGCAAGTCCACCTCTGAGACCTCGGCCTCTTCTGGGATTATGGAGATCCTCAAAGTATTCCTTCTACTATCCGACTATAGCTCCAGTTGAGGTCAACAGCTAGCCACCTCCACTGTAAACAGTGTTGGCAGGGCACTGCTTCCCCGTCCTGAGGCGCAGGACGGTTTGCCCAAATCTCTTTGAGGCTGACCGATAGTTCTTCTCCATGGCCTCACCAAACTCCCAAAAAACCTAGCCAGGAAAAAAGAGAAACCTCAGGGAGAACCACAGAAGGAGGGATCTACTCCCAGGACGGACAGGCCGTGCAGGAATGTGTCCAGGAGAGTTGAAAACAACATAGAAATACACATTTATATTGACAGTGTCCAGTGTACACCCTGTGTGTGTGTAATGGTGGGTGGGACTGCAGCCAACATCAAGGTAGATGAAAGATGGGCTAGGAACAGAGTCCAGGGGGTCTACCCTAGGAAGAGATAAAAAAGAAGTCCTAAATACTACTGCAAAAATTGGCAGGTGTAAAAATAATATGAGAGGTTGAGCATGTACCTCCAGATACAACCAGTGTGACTGTGTATCTGTGATCAATCACTCTCCATACATTTAGTGAAATAAGTATGTTTTGAGTTTGCTTTTGAATAACCTCAACAGAGTCAGCTTGCCACACTTCCACTGGGAGCCCATTCCATAAAAAGAGGGCTTAATAAACTTGTTCTTAACTGAAAAGCGAAAGGTACGAGCTGTAGTATACCGGGTGATGAGGTCAGATAGGTAAGAGAGCGCGTGACCACAATGGATTTTATATGTTAACAGGAGAACTTTGAAATCAGCTCTAACATGGGCAAGCCAGTGTAAAAAGCCAGGACCTGAGTAATATGATCGGACTTCCTGATCTTTGTTAAAAGTCTGCCGACTGTGTTTTGGACCATTTGTAGTCTGTGAGTACTTTTCCTCGGCAGTCCAGAGAATAACGCATTGCAGTAGTCCAGCCTGGATGTGACAAATGCATGAATGAGAATTTCAGCATCAGCTAAAGAGAGACAGGAGCGAATTTTTGAGATATTCCTCAAGTGAAAAAAGCCCAGTTTAGTGACCTCACTAATGTGCTGCTGCAGTGATAGTGTGGAGTCAAAAATGACACCAAGGTTCCTCACAGTGTTGCCGTGCTCCAACACACAGTTGTTGATCAATACTTATTGATGTTGTTGATTAAGACTGTTGAACTTGTGCCGATGACTGGCAGTACCAACTAGCAAGAGCTCCGTGTTATCCGAGTTTAGATGGAGGAAGTTTTCAGACATCCATGATTTTATTAAAACAAGGTCTCTAGATGCTTGATGTCAGTAGTATTATTCTTTTTTATTGGTATAAACCCAATTCCAAAAACTTTGGGACACTGTACAAATTGTGAATAAAAACAGATCGCAATGATGTGGAAGTTTTAAATGTCAATATTTTATTCAGAATACAACATAGATGACACCAAATGTTTAAAGTGAGAAAATGTATAATTTTAAGGGGAAAATAAGTTGATTTTAAATTTAATGGCATCAACACATTAAAAAAAATTAGGACATGGCTATGTTTACAACTGTGTGGCATCCTCTCTTCTTTTTTATAACAGTCTGCAAACGTCTGGGACTGAGGAGACAAGTTGCTCAAGTTTAGGAACAAGAATGTTGTCCCATTCTTGTCTAATACAGGCTTCTAGTTGCTCAACTGTCTTAGGTCTTCTTTGTTGCACCTTCCTCCTTATGATGAGCCATATGTTTTCAATGGAATGAAAGATCTGGCCATTTCAGAACCGAATCATTCTTCTACGCAGCCATGGTGTTGTAATTGATGCAGTATGTGGTCTGGCATTGTCACGTTGGAAAATGCAAGGTCTTCCCTTGCAAGACAAGACAATGAAAAAAATATTATCCCTATAATTTAATGATTAAAGAAATCTAAAAAGACTTGTGCGCTAAAGGGTGACTTTTGATAATTTACGGCCTTTGCGTTCAAAACTCCTGCAAGCCTTTTTCAAAGCCCGGGTTTCCTCGTTACACAATGGCATAGGTCGTCTGCTTGGTCTGGGCTTTGTCCTGAGGGGTGCAACTTTTTAGTGATGGCCGAGAGGGTTGCATGGACTTCCGCTGTGTAGGCCTTTACTGAGTTTACAGGTGTAATTTAATTATGAAAGACATCGGTCAGCCGTGTGGCAAACTCTTTCATTGCAGTTGCGCTAAAGTTCTGGGAAGACACTACGCATTCCTAAGAATTTGAGGGAAATGTTTAATCCTCAATTCTTTTAGTGAGTGATCAGAAGAAAGGAGACCAAAACAAGATCAAGATGGTTTTCACATGATCAAATGAACACATGGACAAACAGTGCCAGTGAAAAAAAGTTTGAAGTAAAAGCATCTGGACTCAGTTTTCAAGGTGATGGACCAGGCTGTTCTGGTCTCTTATTTATAACAGTGTTTTGAAACCTAAAACAAAAGAGCTGCACCCTAGAACAACAAACACAGCACCTGAATGGAGCAGTGGCACTAACGACTCTCCTGAGCCTTAACGACTCTCACATCAGGAGTCACACTTCCCTTTCAGAGCCAACGACTATGAGACCAGAACAGCCTGGTCCATCAGGTTTGGTTTGAGGGGAAACTCCTCCCTCTAGAGATATAAGCTCAGCTCTCTCACCAGTTGATCTTAGAATTGATAAAGTCTCTTGGAATTAGAGACAAAACGTCTTCACCTTGAAAACTGAGTCCAGATGCTTTTACTTTGACCTTTTTTCAAGATGTCCTAAGTGACTGAGAACCTTCACAGACAAACAGTGACAGTGTTGTAAGCAGTGATTGAAATGCTCTGGCCAGAGGATCATACTCCTTATTTAGATAATTATTAAAGTCATCAACTACAAGGATGTTATTGGAGTGGGTTATTAAGTCAGAAGAAGGAAGAGTAGAGACCCGGAGGCCGATAGATTACAGCTAAATAAATTGGCTTACTTACAAAAACAAAAACTGCAGAAATTTTATAGAAATATTCCCAACATGGGAACATAACATGTATATTGAAAAAAAAGGGACACTGTTGGCTGATGATGAAATAGATGATTAAGTGACTATATTTTGTAAATATTATATTACAGTAATTTCTACATTTTAATTATACAGTGCCTTGCGAAAGTATTCGGCCCCCTTGAACTTTGCGACCTTTTGCCACATTTCAGGCTTCAAACATAAAGATATGAAACTGTAATTTTTTGTGAGGAATCAACAACAAGTGGGACACAATCATGAAGTGGAACAAAATTTATTGGATATTTCAAACTTTTTTAACAAATAAAAATCTGAAAAATTGGGCGTGCAAAACTTGCCCCTTTACTTTCAGTGCAGCAAACTCTCTCCAGAAGTTCAGTGAGGATCTCTGAATGATCCAATGTTGACCTAAATGACTAATGATGATAAATGGAATCCACCTGTGTGTAATCAAGTCTCCTGCACTGTGATAGTCTCAGAGGTCCGTTTAAAGTGCAGAGAGCATCATGAAGAACAAGGAACACACCAGGCAGGTCCGAGATAATGTTGTGGAGAAGTTTAAAGCCGGATTTGGATACAAAAAGATTTCCCAAGATTTAAACATCCTAAGGAGCACTGTGCAAGCGATAATATTGAAACAGAAGGAGTATCAGACCACTGCGAATCTACCAAGAACTGGCCGTCCCTCTAAACTTTCAGCTCATACAAGGAGAAGACTGATCAGAGATGCAGCCAAGAGGCCCATGATCACTCTGGATGAACTGCAGAGATCTACAGCTGAGGTGGGAGACTCCGTCCATAGGACAACAATCAGTCGTATACTGCACAAATCTGGCCTTTATGGAAGAGTGGCAAGAAGAAAGACATTTCTTAAAGATATCCATAAAAAGTGTTGTTTAAAGTTTGCCACAAGCCACCTGGGAGACACACCTGTGGAAGAAGGTGCTCTGGTCAGATGAAACCAAAATCGTACTTTTTGGCAACAATGCAAAACGTTATGTTTGGCGTAAAAACAACACAGCTCATCACCCAGAACACACCATCCCCACTGTCAAACATGGTGGTGGCAGCATCATGGTTTGGGCCTGCTTTTCTTCAGCAGGGACAGGGAAGATGGTTAAAATTGATGGGAAGATGGATGGAGCCAAATACAGGACCATTCTGGAAGAAAACCTGATGGAGTCTGCAAAAGTAATCACGAGTAATCCAAGATGGCGGCGCGAGTACATCGCGAGGCTCAGGGTCTCTCCAGTTTCTGCAATTTTGCAGTATTACTCTTGCTTATCTCGGGTCTGTTTGTGCAGAACAGTTGTGCCTTTACATCGTACACCCGGAGTGAGCTTTTGGATATTGGTTTGCAATTTTCCGACGGTTTTATGGACAACCTTCGACTCCCTCCTGAAATCGCTAGGACGCCCGAGGCAGCTCATTCTTCCCGGCCGGGCGGAAGTGCTCGCAGGCGGCGTCGAGAACGTAAACAAAGACGGGGCAGACGCGGAGGACTTAGAGCTAGGCTAAAGCTAACACCTCACCGGCTCTCTTTACCCAGTATCTTCCTCGCCAATGTCCGATCGCTAGTGAACAAAATGGATGAGATTCGACTCAACATGACTTCTGAACTGTAACGTCCTTATCTTCACGGAGACGTGGTTAAATAGCGGAATACCAGACTCCGCTATTGAGCTCACGGGACATCACACGCTCCGCGCGGACAGAGCAACAGATGGATCCGGTAAGACAAGGGGAGGCGGATTGTGTATTTATATTAACAAAGCTTGGTGCACAAACTCTGCTGTTGTTGGGAGCCATTGTTCAGCTAACCTAGAGTTTCTCATGGTTAAATGTAGACCGTTCTATCTGCCGAGGGAGTTCACCTCCACCATTATAACTGCAGCTTATATTCCCCCGGATGCTGATGCCAAGCTTGCTATGAAAGAACTTTATGCAGCCATCAGTAAACAACAGACTCTTCACCCGGAAGCGGCGTTTATTGTTGCGGGTGATTTTAATCACTCTAACCTAAACACTGTGCTACCCAAATTTCATCAGAATGTTTCCTGTCACACCAGAGGAAACAAAACCCTAGACCATGTCTACACAAACATGGCTGGAGCTTACGTGGCGACACCCCTCCCCCACCTGGGACAATCAGACCACATATCTTTGTTCCTCACTCCCAAATATTCACCCCTCATCAACCGTGTGAAGCCATCAGTGAAGACCATCAAGGTGTGGCCTGCGGGGGTAGTTTTCACACTCCAGGAAAAGTTTCTACACACAGACTGGAGTATGTTTGCTTCCCAAGCCACCAGTGGTGCTCACACAGACATTGACTGCTACACCTCCTCTGTATTGGATTATATTAATACCACCATTGACAGTGTTACAACCCAGAAACAGATCACCACATACCCAAATCAGAAGCCATGGATGAATAAGGAAGTGCGACTCCTGTTGAAGACACGCAATACTGCCTTCAGATCAGGAGATGCACAAGCTTACAGCACATCCAGAGCAAACCTGAAGAGGGGCATCAAAAAGGCCAAGCACTGCTACAAGCTGAAGATAGAGGGACACTTCTCCAACTCTGACCCTCGACGCATGTTGCAGGGCATCCAGGCCATCAGTGACTACAAACCCACCCACTCCACCCCTGCAGCCACCGATGTCAACTTCCTGAATGAGCTAAATGACTTTTACGCTCGCTTTGAAAGAGACAACAGAGAAACTGCAACCAAGCTCAAACCCTCAGTTGACCACCCTCCATTCACACTCTCATCCACTGATGTCTGCAAGACACTGAGCCGGATCAGCACACACAAGGCTGCTGGACCAGACAACATCCCTGGTCGTGTTCTCAGGGCATGTGCGGAGCAGCTCACTGGGATTTTTACAGACATTTTCAACCTGTCTCTTGCCCAAGCAGCTGTACCAACATGCTTGAAATGCACTTCCATTGTGCCAGTGCCAAAACACTCTAGTCCAAGGTGCCCCAACGACTACCGCCCTGTAGCACTCACACCCATCATCATGAAGTGCTTTGAGCGGCTGATCCTGGAACACCTAAAAGACTCCATACCACCCACATTGGACCCGCATCAGTTTGCTTACCGCATCAATAGGAGCACAGAGGATGCAGTTGCTATGGCACTGCACTCTGTGCTCACCCACCTGGACAATAAGAACTCTTATGCACGTATGCTGTTTGTTGACTTCAGCTCAGCATTCAACACTATCATCCCGACCAAGTTAATAGCCAAACTTGAAGACTTGGGCATCAATACCTCACTCTGCAACTGGATTCTGGACTTCCTGACCAACAGACCCCAGAATGTCCGATCTGGATCCACCTGCTCCACATCCATCACACTTAACACTGGTGTACCACAGGGCTGTGTGCTAAGCCCATTTCTCTACTCCTCTTCACCTCCGACTGCAAGCCTGTGTTTGGATCTAATGCCATCGTCAAGTTTGCAGACGACACTACAGTGATTGGTCTCATCAGCAACAACGATGAGACTGCCTACAGGGAAGAGATCCAGCACCTGTCCACATGGTGCAACGAAAATAACCTGCTCCTCAACACTACCAAAACGAAGGAGCTCATCGTGGACTTCAGGAAAGAGTCTAGAGGCACACACGACACCATCCACATCAATGGAATGGGCGTTGAGCGTGTCTCCAGCTTCAAGTTCCTGGGGACCCACATCTCGGCTGACATGACCTGGACAACCAACACCTCCAGCCTGGTCAAGAAGGCTCACCAGCGCCTCTTCTTCCTGAGGACACTGAGGAAGAACCAGCTCTCCTCGGCCATCCTGGTGAACTTCTACCGCTGCGCGATAGAAAGCATCCTGACGAACTGTGTCACAGTGTGGTATGGGTGCTGCTCTGTCGCGGAGCGCAAGGCATTGCAGCGGGTGGTGAAAACTGCCCAACGCATCACAGGACTCCACTTCCTGCCATCGAAAACATCCAGAGGAAACGCTGTCTGCATCGAGCTCGCAGCATCCTTAAGGACTCCTCTCACCCAGCCCACAGACTGTTCTCCCTCCTCCCCTCCGGCAGGCGTTTCAGGTGCCTCCGGACTAGAACCAGCAGACTAAAGAACAGTTTCTTCCCCAGAGCTGTCTCTTTACTGAACTCTAACCCTTGCTGACCCCACACCTCTCACAGACTCCTCTCTCACCCCCCACCATGCCACTCCCTCACAGACTCTCCTCTCACCCCCCACCATCCCACTACCCTCATAGACTCTTCTACCCCCCACCATCCCACTCCCCTCACAGACTCTCCTCTCATCCCCCACCATCCCACCATCCCCTGCACTACTGCACCTTTGCTACCAACTGTTTACATTTCACTGTTTGCACTACCTTAAATCTACTGCTTACCTTAAGCTAACATACAATTGTATACACCTACCTGTAAAATTCTGTTTATAGTTAGAGACATCTGTATATTACATGTGTGTGTGTGTGTGTGTGTGTGTGTGTGTGTGTGTGTGTGTGTGTGTATGTGTGTGAGTGTGTGTGTGTGTGTGTGTGTGAGTGTGTGTGTATGTGTGAGTATGTGTGTGAGTGTGTGTATGTGTGTGTGTGCTTGTGTGTGAGTGTGTGTATGTGAGTGTGTGTGTATGTGTGTGTGTATGTGAGTGAGTGTGTGTGTGTGTGTGTGTGTGTGTGTGTGTGTGTGTGTGTGTGTGTGTGTGTTTGATTGTGAGTGTGTGTGTATGTGAGTGTGTGAGTATGTGTGTGTGTATGTGTGTGAGTGTGTGTATGTGTGTGTGTTCGTGTGTGTATGTGTGTATGATTGGTAAATGGTAAATGGCATGCATTTATATAGCGCTTTTTTGCACCCTTCTCGGGCACCCAAAGCGCTTTACATCGTGCTTCCACTCACCCCATTCACACACATTCACACCTGGGGCAGACAGAGATGGGGGCTGCCATACAAACGGCGCTCAACCTTCTCCTACCACCACCAAACACACCTCTACAGTCACACACAATTCATACACCAGTGCTACGGACACTGGAGGCAAGGTGGGTTAAGTGTCTTGCCCAAGGACACAACGACAGTATGAACAGGGCAGAGCGGGAATCGAACCGCCAACCTTCCGGTTATAAGACGACTGCTCTACCACTGAGCCACTCCGTCCGTATGTATGTGTGTATGTGTGTGTGTATGTGAGTGAGTGTGTGTATAGCTCTCCCGGTCTAATTCCCCTGTGTGTATGTGTGTATGTTTGTGTGTGTATGTGTGTGTGTATGTGAGTGAGTGTGTGTATGTGTGTGCGCGGCGCGACGCGTGTGTATTACATTACATTTAGAGTACATATTCATCTGTAAATGCTGTTTATAGAAAAGAGACACCTGTAATTATATTTATGGCACACACTCACCTGTTATAGTAATAACCATCTGTATATTTATATTCATTGTACATATTACCTGTAAATCCTGTACATCTCCATATCCTGCACGTATGCAACCATTGTATATATCTTGCACTTTACTGCTATTGCACTTCTGGTTAGACCTAAACTGCATTTCGTTGCCTTGTACCTGTACTTGTGTAATGACAATAAAGTTGAATCTAATCTAATCTAATCTAAAAGACCTGAGACTGGGACGGAGATTTGTCTTCCAACAAGACAATGATCCAAAACATAAAGCAAAATCTACAATGGAATGGTTCACAAATAAACATATCCAGGTGTTAGAATGGCCAAGTCAAAGTCCAGACCTGAATCCAATCGAGAATCAGTGGAAAGAACTGAAAACTGCTGTTCACAAATGCTCTCCATCCAACCTCACTTAGCTCGAGGAGGAATGGGCAAAAATTTCAGTCTCTCGATGTTAAAAACTGATAGAGACATACCCCAAGCGACTTACAGCTGTAATTGCAGCAAAAGGTGGCGCTACAAAGTATTAAGTTAAGGGTGCTTAATAATTTTGCACGCCAAATTTTTCAGTTTTTTTATTTGTTAAAAAAGTCTGAAACATCCAATAAATTTCGTTCCACTTCATGATTGTGTCCCACTTGTTGTTGATTCTTCACAAAAAATTACAGTTTCATATCTTTATGTTTGAAGCCTGAAATGTGACAAAAGGTCGCATAGTTCAAGGGGCCGAATACTTTCACAAGGCACTGTATATAATATTATAATCTTTTTTTGTTGTTTTTACATTTTAGACCATCTATTTAGTTGAAGACAAGAAAAAAGAAGAGGCAGGGGGAGGAGCAGTCGTCACCTGCAGGGGGGATTTGATTTGATGTTGAGGAGCCAGATATCACACCTACCCTGCCCCTCCTTTGTCTTACTCAGACTCCTGGACTGACTGATTTGCATTATTTTACCATTTTGTTTACTGTGCAAAGGAAAGGACTCAGCTCCAATGCACCAGAAGCTATTCAGGGAAACCCTGGTCTTGGAGCTTAAAGATGCAGGATCCACCAGGCCACCTCAGCAGGAAGAAGAAAACAGGGACAAGCATCATGGCTTGGTGCACATCAGCAGTGGTAGTTACCAGACACTTGGCAGGCTGAGGTGCAGGAAATACCAAGCAAAACCCCAGTAAAATGCTCAACATGTGACATGCTCTTGTGCTTTCTTCCAAAAAGAGACTACTACAATTATTGGCACATATAGAACAACAGTGTTATAACCAATAAATATAGTTTAAAGTGTGTTTTTATGTGAATATTGTTCAAAAACATATTTTGGTCCATAACACTCATTTTATATGGAAACATATTTTATTGTGTTTTCATTATGGAATATTAATTTTCATATTTAATAGAGTGACTCTGTGTGTAAATACAGATTCATCTAGGTCTAAGCTTTCAGTAGAGCCCTCATTGATGCCTGTGGGTGGAAGCATTCAGAACTTATTGCACTTTGTCATACGTTTTCCAAATGTCTCCAATTTGGATAAGTTTGGATTAACCAAAGGTCCCTCTATTAAATGCCTGGACCTACCAACATAAAAAAACTGGTGAAAAATATTTATTTTTACAGATGTTTTTTTTTTTTTTTTCAAATTTGCAATGTGAGTAGTTATCAAGTTATTCTGTTGGCCCATAGTGTGTTTTAGTCCTCATCTACCTGCTGCAACTTTAGACACCTTTATTTTAAATAAATATTTTTTTTATTCTGTGTATTCCAAAGTGTCTAAAATCTGATCAGTAATACTTACAGAGATTCTGACTGTTGTGGGTAAAACTAGGGAGTGTTACCTTTACAAAGAGCCCACACTTTTTTCTAACACTAGAAACTACGTATTTAAATTCCAGAAGGTGCAATAAATCATTTTAATTTGAAGAGGTTATACTACATGCAATTTAGCCAAAATGACTCCGCTTTATAAGGTGATAACTATCTGCTTGTATGTAGTGCGAGTATGTGTCTGAGGAAACTCTTTCTTCCTGTGTGTTGTCAGCACCCTAAGATTAGCCTCTATGTTGCAAGCACTGGCCCCCGGTAAACAGTGGACAATGGCTGCCGTCTCAAGTCTTACATTGCAGTGAATAGAGTCTCCTATCACCAGAGTACGATGCTCGCTGCGGCAGGTGCAGAGGAAACAGGCCGGCAATCAGCGCAGACAAGCGGACTTGAAAGTTTTAGAAAACCAGTTCGCAGTTACATACACAAAAGTACAAACCACAAGTTAAAACGGAAAACTCTGTGCACACAACAAAACTAACCACCCGTAAGACAGTAATAGTAAAAAACACAACAATCAAGGTATGTTCAGCGTTAATTCAAATGCTAAAAACCCGCTAGCATGTTAGCTAGCACAAAGAGAAGGGTGCCGTGTTCACAAAAATGACTAAATCTAGTACTCAACTCTTGCAGGACTATAACCAGTATAACAATGAACGAGGTGTGGTGCACAGTTAAAGTGTTGACAATGTTAAGAAATGATAGAAACATAACTTTTGACAAATCCTGGAGAAGTACACTCGCCTGAACGTTAGTGTCACTGGGATCTGTCCGCACATCCTCCGTCCACGTCAGGACCAGACAGCAAAAAGTTGTTGCCCTATCCAAAGTCAGTGATGTGAATAGCACAAGCTTGACAACATCCCATACCTCCGGTATTAACCACCGGGTTCAGGGATTAGCGCCTCGATAGGCACTCGAGACCCTATGACCTCAACTCCGAGTGGTCGCATTGACAATGGAGGTAGAGAACATGGGCCACTCAGATTCAATGTCTCCAGCCTCCCTTGGGATCTGGTTGAACCACTGCCGGAGGTAGGAGATGAAGATCTCTCTGACAGGGGACTCGACCAAATGTTCCCAACAGATCCTCACAATACATTTGGGTCTGCCGTGTCTGTCCAGATTCTTCCCCCGCCATCGGATTCAACGTACTACCAGCGGGTAATCAGTTGAAAGCTCCGCCCTCTCTTTACCCGAGTGTCCAAAACATACAGGCGAAACAACTACAAAGTTGATCATCGACCTCCGGCATTGGGTGTTCTGGTGCCACGTGCACTGATGGATACCCTTATGCTTGAACATGGTGTTTGTTATGAACAAACTGTGACTAGCACAAAAATCCAACAGAACACCGCTCAGGTTCAGATCAGGGGGACCGTTCCTCCCAATCACGCCCATCCAGAGGTCACTGTCGTTGCCCATGTGGGGCGGCAGTAGCTCAGTGGTAGAGCGGCCGTCCTTCAACCGGAAGGTAGTAGGTTCGATTCCCGCTCTCCCCACAGTTCATACTGTCGTTGTGTCCTTGGGCAAGACACTTAACCCACCTTGTCTCCAGTGTCCGTAGCACTGGTGTATGAATGTGTGTGACTGTAGAGGTGTGTTTGGTGGTGGTAGGAGAAGGTTGAGCGCCGTTTGTATGGCAGCCCCCATCTCTGTCTGCCCCAGGTGTGAATGTGTGTGAATGGGGTGAGTGGAAGCACGATGTAAAGCGCTTTGGGTGCCCGAGAAGGGTGCAAAAAGCGCTATATAAATGCATGTCATTTACCATGTGAGTGTTGAAATCCCCCAATAGAACGGAGCACCCCTCCCAGAGACTCCAAGAAAGCCGGGTATTCTGTACTGCCATTTGGCCCGTAAGCACAAACGACAATGAGAACCCTATCCCTGCCCCAATGGTACAGGAAAATTACCCTCTCATTCACCGGTGTGAACTCCAACACATGGCGGCTGAGCTGTGGCGCTATGAGCAAGCCCACACCAGCCCGCCGCCTCTCATCATGGGGAACTTCCAAGTAGTGGAGAGTCCAGTCTCTCTTGAGGAGTATGGTTCCAGAGCCCAAGCTGTGTGTGTAGGTGAGCCCAACTATCTCTAGCCGGTACCTCTCAACCTCCCGCACAAGCTCAGGCTCCTTTACCGCCAGCGAGGCTCCTGCCTTCAACTGCTGCCCGATCCACTAAGCATCAGCCCCTTACGGATCCAGGTGGTAGGTCCACTGGAGGTCAGCCCCACGTCACTCTTAAGGGCTGATCCCCGGGACCTGCTCCAACCTAGGACCTAGGACCTGTTTATGCTGGGAGACCCTACCTGGACCATATAGCCCCAGACAACATAGTTTCTAGGATCATTCGGGTACTCAAACCCCTCCACCACCAAAAGGTGGCGGTTCAAGGAGGAGTAATTAGATGTCTTTCATTTTATATAACCACTTTCTGAAGCATCGTTGACACGTATGAGGGGTCATGGTCTGACAATGGGGTCCACAAGACAAAAAAAGTTGTGGAACCAGAGGTCAGGCGAAACAACTACAAAGTCGATCATTGACCTCCGGCCTTGGGTGTTCTGGGGCCACATGCACTGATGGACACCCTTATGCGGCAGTAGCTCAGTGGTAGAGCGGCCGTCCTTCGACCAGCGGGTGGGCGGTTCGATCCCCGCTTCAAACATCCCAAAACATCTCAACATACATACTGTTGTAGTATGTGACCCATTGAGACAGAGCCCACTGGCTGCTGAGCAACAACAACTCTGAACACATAACTTCAAACAGTCTGGCGTCTAAAACAGTGACGCGAGTTAACATTTACGTGGTCCATTTAAGTGGTCTTTTATTCAGAGATCAACATAAGAGTTTAAAGTTTTGAATCTGTAAACAATACAGTTCAGTCTTAAGCAGTGGTGGCTAGTGGTGATATTGGGTGGATAATAGATGCATTTTTATATTTAGTACCGCACACTACAGCAACAGCAGCATCATGTAACACCCAAGAGGGATAACTACAGGGTAATATTAGGTAATAGTAAGTAATACTGTGCTTTGGACCAGTAATGTTTAGTTAGGTTTGTCTACTGGAGTAATTGCTGATTTACAAGTGAAGTAAATGACCGCAGACCAGGAAGTGAGTTTAAATTGCCGGCTTATTATTGAAAGCTTAATAAGTAGTAAGTTGCAAACTTTCTAGTTTAGTTCAGGTTAGTTTTTAGTTCTTGTTTTTAATGATTTAACATAGTTTAGTTTAAATCCCATTTAGTTCTAGTTGTTCAAAAAGCTCTTTAAGTTTACCATTTGTTTGTTATTTACAATAACATTGTTTTATAAAATTTCAGAATGTACCAAAACCAAAAATAATTCAGCAAAAGGCTGAATCAGTCCTGACAGTAAAGTATTTCTCTCTTTATGTGTTAAATCATTGTCTTGAATTAGCAGCTCAGCTTTAAATTTCGAGTCCGCTGCGTTTTGCAAAAAGTTTGGGTAAATCCTACCAGTTCAGTTGAAAACCATGCACTGTTCAGGAGAGGGCATATTGCTCCAGGCACGTGCACAGATTAGAAGGTCTGTGGGTGATTTGCCATCTTGTTTTAACCTTGTGTTTTCCAAAGTTTAGTTTTAGCTGGATTTCCTCAACCCACACTAAATAGCCTATAATAAACAACGAGATGTACATAAATACACAAAACAAGACACTAGGTAGTGATAAAATACAGAAAAAGTCCACTTGCAATGAAGTTGCAAAACTGTCTCTTTTTAGCTTTTGAATGTACCTTTTTACCATAAAACAACATAAATTGTCTACCTTAGCATTACATTTCCACAAAATGAAAGTTACATTACACAAATATAAAATAAAATACATTTCTTCCCCCATTATTTTTCCAGATAAAACACTAGAACATTCCGGTTGGCTGTTGCTAGTCATATGGGTTACGCAGGGGTGTTGCCCCATAGTTTTAAACTTTTAACATATTCTTAGATAAAATAAAATATTGCAGACATTTATTATGATTATTTAACCATATAGATATATTCACTATTTATTCAAAGTATTTATCATTGGTTTATTTATCACACTTTTACTTGACAGTTTTAACCTTCAATCACATTTCATATTATTTCATAACAAACTGTGACACACAACCACTTGCATGTACAATTTAAAACATCTCTAAAAACTAAGAGTGCTGCATTCCTTTTTCTTTGCTAAATAATATATTAACAAACATAAAACTTGCTACTATTAATTAATAATCATTAATGAAAGTAGCTGATATATGTTCGATCAGAAACTTGCAAAAAAAACCACTGGATCACAAACAGGAATGCCACTTTATTGGAAATCACAACATGGGTTCAGGAATACTTCCAGAAAATATTGTCGGTGAACACAATTCACCGGGCCATTCGCTGTTGCCGGCTAAAACGCTATAGGTAAAAAGAAGCCATATCAAAATATAATCCAGAAGCACATGTGTTTTCTCTGAAGCCAAGGCTCATTTAAAATGGACTGTGGCAAAGTGTAAAACTGTTCTGTGGTCAGCCAAATCAAAATTTGAAGTTCTTTTTGGAAAACTGGGACGCCATGTCATTCTGACTAAAGAGGACAAGGAGAATCCAAGTTTTCATCAGCGCTCAATTCAGAAGCTTGCATCTCTGATGAGATGGGGTTGCATGAGTGCGTGTAGCATGGGCAGCTTACACATCTGGAAAGGCACCATCAATGATGAAAGGTATATACAAGCTCTAGAACAACATATGCTCCCATCCGCCAGACCACATACTGCATCAATTACAACATCATGGCTGGGAAGAAGAAGGACTCGAAATGGCCAGAATACCATTGAAAACATTTGGTGCAACATAAAGAGGAAGATGCAACAAAGAAGACCCAAGACAGTTGAGCAACTAGAAGCCTGTATTAGACAAGAATGGGACAACATTCTTGTTCCTAAACTTGAGCAACTTGTCTCCTCAGTCCCAGACGTTTGCAGACTGTTATAAAAAAGAAGAGGGGATGCCACACAGTTGTAAACATGGCCTTGTCCCAACTTTTTTGAGATGTGTTGATGAAATGAAATTTAAAATCAACTTATTTTTCCCTTACAATTATACATTTTCTCAGTTTAAAAATTTGATATGTCATCTACTGTATGTTGTATTCTGAATAAAATGTTGAAATTTGAAACTTCCACATCATTGCATTCTGTTTTTATTCACATTTTGTAGAGTGTCCTAACTTTTTTGGAATTGGGTTTCTGTGACTGACTCTTAGAATGTTTACATGTAGAGCAGACTCCAACCATCCTCATAACTGGATTAAACCCTATACAGTTTATATGAACAAGACAGAACAGAAGTGTTGTGTCCGCTCAAGTTAATGCTGCATTCATGCACAAATATACCCAACTGATTTGCTAAGTAACCCTAACCCTAACCTCACGTGGACCATAGATCTCAAAAAATGCCTGTTTTTTAGTTTGGCCTGCAGGTTAAAATGCACCTGCAAACACTCGGTGGACTGGGGCTTTTTGCTGACGAACAGAACGAAATGGGTTAGGGTCAGACGTCTCTGGTAATTTTGACTTAATCTAAAGATGACTGAATGTCCTATGTCCAGCTGGACTTAACTCTTTAGTAACTTGACCTAAAACAACTCATAAGTGACTTGCCTCTAATGAGATGTTTGCACTGAAAGTGTGTTAAAAAGCAGGAATAACATACATTAAAATGACATCTGCAGATGCTGGCATGCATGGCACAAGAAACACTTGCATAAGGTAAGAGATAAGATAGGACTTTATTGATCACACAGAGGGAAAATTCACTTGTGCAGCAGCTCTTAGACAGGTAAAGTGCAAAAAGTAAATGAAAGGTGCGCATGCAATAGAATAAAAAATGTATATACAATCTCAGTAGCAAAATATACAGAATCAAATAGGAAGGTTATATTAGACAAATTAATAATGGACACTGAACAGTATATTGGGTTATTTTTACATGTGTGAGTTATAAAGTCTCACTGCAGTAATGGAAGGCTCCTTTCTGTGTCTCAGTCCACCGCTGAAGGAGCTGCTTAGAGCCTCCACAGTCGGATGCAGGGGCTGAGAGCTGTCGTCTCTGATGGATTTGAGCTTGGCCAACATCCTCCTCACACACCTCCTCGATCAGTTCCAGCGGGCAGCCCAGGACAGAGCTGGTCCTCCTGTCCCTGTCTGTGATGCCCGCCCCCCAGCAGACCACAGAGTGGTCGATAGTGAGGGCTACCACAGAGTCATAAAAATCTTTATTACACCAGTTGATAAAGCTCATGATGACCGACCTGTACTCCAGGTCGTTCCCATCAGACACAGAGCCAACAATGGCTAAGTCATCAGAGAACTTTTCGAGGTGACAGCTGCTGGTGTTGTAAGTGAAGTAGAAGTGTAGATTGTGAAAAGGATTGGTGAGAGTACTATACCCTGAGGGGCCCCAGTGCTGCAGACTACCACCACACACACGCAATTCTGCAGTTTCACGTACTGTGGCCTGTTGCTGATGTAGTCAAAACAAAAACTGTCAAATTCACTCTCCACCTGAGACCTTTATGCACTCAAAAAACAACGCCAAAAACTGGAACGCCTCTAAAAGAAACCAGCACTAACCATACACCCTCAAGCCTACAAAGACTTCACCCACTTGTATAAAACAACTCTCAGTAAAGCACATTCTTCATTTTATTCTGATATCATAAACTCTGGTTCTTCAAATCCACACACTCTATTCTCTACAATTAAATAAACTCCTTAACCCAATGGATAACATCACTCATTCATTCACCACAGAGAAAATAAATAACTTTCTATCGTTCTTTCAGACTAAAAACGACAACATTCACAAACAGCTTTCCATAAACCCATCCATCCCCCCCGACCTGAAGCCAGTTCCTCCTCCAAGATCTGACATCTTGATCTTGTCACCCATAACCACCTACAACCTAAATAAACTACTCTTCGGTATTAAACTCTCCACCTGCCTCCTTGATCCCATCCCATCCTCACTGCTCAAATCATGTCCCCTGTCTCAGTCCACTCATCCTGGACATTATAAACTGCTCTCTCAACTCTGGTAGTGTTCCCTCTGCACTGAAACTTGCCACCCCCCATATAAAATCTTCAATTTCTCTCCAAAAATCTTTGAACGATCTTTTGCCTCTCAACTCAAGCAATATTCGTATATACACTCCAACCAGTTATATGAAATCTTTCATTCCGGCTTCCGCACTCACCACAGCACTGAAACGGCCCTTCTCAAAGTCATAAACGACCTCCTCTTAGCTTCTGACTCCGGTTTTCTCTCCATACTCCTGCTCCTGGACCTTAGTGCTGCCTTTGACACCATTGACCATTCCATCCTCCTCCATCGTCTACAGTCCGACATCAGCATAACTGGTTCAGCACTCTCCTGGTTCAAATCCTACCTCTCTGACAGGTTCCACTACATCTCCATTAACAACTGCACATCTCGTACCGTCCCTGTAACACATGGTGTCCCCCAGGGCTCGGTGCTTGGTCCCCTTCCGTTTATACTGTACATGTTACCTCTTGGTCATATTATCCGTCGTCATGGACTTCATTTTCACTGCTACGCTGATGATACCCAAATATACCTCTCCACAAAAAACATTACTCCATCCACTGTCTCCACTCTCACAAACTACCTCACTGAAATAAAATCTTGGATGACAACAAACTTTCTCAACAAACTGCAATAAATCTGAAATTATTATAACTGGTCCCAAATCCTTCCTCTCCTCCTCCCATGATTTTTCACTCTCCATCGATGGGCACACAGTCACCCCCTCCCCCCTGTTTAGGAACCTCAGAATCACTTTGGACCCCACCCTATCCTTCAAAACTCATATCCAAAAACATCCCCAAAACATATTTTTTCCACCTCCAAAACATTGCTTGTCTCCGTCCTACCCTCTCCTAGCCTGGCTCCGCCCTCCTACGTACTTCCGCTCAATTTCATTTCGCTTTAGTACTACGTCTGGGATTGCTGTATATTCTTAGGTTTCCAGAAATCAATTTTTTGTAGGACCAATCAGCGAACAGAGGGAGTGGCTGAGAACGATGACGTTGATGTAGTGCGTCAGTTTGCGTTGGAGTAATGGCAGCGATTGGCTATGGCAGATCCTGAGTGACTCTGGGCAGATCCAATAGTTTTAAACTTCAACAGAGTTCCCGCATACAAGGAAGTAAACGCTTGTCAATGGAGCGAGGCCAGACTCTCTGTACAAATGAAATGTACGAGAGTCTGGTAGAACCAGGCTAACCCTCTCCACCTCTGCTGCCGAAACACTCATCCGTCTCCGATCCTCTGACTCAAATCTCCTCATCCCTTTTACCAAATCCAAGCATAATACCTTGGGGGACAGAGCCTTTGCCATAGCCGCCCCTACCTTCTGGAACTCCCTCCCTCCACAAATCCGAACCTCTGACTCACTCAAAACATTTAAGAAACAGTTAAAAACTCACCTTTTCAAGAAATGTTACAACCTGTCATAATCTCCTTTGCAATATGTTGTTTTTATTGTTCTGTTGTATGTATTTTATGTATGTAAAGCGTCTTCGCTTTCCAGCTGCTCCACCAGCTTCTTCTTCAGCTTCTTCTTATAGGAGTTCTTGGCATGCCTGATCTTGTATTTGAGTTTGTGTTGAACTCTCTTCTGCTCCTCTCTGTCCTCTGATAGAAAAGCCCTCTTCTTCTGGTTCAGCATGGCTTTAAGCTCAGGGGTCATCCAGGGCTTGGTGTTGGAGAAACACTGCACCCTCCGGGTTGACACAGAAGTTGATGTAGTCTGTGATGCAGTGTGTCAGACCGTCAATGTCCCGTCCATGAGAGCTGCAGAGTGTTTCCCAGTCGGTGGTGGTATAGAAACATACCTTAGTCCGTCTTACAGGCCTCATCCGTCCAAATTTTCACAGATTTTTGTGCAGGCTCTTTTCTCACCCTGGGTGTGTATTCGGGTGGAAGATGAACCAGATTGTGATCAGAAATTCCAAGAGGGGGGATGCTTTCTTATATTAGCATACAGTAAGTCCAGGAGAGTGGAAGAGAGGGAGACGTAACATGCATTTGTCTTTCATCAGTACTGCACTGTCTTTAGTTCTGCACAGAGAAAAGTGAGAAAGAAATGAAAGAAGTAAAGCAAGGGCAGCTTAAATAAACAGAATTGGGCTAAATATACAAGAGGTGAATAAAAAAATGTAAAATGTGAGTCTCTACAAAATAATTCCAAATTCCTAATTTGACATCTGTTAAACTTTTACCATATAATCTTTAAGGTTGTATGTACCTAATACTAAGATTGCCCACCCACAGTCATTCAATGGAAAGAAAGTAGAGTGTATCAGAGCAATATTAGAAATAAAAAAGACATATTTAAAGTATATTTATGTCCAACCAACTCCTTTATTGTGTCTAAATTACAATCAGATCTGGGTAGATTAGCCAAAACTTGTACTGTACTAAGTAAAAGTATTGTTACTTCATTCAAGTTTTTAATCTGACACTACAGTCTGAGGGCTCCCTGTTGACACCCGTATCAAGTTCAATGCTCTGCTCTTGGCCTACAAGACCACCACTGCACCACCGCACCCTCATATCTTCACTCACTAATATAGACTTTTGTTCCTACGAGATCCCTGCGCTCTGCAAATGAACATATGGTGGTACCATCCCAAAAAGGAAAAAAAATCACTCTCACGTACCTTCTCTGGATCTGCTTTTGATACTCTGGACCATAATGTATTGTTAAAGCGTCTGCAAAATGAAACGGGTTTCTCTGGATCAATTTTAAAGTGGTTTTCTTCCTACCTGAGTGACAGATCATTTTATGTCTCTATTAACAATATTCTGTCTGAAATGACCCCTCTGTCATATGGAGTTCCTCAAGGCTCAGTGCTAGGTCCTCTTTTGTTTTTATTGTACATTCGCCCTCTTGGTGATATAATTCACGGTTTTAAAAATGTGTCTTATCACTTTTATGCTGATGACATTCAGTTGTACTGTTCTTTTAAAGACTCTGAATTTCATAAACTTACTGATTTGTTGAACTGCTTGTCTTGCATAAAGAACTGGTTATACAATAACTACCTACAGCTGAATACAAAAAAGACTGAAACTTTAATCTTTGCACCAGACCAAAAAATACCTCAAATCAAACAACACCTTGGTTCCCTGGGTTCTTCCGTCCAGTCGAGCCTCAGAAACCTTGGTGTTCTGTTTGACCAATCGATGTCTCTGGACAGTCATTCTAGACAGTTGGTCAAAAACTGTTTTTATCATTTGAGAAACATTTCTAAATTGAGAGTGTTTTTGTCTAAAGCTGACTTGGAGATGATTATTCATGCTTTTATTTCTTCGTCTTGATTATTGTAATTCTCTTTTTACTTGTTTGAACAAATTGTCTCTGAGTCGACTACAAATGGTGCAAAATGCTGCAGCCAGGCTTTTAACTGGAACCAACAGAAGGGCTCACATTTCCCCGGTTTTATTCTCATTACATTGGCTTCCAGTCAAATTCAGAATCGATTTTAAAATTTTAGTCTTGACTTTTAGAGCTCTGCATGGACAGGCCCCCCAGTACATCACTGACCTGCTGACCCCTTACTCCTCCTCCCGCGCTCTTCGTCTTCTGGTCAAAACCTTCTAACGGTCCCCAAAACCCGTTTTAAAACTCGGGGAGACCGGTCTTTCCAAGCAGTCGCCCCCAGACTCTGGAACACCCTGCCCCTGTCACTGCGAGTGGACGCTTCTGTTGATTCTTTTAAAAAGCAGCTGAAGACACTTTTATTTAAACAAGCTTTTAGTTGATTGGGCTTTTATGTTTTTATGTTTTTAATATTTTGTGGTTTTAATTTTTATTCTCATAGTTTTATTGTTCTTTTATTGCACTTTGTAAAGCACTTTGTGATTTATATCTGTGAAAGGTGCTATATAAATAAAATTTACTTACAGTATTTTTCGCACCATAAGACGCACCCGACCATAAGACGCACCTGGTTTTTAGAGGAGAAAAATAGGAAAAAAAATATTCTGAACCAAATAGTGTAATAAAATATTTAATAAAGTATAACAGAATAATATTTGAATTATATGACTGGAGTGAAGGGCATGTGCACTGCTGTGTACTGTAACACCGCCTACTACATGCTATCCTCCAATAGCATACGGCGGTGACACAGTACAGCTGCATCGCGCCTTCCTGCACACATCGGCTTCCGTAAGGAAGGTGAGGGAGGACCCGCTGCCGCTCTGCCACTACGGTAAGGCAAGGCGACATGGGGGCCGCTGCCACTCTGCCAGTATCTCAGTGGACTACTGAGAAGCCTGGACACGGGGCGGGGGAGGGATGATGCAGTTTCCAGGGACACGGACAGTCCCGGGGGACCCGCTGCCGCTCTGCAACTCGGACCATAAGACGAGTTGCAGAGCGGCAGCGGTCCTCCTCACCGCTGCCGCTCTGCAACTCGTCTTATGTTGCAGAGCGGCAGCCTGCGGACCATAAAAAAGTGCCTGCGGACCATAAGACGAAGGCACTTTTCCTCCCACTATTTGGTGAAGAAAAAGTGCGTCTTATGGTGCGAAAAATACGGTACTTACTTACTTACTTACTGTTCCACATTGGTGGAATGATCTACTGCTGCTACAAGATCAGCAGATTCTGTAGCCATCTTTAAAAAAAGCTTGAAAACACATCTTCTCTGTCAACACCTGACTGACAAACACTGAATTCTACTTCCTTTCTATCTCTTCCTTTTTCTTTAAAAAAAAAAAAAAAATTTGCACTTTTGCTACCTTGTGTTGTTAAAATTGCTTCCATTGTTTTCCTTATTTGTAAGTTGCTTTGGATAAAAGTGTCTGCTAAATGACTAAATGTAAATGAAAATGTGATTATGTGAGTCAGAGGAAAAATGACTGTAGTGTTGTGTAACATCCTGTGTACACCAAAACTTTGCCAACATCTTTAAAAGTGGTACATTGACCACTACATGACTAGTCTGAATAACTGAAATAAAAATATAAATAAATAGAATGGGTAGAAATCCAGTATGAGAGAGTTTTTCTTGGAGCTGGCAGCTGACCCCAGTTGAATAGCCCCACACCGGCTTCGCTGTCACAGAAAATTCATAAAAAGCATTAAGAATGCATCAGAGCCATGGCTGAGCTGTGCCTTGTGTGAACTGGGGATGGGAGTTATGTTGTGGAGAAGAATGGAGTCTATGAATTATTGACACTGCTGTATCAAAAGCAGCAGGAGGATAATGTTTTTGTTGTTGCTGGCTCCCAGACTGGAGGCTGCAGCCAAAACCGGACAACTCTTTCTGTAGAGAAATACACACCACTTGGTCCTAGCTTTCTGCCACTGTGAGTATGAATATTTGTTAAAAATAATTACTATTTTTTTGACTGGTGGATTTAATATTTAAGTCATACAACAGGCATATTTATACTAGATAGACATACAGTATTGTTCAAAATAATAGCAGTACAATGTGACTAACCAGAATAATCCCACCATTCATATCATGAATTTCATTGTTCACCTTCATAATATATTTTTTATTATCATTACCATTTAGCAATAAAAGCTATTGCTTTTGAACAATACTGTACATACATACATACACAAAATGTTAAACTGGCCTCTCTCAAGCATGAATGAGTGAGCTGCTTTGTGAAATAGTAAATCAAATAAAGTAAATTTCAGTTTGATAACTATTGGTTTCTTGGTATCTTTTAGTTCAGTAAACAACATTTGAAATTTAGAACTTGGCTTGGGATTGTCACTTCTTTAGTAACGTCTGTAATTAAAGAACCATGTTTAGATATCTAGTCATCACATTTTCTAACCACTGCAAAATGGCATCACAGGACAATTTACCCTTCTGCTGCATTGTCTTTGTCTTGTCCTTGAGTCATCCTAGGGCTGGGCGATATGAATTAAAAATTATATCTCAATATACTAATTTATATCTTGGTATATGATTTTTCCAATCATTTCTCAGTCAATATTAAAAACATCTCTACAGCCTAAATCAGCAGTGGGATCAATAACAGGTGACACAGCTCATCTGCAATCAGTCACAATCAGAGTCCCAGGTCTCAAGGATCTGGATTGGCTGTCCCAGTGTGGGCCCACACTTAGTTTCGAAACTAAGTAACTTTCCTTTTCCTTATAGACAAGCAGTGCAGAACCAATGGGAGCGCTCCTTTTTCTGAAAGTGAACTGTGATTGGCCAAAGCTTCCGTTCAGAAATAAAAATTGCTGATAATAAAGCCTAGATGTTTATTTTTTTATTTTATTTTATTTTATTTTTTTCACAGATGATTGATGTTACAATATGATATTAGGTGATTAAATGTTTTTTCACATGTATAGAAAAATACATACTCTCCATTTGTGTTGTCTTATTATTGGGTATTGAGTATTCTTGAGCAAAACAAACAGATCACTAAGCAAAACAACTCTTCTGTAGTGATTAATTCTTGCAAGAATGAAGCAAAGTACAGACATGGTACTTGAATGGTACAGAATAAGGTTTGCTTGGAGAAGTAGACAATACATTAGATTTATATCACATACTCCCCAAGCTCCAGGTGCAGAAGTCATTCAGTGGCAAGTTATGTCTACGTCTAGTCATGTCTAGTTTCTGCTTGGATTAAAATGAAGGACATGACACAGATTTGACATGACCTGAAGAGAACTATGAGCACCCAGTAATTATAAACAATATAAAAAAATAGTAAATTAAAAAACTATTATAAAAGCCATAACATATTCAACAGAATATACCTAACAGATTATCAAGTGCTACGGTTAGGTTGTCCTCCAATTTGTTATTCAGATTTTTGTCCACATAAACAATGCACCTCACCACTTTTCTGGTTTCTGTTTGAGGTAGCCATCAAGTGTAAAATTAAATTAACTTATTTCTCCTCAGGGAGGGGCCCCGATGACCCAAACTCTGGACACAGAAACTAGCCTTTGGTGGAATGTCACCTCACTGGCAGGGAAGGAGCCTGAGCCTGAACTTGATCTTGTGCTGGAAGCACCACTTGGGCTCTGGAACCATACTCCTCAAGAGAGGCTGGACTCTCCACTACCCTGGAGACTTGGGTAAAGAAAGGGCCGGAGCCGTCAACTGACTGAGTTGGATCTGATGGGGATGGAGGAAGCTGGACAGACACTGCACACCCTTGTGAGTGTCTGTTGGTAACATTTGACCGAGTCCCCATCAGAGAGAAATCTTCAACTCCCACCTCCAGCAGAGCTTCGAAAAGATCCCAAAGGGGGTCATTGAGTCTCCAGCCTGTGTACCATGTGGACCATGTTGTCCACCTCCACTCAGAGTTGTGGCGGTAAGGTCTGTGGCGGCAGTCCCAGAACCTGGTGGTGGACACTGGAAGTAAGAAATGTCATCAAGCTGATGGAATCCCACCAGGCCTGGTTAGCTTGTGGGACTTCTGAGGCAGCTGACAGCTACCGGCAGTCCAAGTGGAAAGACAGTGTAAAGAGTACCTTAAGGATCTCCTTAATCCCACCAACATGGGTTCCACTAAGGAAGTAGAGACCGAGGGCTCGGAGGTGGACATGTTCATCAACAACCTGAAATCACCAAGGTAGTTCAGAAGCTTCTAAGTTGCAATTTACCGTGAGTGGATAAAACCTGCCCTGAGTACCGGTCCTGTTCATAATTTTTATGTAGAGAATTTCTAGGTGCAGCCAGGGGCCAGTGGGAGTCTGGTTTGGGGACCACAGGATCTCGTCTCTGCTTTTTGCAGATGATGTCATGTTGGTTCCATCAAACCAGGACTTTCAGTCAGGGCCGTTTGCAGCCAAGTGTGAAGCAGCTGGGATGAGGATCAGCACCTCCAAGTCCGGGGCCATGGTTTTCCACTGGAAAAGGGTGGTTTGTACCCTTCAGGTTGGTGGAGAGCTCCTTCCTCAAGTGGAGGAGTTCATGTATCTTGGGGTATGGTTCACAAGTGAGGGAAGGAAGAATCAGGAGATTGACAGACAAATTGGTGCAGCTTCTGCAGTGGTTCAGTCAATGTACCTGTCTGTTGTGATAAAGAAGTCAATTTACAGATTGATGTACGTTCCTCCTCTCACCTATGGTCCTGAGCTGTGGATAATGACCAAAAGGACACAATCCTGGATACAGGCGGCTGAAATGAGCTTTCTTCACAGAGTGGCTGGGCACTCCCTTTGAGATAGGGTGAGTACCTCGGCAACTCGGGAGGAGCTCAGAGTAGAGCCACTGCTCCTTCACATTGAGAGGAGTCAGCTGAGGTGGCTCGGGAAAGTTTGTGAGGGGTCAGAATCTCACACAAATAAGAAGGTGCAAGGCCCGTGAGTGCATTAAAAACAAACATTAAGATTTTAAAATTAATTCTAAACTGGACATGGAGCCAGTGCAGGGAGTACAGGACAGGTGTTATGTGCTCGTGTTTATGACTGTTAGTTACAGTCGGGCAGCAGCGTTTTGCACAAGCTGCAAACGGTGAAGTCCAGTTTGGTTAACTCCCACATAGAGCGCATTGCAGTAGTCTATGCGGGAGCTAATAAAAGCATGGATGGCTTTCTCCAGGTCAGCACGACTTAAAAACGGTTTAACCTTTGAAAGGAGGCGAAGCTGAAAAAAGCTTGCCCTAACCACCGAATCTATTTGTTTGTCAAATTTTAGACTGCTGTCTAGTTTTACCCCCAGGTTTTTGACAACATGGTTGAGATGGGGGGGGGGGGCCAAAGCAAAAGGACCAGGAGCTGAGACACTGGGAAGGTTGGATGTGCCGAACACAATACATTCAGTTTTATCCTCATTCAAACAGAGGAAATTCTGGGACAGCCACAATCTGATGTCCTCTAAGCATCTGTTGATGGACTGAAGACTATTAGGACAAGCAGGGACAACCGGAAGGTAAACCTGTAGGTCGTCTGCGTACAGATGAAAAGACATTTTGTGCTTTGAAATAACTGCACCTAACGGCAACATATACAAGGAAAATAAAACAGGGCCCAAAATGGAACCTTGTGGCACACCAGAGGTCAAGGGGGCCGAGGAGGAGGAGAGGTCACCAATCCTGACAGAAAAAGTCTACAGAAATTGTCAGAACTGGACCAGAAAAGACATACTTGTTTTTTTTTTTCTTTTCCCAGGTTCTGGTAATATTTTCTACGTTTTTCCCTTTATATAATATAATCTTTATTTTTATATAACGCTTTTCCACCTACTGTAGTAGGCACTCAAAGCGCTTTACACAGATTAAGCTATTTACCAGTGTTACAGAACACTCACTGGAGGCAATGTAGGTTAAGTGTCTTGTCCAGGGACACAACGACAGTATGTGGGGGAGAGTGGGATGTTATGGGGACGGAGTGGCTCAGTGGTAGAGCAGTCGTCCTATAACCGGAAGGTTGGCGGTTCGATTCCCGCTCTGCCCTGTTCATACTGTCGTTGTGTCCTTGGGCAAGACACTTAATCCACCTTGCCTCCAGTGTCTGTAGCACTGGTGTATGAATGTGTGAGACTGTAGAGGTGTGTTTGGTGGTGGTCGAAGAAGGTTGAGCTCCGTGTGTATGGCAGCCCCCATCTCTGTCTGCCCCAGGTGTGAAGTTGTGTGAATGGGATGAGTGGAAGCACGATGTAAAGCGCTTTGGATGCCTGAGAAGGGTGCAAAAAAGTGCTATATAAATGCATGCCATTTACCATGATGTTTTGGGATGTTTCGAGCTGGTCTCGAACCACTCACCCGCCGGTCGATGGACGTTCTACCGCCCCACTGAGTTACTGCCGCCCCTACTTATAACCCCTTAGGCGCCAATGTTTTTTCCTGGTCTCTGGCTCAACATAAATTACCCTGAAACCTTAATTTGATCTAATTTCTTCATTGTCTTCAGGTGTGGGGAGCTGTTTGCCAGCAAAAGGCTTCCCAGTGAAAGGCCTTGTCTGTGGGCTACAAAAATCTGTTGTGTGGCTCTGGTTCTAAAGGCTGGAGGTGCATAAAACCATGGCTTGGAAAAAAACACCAGAACAGTGACCAGGTCTTGGCCAAACACAGTCCAAGAATAATAGCCAGGGAGTGCTGTTGGAGAATAAATAGCCCAGGATGAGTGCTTGTGAGCGTGTAAGGATGAGGAGCACTGGGCCTGTATAATGGATGGAGAGCTCCAGGAGCAAGAGAGTGCTGGTGGAGGAGCTGTAGCCCATAATGAGTGCTCCTGTGCGGATCAGTATAATGTGCAGTGAACCTGGAGAGCTCCAGGAGCTAGAGAGTGCTGGTGGAGAAGCTGTAGCCCATGATGAGTGCTCCTGAGTGGATCAATATAATGTGCAGTGGCCCTGGAGAGCTCCAGGAGATTAGGAGTGCTGATGGAGGAGCTGTAGCCCATGATGAGTGCTCCTGAGCGGATCAGTATAATGTGCAGTGAACCTGGAGAGCTCCAGGAGCTAGAGAGTGCTGGTGGAGGAGCTGTAGCCCATGATGAGTGCTCCTGAGCGGATCAGTATAATGTGCGGTGGCACTGGAGAACTCCAGGAGCTAGGGCGTGCTGGTGGAGTAGCTGTAGCCCATGATGAGTGCTGCTGAGCGGGTGTTAGTAAAGAGCAGTGGTCCTGGAGGATGTAGAGCTTGTGCCAGGTTCAGTGCACAGGCTGTGCTGTGCACTCTGGTGAATTTTTCAGAAGACTGGGCCTTGAACCAGG
>CM044558.2:1862945-1880445 GCA_024416835.2 Perccottus glenii
TGTGCGAGAACCAGTCTGAGTTTTTTTTTTTGTTCGGATGCTGTTATGAACACAGTAATTCTCATGAATAGTTGATAACATTGTAATTCATGTAGTGTCCTGCCACACACAAGCCAACAGTTTGCCATTCCTCATAAACAGTGGCTCATCACTTTGTTTCAACTGTAAAGTATCTTTTGTCAAGCTTTTTGGTATTCCTTTTCTTGTGCTCTTTACTGTGCCACATAAACCAGTCTCTCTTTTGGCTAATTCACTGGCAATGGCTGACAAATTATAGTAACTGTCCATAAACAGATGGTGCCCCTTGTAGTAATACTGGGCCAATAGTTTATGGACCACTGAGTGGGTGGCACTTATGTTACCGGCTTCATCATTATGCTGTCCAGTGTATAATAACCACTGTAAAACATACCCTGACCGGCTTACACTAAATACATATGCCCGGTAGCCATATTTGTCCGGTTTTCTGGAATTATATTGTTTTAGTATTGATCTTCCCTTGAATGCTATTGTCATCTCATCTAAGGAAAGCTCCCTGAGAGGTCTGTAAACTGCTGAAAAGCGAGGTTCTATTGTTTCAATTATTTCACGCACTTTAAAGAGTCTATCATGCCCTGGCTGATCATTTTTCACATACTCGTCGTTATTGGTAAAATGCAAGAAAGACAGGATGCTTTCAAATCTGTTCCTGCAAAACCAGGAGTATATGCTGGCCAAAATGATGCCCAATAATCTTCAATCTCAGGCTTCTCGACAAGCCCCATAGCCAGATGCAAAGCCATGAAAGCTTTAATTTCAGGCACACAGACATCATTGCACTTATGAAACCTGGACTGTGATTTCAGCTGTTTTGAGGATAAAACCTGATGAGCATAACGATTGGTCTCATTTGTAACAAGGTTCCAGAAATTGTCAGTCCAAAAGAGGGACAAACAATCTATGGGATGCACATCAGTCAGATCTCTCACCCCTGCATAGCCAGTGAATTCATCAAAATGCTTTATCCACTCTGCATAAACCTCCAGGTCTCTTATGTGTTTCCAGCCCTCATCATCAGTGATAGGGCCGTAGCTATTATCTCTTCTTCGGCCTCGACCTTGGCCTCTCCCTGGTTCTCTCCCAGGGCCTATCCCTGGTCCTCTGGCTCGGCCTCTCCCAGGGCCTCTTCCTGGTCCTCCGCCTCGGCCCCTTCCTGGTCCTCCGCCTCGGCCCCTCCCTGGGCCTCCGCTTCGGCCCCTCCTGTGTAGACTGTTAGAAACCGGAACAGCAGCAAACCCCTCACCTCCACTGGCACCTTCACTCTAGCAGCTAGCCTCACTATCCCTTAGTTCATAAAAAAATAATAATACAGTTTATTTATATAGCACGATTGAAATGACAAGCATAGACTCAATTAAACTAACTAGACTTACATGTCAGAAAGTAAGTGTCGGACTCCCCCGGAGTCCGAGTCAGCAGCAAATTGAACGACTGAGCACATGCACCTACCACAACGTGTCGCACTTCTGCGACTTTGGCGCTAAAAGGGTTAACTTGTGGTTTGTACAGTTATAGTTTACACTAACTAATAACTTTATGACCTTGCTCAGTGGAATTTAAGTCAAAACTATATTAATAGTTTACGTTTTTTTTTCTTTTTCCCACTACAAATTGATCATTTTCATTCTCTCCCCTGTAAT
This sequence comes from Perccottus glenii, assembly GCA_024416835.2. Taxonomy (NCBI): domain Eukaryota; kingdom Metazoa; phylum Chordata; class Actinopteri; order Gobiiformes; family Odontobutidae; genus Perccottus; species Perccottus glenii. The sequence continues at coordinate 1,864,625 of CM044558.2, forward strand.
ATTTATTTTCTTATTGCCTTCATACCGTGTGGGGTTGGAACCACACCGATAGTGAGGGGCCTTTAATAGTTCCTGTCCTAATAGGTACATAGAATAGTTTTGCGAGACTGCAAACACGGCTTTTATTTTGGATCCAGTTTTCTGATTTTTAACTTCTTCAAATCTTTGAATCTACACACTCCCATGTCACATAAAATGTAATAGAATTTCTGTTTATTATAGATAGTAGTAGAGTTTCTTTTTAACAAACTAATCACTGTTTTTTCTTCATAATGTAAAAGCACATCCACTTTCTGTAAAGAAAATTCTCCTCCTCTTCTAAACTGTACTCTGTACTACTAATGTCTGTATGTGTCTCATGTGGTCTCATGTGTGGACCTCCAGCCTCAGCGTCCTCCTTTTTCTGCTCTCTTCCTCTCCTCCTTCCGCACTTTCTGGTCCAGTGCACTCTCGTCATCTCTGCCACGTCCACCCTCACCTCTGCCCCGCACCAGTTATCATGGCAATTGTGCATTTTCTCACAGAGAAATACATTACATTCATAATAATTTCAGGCTTCACGCCATTGAGAAAAGCATTTTTTTCTTTAGCGTATGGGCTAGTACTCTATTTACATTTTGGTTTATGTCAATAGAATGTGTAAAAAATAAGTTTGTCTTACCGCTTCTGTATTGCTGCTGTAAGTCGGCAGATGATGGCAGGTGAGAAAGGAAGCAGGCGGAGGGGTGTTGCGGGCAGAGTAGAAGGTTTTAAAAGCATTGCCCACTGTTGTCCTGAGACAGATTATTGGGGGAGCGGAGGGAGGCCGAGACCTAGTGTTCTTCTTTGTCAAATATTCAACATTCACTCTTTAGTTAGCATTACCTTTGCATATCCCATAGTAGTAAACATTAGTAAAGCATAGGTTTTTCTATCAAGCTTAGTTCTAGCAAGGCAACAATCCCTAACACCAATCTGTAACTAAATTTTCCATTTTAGTCTCACTCGTTGTTACAAACAGATCTTAACTAAAACACATAGTAATTTATCCTCGTCCCTCAGATGGTATTTTTTTTGTTTGAACTCACTTAATATCCCCGGTATTAAGCTACACATAAATACATAACTATATATATGTAGTAACCCAATGAACATTTTAAGCAGTTGTTGAGAGAGATGATGAAGACAGCGTAAAATTTAGAATGAATGGTCAGGTTTTATTTCTTGAAAGAATGAAGCAAATCACACACATGTAGACAATGGTACAGGATAATGTTTGCTTGCAAAGGTAAGCAATACATAAGATTTTATATCATGCCGTACATACAGTGGTAGAAGGCGTATCGTTCACACCTTGTTTCCCAGGTGCAGGTTGTAGATGGTAATGTCTATGTGCATGTCTGTGTTTGGATTAGCTTTAGAGACATGACATGAGCAAAACTTAGAGGAACCTGAACTTAATAAAATGTTTGCAAACATTATTACCTTCTCCCATATGCCTTTTATACAAAACAAAGACCAAGGATAAACCCAGAGGAAAGTATAACCATCAACTTCTTTTTGAGAGAAAACGAGTAAAATGTGTTTTTGAGGTTGACTATTACAGGTACCTCGGGCAGTGAGGAAAAGGCATTAAGTCACAGAGTGGTGTCCTATGAGGTCCCCCCATAGATTGTAAATAAACATGGATGTAATCCACCCATTGGTCCCCTATTTACCAATATTGTCATTACGACAGGGAAAAAAAATGGAGGTTACATCCGGGATTTTCGGCTTTTACTGCATAGTAAAACAACAGTTTTCAGATAGCATAAACGGACATATTAATCAAAAATCCCCAGAGTTGTCACGTAGTAAAAGCTTAGCTCTAGAGACCGGAGCCATCTTTTGTACCAGGCTGTAAACATGAGTTTTACTCTTGTAAAGTCGCCATTGGGTTTTTCCTTATATTTCCGCTTTTGGAGCCTGCCCTCTGATAGACGGCGGTATATCGCTGTATTTCGCTGTAAAATTGCTGTATGGCGGCGCCCCCACACGAGGACCATTTTAGAGGTTCCATGGGAGAGGCTTGGGTCCCCTCTATGAGGACAGCAGCAAACTTTCATAAGTTACATAAAAAAAAACTGGAGGGCTTGGAAAATATGGACAATTACCTCTGTTTTGATAGTGACCCAGTGCAGGGATAACAAATGGTTCTCTGGGTGAAGAGACTATCTCTCCACCCAATATTGTTGCATTGATGTGCTCTTTGTATTTGATGGCATTAAGCGTTCATTAAAAATAGGAAAGAAGCTAGTATTAAATATGATTTGTCCACTAAAAATAATGCTGATATTCTTGGCGAATTTATTAAGTAATCATCAAGTCATTTTGGTCATTAAGCTATAAGGTTATGAGTCTTGAACTGTAGGCTAATAACAGACTTATTAGGTGCTATATGAAATACAGTCAGGTCCATAAATAAATGGGACATCGGCACAATTCTAATCTTTTTGGCCACAATGGATTTAAAATGAAACGAACACAATGTGCTTTAACTACAAACTTTTAGCTTTAATTTGAGGGTACTTACATCTAAATCAGGTGAACGGTGTAGGAATTACAACAGTTTGTATATTTACATTTACATTTACATTTACATTTAGTCATTTAGCAGATGCTTTTATCCAAAGCGACTTACAAGTGAGGAAAAAAATGGAAGCAATTTTAACAACACAAGGTACAAAAAGCATAAGTTCACAATAAACTAGTCAGTTTAAACCCAACGCATTATACAAAGCTAAGGCTGAAAAATTATTATTATTATTTTTTTTTTTTTTTAAAGAAAGGAATTGATAGAAATTAAGTAGAACTCAGTGTTTGTCAGTCAGGTGTTGACGGAAGAGATGTGTTTTCAGGCGTTTTTTAAAGATGGCTACAGAATCTGTTGATCAGCAGTAGATCATTCCACCAATGTGGAACAGAGCCAGAGAAGGTACGTGAGAGTGATTGTTTACCTTTTTGGGACGGTACCACCAGACGTTGTTCATTTGCAGAGCGCAGGGATCTGGTAGGAACGTAGGTCTGTATTAGTGAGTGAAGATATGAGGGTGCAGAACCAGTGGTGGTCTTGTAGGCCAAGAGCATAGCTTTGAACTTGATGCGGGCGTCAACCGGGAGCCAGTGTAGCCTAATGAATAGAGGAGTTACGTGTGCTCTCTTCAGTTCATTAAAGACCACTCTTGCCGCTGCATTCTGGATCAGCTGCAGAGGTTTGGTTGTGCAGCAGGGAGTCCAGCCAGTAGAGCATTGCAATAGTCCAGTTTGGACAAGACAAGAGCCTGGACTAGAATTTATGAGAGTGCTCTGATAGGAAAGGTCTAATTTTCCTAATGTTCTAGAGGATGAATCTACAGGACCGGGTGGTGCTGGCAACATGACTTGTGAAGTTTAGCTGATCATCAATTACCACTCCCAGATTTCTGGCAGTGCTGGACGGTGTAATGGTTGATAGGCCTAGTTGAATGGAGAGGTTGTGGTGGGTCTTTGGATTGGCCGGAATCACAAGCAGTTCTGTTTTTGCAAGGTTCAGCTGCAGGTAATGGTCCTTCATCCAAAGTGAGATGTCACTCAGACATGCCGAGACGCGAGCAGAGATCGTCGAATCGTCAGGTTGAAATGACAGGTGGAGTTGAGTGTCATCTGCAGCAGTGATAGGAAAAGCCATGCTTCTGGATGACAGAGCCAAGGAATGTCGTGTATATGGAAAAGAGTAGCGGTCCAAGCACTGAGCCCTGTGGCACCCCTGTATTGAGATGTTGGGACTCAGAGACCTCGTTTCTCCAGGATACTCTGATTGACCTATGCGAGAGGTAAGACTGAACCATTGCAACGCCATTCCAGACACTCCCAGAAGGATGTGATGATTAACAGTGTCAAAAGCAGCAGACAGATCCAGTAAGATGAGTACAGATGACTTGGATGTTGCCTTTGCCAGTCTCAGAGCTTCGATGACTGAGAGCAGGGCAGTTTCGGTGGAATGTCCGCTCTTGAACCCAGACTGGTTCTGGTCTAGGAGGTTGTTCCGTGTGAGAAAGGATGAGAGCTGAGTAAACACAACTCGCTCCAGAGCTTTGGCAATGAAGGGAAGGAGGGAAACCGGTCTGTATTTTTCTAGCAGTGTAGGGTTAAGAGTGGGTTTCTTCAATAGTGGTGTGATGCGGGCCTCTTTGAAAGCTGTGGGGAATGACCCAGTGGAAAGAGAAGAGTTGATGATGTGGCTGAGAGCAGGCACGACAGATGGAGAGATGGCCTGAAGGAGATGTGTGGGGATGGGATCCAGCGGGCAGGAAGTAGGGTGGTTAGAACTAATGACCTTGGAAACATCTGCTTCAGTTAGAGGAGAGAAGGAAGTGAGCAAACACATATCAGGGGTCTGAATGAGCTCGACAGGTGGTGGCGCAGAGAACTGACTGCTGATGGCGGTCGTTTTCTTTATAAAGGAAGACGCGAAATCATCAGCTGTTGAATCCGATGAAGGTGGGGGAGCAGGCGGACAAAGGAGGGCAGAAAAGGTTTTAAAGAGAGTGCGCGAGTCAGGTGAGTTGATTAACCTAGAATGGTAGTAGACAGTTTTTGCAGAGGTGACATCAGTGGAGAAAGTAGAGAGGAGAGACTGGTAGATACAGAGGTTAGTAGGATCTTTTGACTTGCGCCATTTTCTCTCAGCTGACCGGAGGCTGGCGCAGTGCTCGCGTAGAACATCGGATAACCAGGGGGCAGACGAGGATGTACGGGCTGGTCTAGATGTAAGAGGGCATAAGTTGTCCAAGGAGGATGTAAACGTGGAGCACAGAGTGTCGGTGGCGTTGTTTGTGTTTAAAAGAGAAAGCTCCTCAGAAGAGGGGATTGCAGAAGAGACAGCAGAGGAAAAACGGGAGGGACTATATGTGCCACATATACCTATGGGTATATGTGCCTACCACCTTTTAAGAGACCAAAAGAAATGGGACAATTGGCTGCTCAGCTGTTCCATGGCCAGGTGTGTGTTATTCCCTCATTTTTCCATTTACAAGGAGCAGATAAAAGGTTCAGAGTTCATTTCAAGTGTGCTATTTGCATTTGGAAACTGTTGCTGTCAACTCTCAATATGAGATCCAAAGAACTGTCACTATCAGTGAAGCAAGCCATCATTAGGCTGAAAAAACAAAACAAACCCATCAGAGAGATAGCAAAAACTTTAGGTGTGGCCAAATCAACTGTTTGGAACATCCTTAAAAAGAGAGAACGCACCGGTGAGCTCAGCAACACCAAAAGACCTGGAAGACCACAGAAAACCACTGTGTTGGATGACCGAAGAATTCTTTCCCTGGTGAAGAAAACACCCTTCACAACAGTTGTCCAGATCAAGAACACTCTCCAGGAGGTAGGTGTATGTGTGTCAAAGTCAACACTCAAGAGAAGACTTCACCAGAGTGAATACAGAGGGTTCACCACAAAATGTAAACTATTGGTGAGCCTTAAAAACAGGAAGGCCAGATTAGAGTTTGCCAAACAACTTCTAAAAAAGCCTTCACAGTTCTGGAACAACATCCTATGGACCGATGAGACCAAGATCAACTTGTACCAGAGTGATGGGAAGTGAAGAGTCTGGAGAAGGAAAGGAACTTCATGATCCAAAGCATAGCACCTCATCAGTGAAGCATGTGGTGGTAGTGTCATGGCGTGGTCATGTGTGGCTGCCAATGGAACTGGTTCTCTTGTATTTATTGATGATGTGACGCTGACAAAAGCAGCAGGATGAATTCTGAAGTGTTTTAGGGCAATTTTATCTGCTCATATTCAGTCAAATGCTTCAGAACTCATTGGAGTTGACCCGAAGCATACTGTGAAAGCAATGACCAAGTCAATCACCTGACCTGAATCTGATTGAGCATGTATTTCACTTGTTGAAGACAAGACTGAAGGGAAAATGTCCCAAGAACAAGCAGGAACTGAAGACAGTTGCAGTAGAGGCCTGGCAGAGCATCACCAGGGATGAAACCCAGCGTCTGGTGATGTCTATGTGTTCCAGACTTCAGGCTGTAATTGACTGTAAAGGATTTGCAACCAAGTATTAAAAAGTGAAAGTTTGATTTATGATTGTTAATTTGTCCCATTACTTTTGGTCACAGTAGGAATGGTGTGCCTTTCATCATAGGCCTTGTTGACTCCTCTCCAAATGTAACATTTTTGGTTATGGCCAAAAAGTTAAATTTAGGTCTCATCACTCCATTTACATTTAGTCATTCAGCATTCGCTTTTGTCCAAAGCGACTTACATTTTGCTTACATTCACCAGTGTTACAACGACAGTGTGAACAGTGGGGACAGCAGGAATCGAACCGCCAACCTTCCGGTTATAGGACAACCCAAATTACTTTGTTCATAGTTTTGAGGCTTGTCTCTGTGCTGTAATGGCTTTCGTCTGGCGACTCGACCATGCAGCCCTTTTTTTTAGTGCTTCTTTGTGCCTCTTGAAACAGCCACACCACCTTTTTCAGAGAGTCCTGTATTAAGTTATTTGTGGGTTTTTCTTTGCATCCCAAACAATTTTCCTGGCAGTTGTGGCTGAAATTCCTGTTGGTCTACCTGACCCTTTCATTTTCCACTTAATTAGAGTTTGAACACTGCTGATTGGCATTCTCAATTCCTTGGATATCTTTTTTATTTTTTTTTTATCCCTTTCCTGCTTTATACAGTTAAATTACCTTTTCCTGCAGATCCTTTGACAATGGATGAAATTTACTGACCTTTTATACACACACTGATACCAGGCAAACAGCTAACAGGTAAGGCTGGTTATCTTTAGTAGCCATTCAAACCTGTGCCACTTTTGTTTGTAACCTTTGGATCAAGGTCATTTGGGTAGTTTATGTTATTATGATTTAAAAAGAGTAAAGTGTGAATGTTTTACAATTAATGGCTTCGCCCAACCACTAACTATTAGTGAAAAAAAGTTTTTTATGTTGTCATTCATATTCTCTAGAATTGCTAAAAAATCACATTCTGGCAGGTATGTAAATGTATGAGCACAACTGTATAGATATATATTTGACTACTTTTGTGAAAAAAAGTTACCTGACAGCATATACCCTTACCTAAAGGATTATAAGGAACACCATACTTATACTGTGTTTGACCCCCTTTCGCCTTCAGAACTGCCTTAAATATACGTGGCATTGATTCAACAAGGTGCTGAAAGCCTCAAGGTTGTGCGTGTTGTGGCTTCACAAACGCTTTGCTGCATACCTCGGTTGTAACGAGTGGTTATTTCAGTCAAAGTTGCTCTTCTATCAGCTTGAATTAGTCGGCCCATTCTCCTCTGACCTCTAGCATCAACAAGGCATTTTCGCCCACAGGACTGCCGCATACTGGATGTTTTCCCTTTTCACACCATTCTTTGTAAACCCTAGAAATGGTTGTGCGTGAAAATCCCAGTAACTGAGAAGATTGTGAAATACTCAGACCGGCCCGTCTGGCACCAACAACCATGCCACGCTCAAAATTGCTTAAATCTCCTTTCTTTCCCGTTCTGACATTCAGTTTGGAGTTCAGGAGATTGTCTATATGTATATATAGTAGGGCTGGGAATCGATAAAAAAAAATTAACTAATTAATTGCACATTTTCTGTAATTAATTGCAATTAATTGTGTTTTCCCCCAAGCTTGTTATCATCAATATTTAAATTAGGGCTGGGCAACGATTAAAATGTTTAATCACGAATAATCGCACAATGTTCTGTGATTAATTGCGATTAATCGCATTATACACAAAATGTAATAATGAATTCAAAATTAGTGTACTGCATACATTTTTAAAGAACTGCTATATGAACAAAAGTGCAATAACATTTGGTTTGCACTTTAAACAAATAATGTGCTTTTTACAGCAGTTAAAACATTTCTTGTAAATCTGAACTTAATCATTAATGTAATCAAATTAAATATTAAAACCAAAAATATTTGCCACTGACAGGGCATTAATATGTTGTTTAGTTTGTTATAGAAAAACAAGTTATGTCCAGAGCTTCAATCATAACATTATAACAATATAAACAATATAAATGTCTCTCTTGTGTTTTCATTACAGTCAGAGCATGTAAATGCAGTTCCCGCGTTTCACACACCTCTCCCTTTCACTTGCCAAACTCAAGGGTTTATGGGTAATGTAGTCTCTGCTCTTGGTGGGACGAATTAGGAAGCGTGCATTGTGAAGGGCGCTCTGGAAAGCGGCAGAGCAGGCAAAGGATTAAAACCTCTATTAAAACAGATGTCCAAATGAGCGTACCAGTACGCTAAAAGCACGTTCTGGGCGCACGGAGAAGTGGCGGTACTGAGTACAGGTGCGTACCGGCCCACTTAAAGCACTGTATGAGGGCGGCTCATACGTGCAGTCATTCGTCTTTCCCCATACTAATCGGCCGACGTTAACGCGCGATAAAATAATTGTCGGCGTTAATTCATTAATGCGTTAACGCGATAAAAACGCGTTAACTTGCCCAGCCCTAATATATAGACAATCTCCTGAACTCCAAATGTCAGAATGGGAAAGAAAGGAGATTTAAGCAATTTTGAGCGTGGCATGGATAAGTACGTATATATATATATATATACATACACACGTGGACAAAAATGTTGGTACCCTTCGGTCAATGAAAGAAAAACTCACAATGGTCACAGAAAAAACTTTAAACAAAAAAAAAACTTCTGACAAAAGTAATAAAATTAAATATTAATTAATAATAAAATTAAAAGTAATAAGATTAAAAGTAATAAAAATTATATGAATGTTAACCAATGAAAGTCAGACATTGCTTTTCAACCATGCTTCAACGGAATTATTTTAAAAAATAAATTCATGGAACAGGCCTGGACAAAATTGATGGTACCCCTAGAAAAGACTGTAAATAATGTGACCAAATGGACAGGTTAATTCAAGGTGTGTGCACTAATTAGCATCACAGGTGTGTACAATCTTGTAATCAGTCAGTGGGCCTAATTATAGGGCTTCAGGTAGTCACTGTGTTGTCTGGTGACATGGTGTGTACCACACTCAACATGGACCAGAGGAAGCGAAGGAAAGAGTTGTCGCAGGAGAATAGAAAGAAAATTATAGACAAGCATGATAAAGGTAAAGGCTATAAGACCATCTCCAAGCAGCTAGATGTTCCTGTGACTACAGTTGCACATATTATTCAGAAATTTAAGATCCATGGGACTGTAGCCAACCTCCCTGGACGTGGCCAAAGGAGGAAAATTGATGACAAATCAAAGAGACGGATAATCCGAATGGTAACAAAAGAGCCCAGAAAGACTTCTAAAGAGATCCAAGGTGAACTCCATGCTCAAGGAACATCAGTGTCAGATCGCACCATCCGTCGTTGTTTGAGCCAAAGTGGACTAGGCAAGGCAAGGCAATTTTATTTATATAGCACAATTCATACACTGTGTAACTCAAAGTGCTTTACAGGAATAAAAGACAATTTACAAGATTTATATTAAGAAAAATAAGAAAAAAATAAAAACATTTTAAAAAGAAGAGTGCAGATAAAAGAATAAAACACTTTAGGTTGTAGTGTAGGCGGAGCTAAAAAGGAAGGTTTTTAACCTTTGAACATTGTTAAAGTTGAGGCTGTTCCAGATTTTTGCTGCATGAAACTTAAATGCTGCTTCACCAGGTTTAGTTCTAACTCTGGGCACGAGCAGAAGGTCTGTCCCAGATGTTCTCAGAGTCCGAGGAGGTTCATAAGTAACTAGCATGTCAGAGATATATTCTGGTGCTAAACCATTTAGAGACTTGTAAACCAGCAGTGCTGTTTTAAAGTCTATTCTCTGAGCAACAGGAAGCCAGTGCAGAGATTTTAAAACTGGCGTGATGTGGTTGTACTTCCTGGTTTTGGTTAGAACCCGAGCAGCAGCGTTCTGAATAAGCTGCAGCTGTCTTAACCCTCGTTTTGAGAGACCAGTGAGCAGGCCGTTACAGTAATCTAACCTGCTGGAGATAAAAGCATGGATAAGTTTCTCTAAATCTGGTTGAGACATCATCCCTTTGACTCTGGAAATGTTTTTAAGGTGATAAAATGCAGATGATGTAATTGACTTAATGTGACTGTGGAAATTCAAGTCTGAGTCCATGATGACCCCTAGATTTCTAACCTGTTTTTTAGATTTTAGAGAAAGAGACTCGAGGTGACTGCTGACACTTTCTCTTTGTTTCTGTGGCCCAAAGATTATTAGTTCAGTCTTGTTTCTGTTCAGTTGGAGAGAAATATTTTGCATCGACATGTCAATCTGTTCGATGCAGTGACACAGTGAATGGATTGGTCCATTTTCACCTGCTGTGAGTGAAATGTAAATCTGAGTGTCATCTGCATAATTATGGTATGATACGTCACAGCTGCGTATTAACTGGCCTAAAGGAAGCATGTAGAGATTGAATAATAGAGGTCCCAAGATAGACCCCTGTGGAACCCCACATGTCAGGGCCATTTGGTCTGATACACAGTTATCAACCGAAACAAAGTACTTCCTGTCTTCAAGATAGGACTGAAACCATTTAAGGGCAGTTCCCAGTGGTGGACAGTAACGAAGTAAATGTAATTCGTTACTGTACTTAAGTAGTTTTTTCCAGTATCTGTACTTTACTAAGTATTTCCATTCGGGGATACTTTTTACTTCAACTTCACTACATTTCAACGTCAAATATCTTACTTTTTACTCAATTACATTTTGCAAAATTAGTCGTTCCTTGTGTTGCCATTAAAAAAATTTTGTAGAAGAAGACCTCAAAGACGCGTCTCAGTGGGAGTGTCAGGACCGGCTCAATAGAAGCCTCATTCTCTTCACGCGAGCTGATAAACATGAAAATAACAAATAAAAAATACACCTGTTTTGAAGTTTTGGTATTAGTAATGGCTGACTCTGATTCTGAGGGAGAACATCTACCTTTAGAGTCTTTTCAGCCGAGTGAAAGTGAGAATGAGCGAGAGTGAGTGCGTGTGTAACTTGGACAGCGACGCCGCTGCACGTGCCTTTCTCAGTGTCTCTCATAAAGCACACGCTGTTTTTCCCACATTTTGCCAAACATCAGTGAAAGAAACGGGAGGAAACTAGTCGCTCTGGCCGGTAGTGAAGGGGATGTTGGGAAGGAAGCCGTGAGCGTAGCACCTGCAGCTTTACCTTTAGCACCTGCAGCTTTACCTTTAGCACCTGCAGCTTTACCTTTAGCACCTGCAGCTTTACCTTTAGCACAGATAGAAGCCGGGGCGGGTGTACTGCCGTGGCCGCGGTAGTGACAGGGAGTTTGGGAATAATGCGGCTTCTATTGACAGCTGTTTGGGACAAATACGTGTTGTTCATCCTGACACTTTACCCAGTAGAGGAGGGAGAGGCAGGGGTAAACATAATCAGCGAGAATGCGCTAATCAAAGCAGTGATCGTAATAAAAGTGATGGCTGTGTGCTGTGCTTTATGAGAGGTCCCACACTCTAAAAAACTATGCCACATGAATGGATAAGAAAAGATAAAGCAACTGCAACCACACACATACAGTACATGTGTATATTTCTCATAACTATTTGCATACATTTTACTAGTTATGGTTTATAAGAAGTTGTAGTTATTCTTTATTTTGGTATTGTTGCTTTTACAAATTACTGTTATAAAAAAAAAATTCAGAAAAAGAAAAAAAAATGATTATAATATGTTCATTAGTGTGTATGTACTGTAAATAACATAACCACCAATATATAATGTCATGGTATGCAAATTATATGCAAATTAGATGCTTAAATTGCTTTATTTACTTAAATACTTTGGGTCATACCTGACATTTTTCTAGTTTAGAGTAGGACTCTATCTCTTATCATTTTCAAACCTTTTGAAATTTGGATCTCAAAAATCTGTATTTTTTAAATAAACCCTGGCGCCTAAAGGGGGCAAGAGGGTGACAAAAATTATATGGGCATTATAGCCAAAATAAATGATAGTACTTGGATACTTAAGTACATTTGAAGGCAAATACTTTTGTACTTTTACTCAAGTGAGAGTTAAAAGGGAGTACTTTTACTTTTACTGAAGTAATATTTTACCTAGTGTATCTGTACTTTAACTCAAGTACTTGGTTTTGTACATCGTCCACCACTGGCAGTTCCAGTGATACCTATCCATCCTCTAATCTTTGTGACTATATGAGATCCAAGGTGAACTCCATGCTCAAGGAACATCAGTGTCAGATCGCACCATCCGTCGTTGTTTGAGCCAAAGTGGACTACATGGGAGACGACCAAGGAGGACACCGTTGTTGAAAACAAATCATAAAAAAGCTAGACTGGAATATGCCAAACTACATGTTGACAAGCCACAGAGCTTCTTGGAGAATGTCCTATGGACAGATGAGACAAAAATGGAACTTTTTGCCAAGGCACATCAGCTCTATGTTCACAGACGGGAAAATGAAGCATATCAAGAAAAGAACACTGTCCCTACTGTCAAACATGGAGGAGGCTCTGTTATGTTCTGGGGCTGCTTTGCTGCATCTGGCACAGGGTGTCTTGAATCTGTGCAGGGTACAATGAAATCTGAAGACTATCAAGGGATTCTAGAGAGAAATGTGCTGGCCAGTGTCAGACAGCTTGGTCTCAGTCGCAGGTCATGGGTCGTGCAACAGGACAATGACCCAAAACACAGCTAAAAACACCCAAGAATGGTTAAGAGGAAAACATTGGACTATTCTAAAGTGGCCTTCTATGAGCCCTGACCTCAATCCTATTGAGCATCTTTAGAAGGAGCTGAAACATGTCGTCTGGAAAAGACACCCTTCAAACCGAAATAACTGGAGCAGTTTGCTCATGAGGAGTGGGCCAAAATACCTGCTGAGAGGTGCACAAGTCTCATTGACAGTTACAGGAATCGTCTGATTGCAGTGATAGCCTCAAAAGGTTGTGCAACAAAATATTAAGTTAGGGGTACCAACAATTTTGTCTATGCCTGCTCCATGAGTTTATTTTTTAAAATAATTCCGTTGAAGCATGGTTGAAAAGCAATGTCTGACTTTCATTGGTTAACATTCATAGAATTCTTATTTATTATTACTTTTGTCAGAATAAAGTTTTTTCTGTGACCATTGTGAGTTTTTCTTTCATTGACCGAAGGGTACCAACATTTTTGTCCACGTGTGTGTGTGTGTGTATATATATATATATATATATATATATATATATATATATACATATGTGTATATATATATGTATGTGTTTATGTGTATATATATATATATATATATATATATATATATATATATATATGTATATGTGTATATATATGTATATGTGTATATATATGTATATGTGTATATATATGTGTATATATATATATATGTATATGTGTGTATATATATATATATATATATATATATATATATATGCTACTACTCCAGTAACCCTAGTCAGAGGGGTTACATGAAGAGAATGTGGGATAAATGGTTACTACGAAACCCACAATCCAGGCTTACATCGAAGCAACTAGTAGCTCAGTGTTCCGACATCCACAAGCAGCAGCTGCTATCACAACTTGAGATTGACGAGATACAACACAAAAAAAAATGCTACGGCAAGGGGGAGCCAGGACGCAAGGTCAGAGGGGAGCCAACAGGTGCTCCCCAACCGGAGATTGGGTATGAAGCCCCAACAATTGAAATAACGCTGAACGAGGCAGCGACTGACCTGAAAGACAAGATCATGGCGAGAATGAATGCAAGGCAACCCCGACGCCAATTACAACGGCTAAGTGAAGTACGATCAGAAAGTCTCCTAGAAGATGTGAATGCAGCATTGAGTGCGATCCCTACCACATCCATCACTGAAACCAATGAGCTGCTATACACCTCCGCAGCAGTGATCCTCGAGATGCTTGGCTATAAGAGCAACCATGGGAGCCATGAGAAATAGTACCCACCATGGAAACAAAGGCTGGAGGCTAAGATCAAGCAGACACGTAGAGAAGTAAGCCAACTGACAGAGGCCAAGAAAGGTGCAATGAGAAAACAGGTACCCAAGAGGTACAACCAGATGCCCATACCTGAAGCACTTGAAACTGCCAAACAAAGGCTCCAAGCCTTGGCCAGCCGCCTAACGAGGTACACGAGAGAACGAAGCCAGAAGAATAAACCGGCTGTTCGCAACTCAACCTGCAAAGTGTATGCTCAATGGCAGGGTAATAACAGCAGAGCAGACCCTCCAAGGCTGGAAACTGAACAATACTGGAAACGTATATGGGAGAGGGAGGCATCACACAACTGCAATGCACAGTGGCTGGTGGCTCTGAGAGAGGACCACAGCAACCTCCCTGAACAGAATCCAGTTACCATCACAGCGGCAGACATCCAAGAAAGACTCTCAGGTATGAAAAACTGGACAGCACCGGGCCCTGACAGGATCCACACCTACTGGCTAGAGAAGCTCACTGCACTCCACGAGCGACTTGCAGCACAAATGAACCAGCTGCTAAGGGATGGGACGCACCCTGAATGGCTTACCAAGGGCGTAATCCTGATCCTGAAGGATCCCACAAAGGGTACAGTCCCATCTAACTATCGGCCAATAACCTGTCTCTCCACAACATGGAAGCTCATGTCAGGCATCATTGCGGCTAAGATAAGTGGGCACATGGATCAATACATGAGCAAAGCACAGAAGGGCATCGGCAAAGAAACCAGAGGAGCTAAACACCAACTCCTGGTTGACAGAACAGTCACCCAAGACTGCAGAACCCGACACACCAACCTGTGCACTGCCTGGATTGATTACAAGAAAGCATATGACTCAATGCCACACACATGGATCACTGAATGCTTGGAGATGTACAACATCAACAGGACTCTAAGAGACTTCATTGCAAATTCAATGAGGCTGTGGAAAACCACCCTTGAGGCCAATGGCAAGCCACTTGCACAAGTATCCATCAAATGTGGCATATACCAAGGAGATGCTCTATCCCCACTGGTGTACGCCTGGATAGATCTCTAACATTCAAACAACATCTTGAAGAAGTGACGGCCAAAGTGTCATCAAGGGTGGCAATAATTCGACGTCTCGCTGGTACTAGCTGGGGTGCAACTGCCAAGGTGCTTCGAATATCAACAGTAGCTCTCGTCTTCTCCACAGCTGAATACTGTGCCCCAGCCTGGTGCAGAAGCCCACACGCCAGGAAAGTCGACACTGCCATAAATACCGCCCTTCGGACTATAACTGGCTGCCTGAATTCTACCCCTGTCTACCATCTGCCAACACTAGCAGGAATTGCCCCAGCCAGCCTCCGACGAGAGGCTGCTACCCTCGCTCTTGCAAGGAAAGCCCAACGATGCAACTGGCATATCCTGCACAATACCACCACAACAGCACTGCCTCCTCATAGACTGAAGTCCCGCCACCCGTACAACAAGGCGGGCACAAGACCTGCTCAGGTCCATTCCTGAGGACCTGTCTACAGAGGCATGGCTCGCGGCAGCTTGGAAGCAGGAGTGGGAGTCAGCAGGACCCTCACGAATCCACCGTTACATCTTTGACCCTGGAGGCGGTCTTGAAGGAGAGGATCTGCCACGTCGGCAATGGACTCTGCTAAACCGCCTGCGAACTGGGGTGGGACGTTACAAAGCATCGATGAGGAAGTGGGGCCTGGAGGACAGAGCAGTGTGTGAGTGTGGGGAGCCAGAGCAGACCGCTGAGCACATAATCACCACCTGTCCACTGTATAAACCACCTTGGAGGCCGGCCTCTTCGACGTGGGACCTGAGATGAGAACGTGGCTGAGTTCTACTGAGCTGGA
>CM044558.2:1885445-1992945 GCA_024416835.2 Perccottus glenii
TGCGTAATATCATCTCCGCCAAAAAGCGGAGGTCCTGAAATTGGCACGCTCAAGGCCGCAACAAAATCCAATGGAGAATAAAGACTTCATGTTGGCACCCTCAGGAGCCCGCTGTTTTTTCTCCGCCACCACTGGCGTTTCAGGGAGCAGTGGTCTCCAGCGCAATGTTAAGTGTCCGGCCGTCTCCTGCCTTGGTTCAGGACGGCGGGTGAACCGCAAAACGACGTGCCGAAACTAGTGCTCCTGTCGGAGAAACTGGCAGCATGGATGCTACTGCCAAATATCTCCCCATGGGTAATGAGGACTGTGGCCAGAGGCTATAGAATTCAGTTCGCCTATCGTCCTCCGCGTTTCAACGACGTGGTCTCCACTTCTATGAAACCAGGACGAGCACATGTTTTGACACAGGAACTGCAGGTTCTGCTGGGGCTATAGAACGTGTTCCCCCACCAGACAGACAATCCGGGTTTTACAGCCGGTATTTTCTAGTTCCGAAAAAGATCGGAGGGCTGCACCCGATTTTAGACCTTTGCGGGTTAAACCGCTACCTTAAAGCATTAAAATTCAAAATGCTCACAATAAAAATGATTGTGTCCCAGATCCGATTAGGCAACTGGTTTGTCACCATCGATCTAAAGGACGCATATTTTCACATAGAAATCTTGCCACAGCACAGAAAGATCTTGAGGTTCACTTTTGGGGGCGATGCGTACCATTATCGGGTTCTTCCGTTCGGCCTGGCCTTGTCACCCCGTACATATACAAAATGCATGGATGCAGCCTTGGCTCCTCTGCGACTACAGGGCATCCGCACTTTGAATTACATAAACAACTGGCTTATATTAGCTCAGTCTCGGGAGCTAGCGCTTCGACATCGGGATGTCGTCCTAGCTCATCTCGACTCTAGGCTTGAGACTCAACGCCGAGAAGAGCATTCTCTCGGCCGCCCAGAGGACAACATATCTAGGGGTTGTTTGGGACTCAACCAAGATGCAGGCACATCTGTCTCCTGCACGTGTCGGGTCCATTCTAACTACCCTGAAAGCTATCAGGCTAGGCCAGGAAGTGACTGTGCACTTCTTTCAAAGAATATTGGGTCTCATGGCATCTGCATCCACGGTGATACCTTTGGGCCTTCTGCACTTGAGACCGTCTCAGCTGTGGCTCAGAGCCAGGGGGTTTCATCCAAGGGCCCATCCCCTAAAGCAGAGGGTTACGCGCCAAGGGCTTCGTACCCTATTTATGTGGTTCAGACCCCTGGTTCTCACTTTGGGTCCCACTCTAGGTCCATGTTGTCGTCGCATAATGCTAAAGTTCCATTCTTGACCTTAAATCCGGTCATTCTTGAGGCCTTCTGTCCTCTGCCATTTACAACACCGGAGCAGGAGAGACTTCACTTACTGTGTACAGTACGTGCCCTCCAGACTTATGTCCACCGCACTAGCCAGTGGCGTAAGTCTGAACAGCTGTTTATATGCAACGGGGGCTGCAAGCTCGGGGCTGCAGCCACCAGACAGACTATATTGTCTGTTTATGTTTGTGCACACTTCACAACCCGAGGGGTCCAGACACTTACAGTGCAGCGGCATTGGTATTCTCGTTTTCCATAGCGTAATGCTACGCAGCATCGAGTGTAGCTTTTAATAGGGAACGTCTCGGGTTACTAGACTGTAACCCTGTTCCCTTAATGTTTGTCTGTACTGTATTTGTGAAATGTAAAGCGACCTTGAGCTACGGAAAGGCGCTATATAAATAAAACTTCTTCTTCTTCTTCTTAAAAATCGAATAAAACTTCTTCTTCTTCTTCTTAAAAATCGGGAACGAGATGCTGTGCTGCAATGCCGCACTGGCCGTGTCAGGGCGCTCTTTAGACAAAGTTGACCTGAAGACGCTTCCGCGTCATGTGTTATTATACCCTCTGTTCAGGTGCGCGCAATCACACAGGTGCCGCTGATGAGCTGCGTCACCAACAGAGGTATTATAAGCCAATTCTTGGCGTGTTTGACACACGTGCTTCACAACTGTTCACACAAAGAATGTTCCCCATAGCGTAATGCTACGCAGCATCTAGTTCCCGCTTTGGGAACAGGGTTACAGTCAAGTAACCCGAGACGTTCTTTTCAGGTCATGTTAAATTCATGTCCTTCTGGAACTAGACTAGAAATTACTTGCCACGGGACTTCTGCAGCTGGAGCTTGTGCTGAGGAGGGTGTATGAAAGATGCGCCTCCTACAGCTTTCACTGCAGTGATATAAAATCTAATGTTTTGTTTTTCTTCCTCTAGCAAACCTTCCCCTGTGGCCTTGATACATGCGTGTCTGTTTTGCTTCATTCTTGCAACAATTAAACTTGGCCATTGCTTTTTAAATTAAACTCTACGTGTCTTTCTGGATTACATAAGGATATAGAATTCCTATAACAGTTTTTAACTTTTGTGTACTTATTTAGCTATTCACTTATGCATGTGTTCACTTTATGTGCCTTATGGTTTATGTTTTGTAGGGTTTATAATCAAGTATTGGATGTTACATGAATACATCCAGAAGCATAGAAAATATTATTATAAAAATATAAAAGAAAGCATAATGTCAGAGTATATGGTTTTAAAACATTATTAGTTTATTGCACTCACACAAGATCTGGTCAAAGATAAGGATATGGGTGCCTGGTACAAGGGGAATTAGGACAAAGGTTAGGAGAAGGAGGTCTCTACTAGAAGGAGGGGTCTTCTGTCCCCCTTTGGAGCAATCGTAAATTTGTGAACTGTCATGTAAAAACTGAATAAAAACCCAAGTTTGGTCTGCAGACCTTTAGTAAAACTGGGGATAGTCTACTCGGGTCATTTGTTGTTGTTACAATAAAGTCTCTATGGAATTAAACTCGTTGCCTGCTCATGAGTTTCTTGCTTATGGTGTTTTGATGGCTAGGGGTTCAGTATCAGACACGACAGGATTTAAACATAGACCCTTTAAAAGTAAAAAAAAAACACAAACTTACAGAGAGCTTTGTTGATATTATGTTTAATCTTTTCTTATACCCAACAAAACACATGGCAATGGTGTTTTGGGGGAAAGTGATGTGGACAAAGCATGCAGGGACTTTGTGGGTGTGTTCAAGCAGATGAGTTATGCTCACTGCCCGGTTACTGCAATGGGTTACACCCAGAGGGATGGGTCTGGCCCATGGATGACAAAGAAAAAGTATTATAGAAAAAGATGATTATATAAATTTAATTGAAGGAAATAAAACTATATAAAAGTATTATAGAAAAAGATGATTATATAAATTTAATTGAAGGAAATAAAACTATATCCGGAGAATATTTCTTACATTGTTAATTTATAGACCATCGAAAAGCTTGTGACAAGAAATCATGCAAAACTAGTTTTGATCAATATAAATGATTGATGTTTGTATCACCTAAGGTAAAATGTATCATATTTGCGGATGATACCACTTACAGTTACAGTTAAAGACCTACAACTAATGGTAACTGAGATTACAACAGAGCTGAACAAAATGAAGGAATGGTTTAACCCATTTAAACCCATGATTTCCCATTAAATATAGTATAAACATAAGTGATGCTATTTGGAGAACAAAGAAAAAGATGAATAAATAGAGATACTAATTGATGAAATAACAATAGAATGAGTTAAATGGCATAAACAGTTTTTGGTTTATTGATCCATGGATATCCCATGTCTGGTTAACATAATACCAATAACAATAACAATAATGGTTCATTACAGTTAAAGATGAGTTTAAACTGAATAATAAACTAAATAATAGTGACATGACTTTTCTGGAGAAGCACTATTTTAGTTTAGCTATTTTATTACAACCAACAAAGATTAATTAATTACACAAAATATACTGTAACTGCTAATAAAAACTGAAAGTTAGACAAAACCATCCTAATGATCTGATAAAACAGAATGGCAATAAATGTGCTCTTAGCTGAAAGGGCTGGGGTCTGCAAAATGATTTACTCCCAAATAACACAGCTCTTGATAAAAGCATAACTAAGGCCTTCAAAAAAAAAAGGACATCACACTCTAGCAGATGAGTATTCTGGCATAGAGGACTTAAATTCAACCTAGTTTGACAAAATGTTTAGGAAATTGGCTGGGATTTTAAAATCTTTATTAATATAGATATACTTGTTGTGATTATTTTGACCATATCATCATTTTATTCATAATTTCCAACTCCAAGCTGTATAAACGTGAATTCTTATTGGATTTAATGCATATCAGGTGATGTGTATTTGTGTAACAAGGAGGGTGTGGCCTAAGGAGATCAACACTCTATATCAAGGTGTGCATAATTATTAGCCAGATTCTTCTCCTCAGGAAAAATGGGCCAAAAAAAAGAGATTTAACTGACTCTGAAAAGTAAAAAATTGTAAAGTCTTTCACAGGGATGCAGCACTCTTGAAATATCATAGATATTGGGGCGTGATCACAGAACCATCAAACGTTTTGTAGCAAATAGTCAACAGGGTCCCAAGAAACGTGTCGAGAAGAAAAGACACAAATTAACACCAAAGATTTGCAAAGAATCAAACGTGAAGCTACCAGTAACCCATTATCCTCCAGTGCTGCCATATTCCACAACTGCAACCTCCCTTTAGTGTCAAGAAGTACGAGGTGTTCAGTCTCAGAGACATGGCCAAGGTAAGAAAGGCTGAAACCTGACCACCTCTGAACAAGACACAGAAGTTCAAAGGTCAAGAATGGGCCAAGAAATGTCTGAAGACAGATTTTTCAAAGGTTTTGTGACTGATGAGATGAGAGTTACTCTTGACGGACCAGATGGATGGGCACATGGTTGGATCAGTAACAGACACAGAGCTCCACTTGGACTCAGACACCAGCAGGTGGAGGTGTGGTACTGGTATGGACAGGTATTATTAAAGATGAGCTAGTTGGACCTTTTCAGGTTGAAATAGACTCAAAATTAACTCTCCAATTTTTAGCAGTGTTTCAGGAAAAAGTCTGCATCTTTCAAGAAGATTTTGATTTTTATGCAAGACAACGCTCCATCACATGCATCAAAGTTCTCCACAGCGTGGCTGGACAGTAAAGGTCTTAAAGATGAAAAACTAATGACACCTGACTTAAACCCTATTGAGAACTTTTGGGCCCTTCTTAAGCAGGACATGTACAGTGAAGGTAAACGGTACACCTCTGAACAGTGTCTGGGAGGCTGTGGTTGCGGCTGCACAAAAAGTTGATTCTGACCAGATCAAGTAACTGACTGACTCCATGAATGGAGGGCTTGTGACTGTTATCGAAAAGAAGGGTGTCTATATTGGTCACTGAGTTTGAAATTTAAGAAATGTTTATTTGTAAATTTTGAGTTTGTTTATTATTGTTTTTATTTAGTTGCATAATAATTCTGCACACTAATAGTTGCTTAATAATGGTGTACACAGTGTACAGGCACCTGCCGGACGGCACTATGGTCAAGGCATCTACCTCAGAACAATCTGATCTGGGGTGGTCATCGTTTGCATTACACTGACAGGAAGATGGCTCCATGACTGATCATATTAAAGTCCTGAGGGTCGTATGGTTCATTTAATTTATTATGCTTAAGAGAATTGATTTTAATCATTATGACTGTGCATATGTCTCACTCCATGATTTTTTTTCTTTTTCTCTCAGGGACAGGAAATGAATAGGAAGTGTCAGGCCTGAGCGCTGAGTCAGATGGGTCGACCAGTTCATCTCAGACTTTTCTGAATTTTATTAGTTGTTTTGGAGTGATACTGTGTCTCTGATTTATTAAATTTGAAAGTACCATGGGATTAATTAGTGGAACTTTGATTGCCTTTGATTTTACATGAACAACATGATTTGATTTTTCATGTTACATTATGTTAATTTTTTGTTTTTGATTTCATAGTTGTTGCTCTGTACGTTAATTGACGCTGCCTTTGGGGGAGGAGCGGGCGAATGGTCAAGGCTGGGTTTTTGCTCCTGCCATAAATAAACAATTCACATCTAGGCTATGTTTTAGGTTTATACTTAGCATAAATAGGGGGAAATGTCATGGGAATTAAATATTTCTTATTGTTATTAAGTACTGGTTGCTCTTAGTTCTGCTCATGTCATGTTTCTCAGGCTAATCCAAACCATAGATATGGACATAGACATAACCACTTACACCCTGCCCCTGGAAAAAAATGCCTCCTACCTGTGTATGTACGGCATGATATAATATCTCATGTATTGTTTATCTTTGATAGCAAACCTTATCCTGTACCATTGTTAGATGTGTGTGATTTGCTTAATTCTTGCAAGGAATTAAAACCGTTTTTATAATTGAATACTGTCAACTGTCTTTGTTGTCTCTCTCATTAATCTGAACTACAAATTATTTTTACACAAAACGGTTATGGTCGTGTCAAGCCAGACCGAAACACTAATTTTTTTGAATTTAGACCTCAGAGACATGAGGTACAGTTATGTCAGTGCACTGAGTACAGTAAAAAGTAAAACTTGTAAAATAAAAGTCACAACTTACAATAAAAGCTTGTAACATTTGCAGTTCAGTTAATTGTGGGGTAACATTTAGAGACAGACACTCACAGCCATTCAAAGTCACATGCATTCACTATGGGACATTTAGATAAACCTTTAGTTGATTTGAGAAAGCTGGATCCAAAGAAAACCCACAGCAGCACAGGGAAGGCATGCAGACTCCACACAGAAAGGTAGACCTGTTCATGACAACAGAATTTGATGAATATGTACTTATTGAGCAAATATTTTTTTTATTAGGAAGCTTGATATTGTATGTACCAATTTTTATTATTAAGTTTATTTTAAACATTTAAAACAATTAAAATATACATTTTTTATAAAATAAATGTGAATTTATATAATCTCACCCCCCTTTCAATTTATAACCAGATATATCTTCACCAATGTCTCTACAGTATTGTAAATACATGCCTTTGGCTTTATGCAGCCAACCACAGTTATCTGCAGTCTGACAAACAATTTATTGTTCTCTGCTGAATCACTTTGTGGAATGTGTCAACAACAAAAAAACAGCAAGTTCAAAGGCAGTGTCGAACAATGGAACCGAACAGTTCATATTAATACTTCCACTTGAAAAAAAAAGTAGCACACAACAATGTTATCCAAAAGATCCAGCCAAGCACCTCATCGCCTGTCTGTCTCAGCCGAGTTAACTAACGACAAGTGCTCTGAAGCAGAGACCGGGGTGTGTTTGGTCAAATTAGGAGTTGTGAGCAGATCGGTGGCAGGCTGCCCTCTCAGCGGTTGGGGCGTCGTAGTCAGGCATGCTTTGATTTCCTAATTAGGAGCATTTAGAAACAGTAAACATGTAACTTGAGCAATAACGAGCCGGTGCTGCTGCCCCCACCCCGCTGTATCCACCACCAGGATCAAGCAGAGAATGTAATTTGGCATTTGAATAAACAGAAAGCGCTGGAGTGTGAACAGACCTGGTCGTGTTGTTGTTTTGAGATTGATTTCCTGCGTCGTTTTAAGCTTAATGTTGCGTTCATATCCCTGTCAAGACGTGACGCTAGTGAGAACTCGGTGGCAGTTTGGTAAGTCCCTTAGAACCAAATCTCCGGTTTGTGTCTGATTTTTTTCACACATGGATGACACAACAGTCTCAGCCAACCAAACCGTGAATGTTTTTTTCTGCTTTGACGAGTCACGCTAATGGCTCCCAGACGCTGGGCTGTTCAAGAGATATACAAAAATTGATTTAATTTTAAGTAAGGCATGGGGTATAGTCTTTTGTGCTATGTGTCTTGTTAACTACAAGTCTAACAAAGCACATAAAACTTAACTTCTCTGTGCATCCGGGAAAAATTAATGCTAATCAAATGTATTTATTTTCTCAAAAACAATTGATACGCCTGAACAGTGCACATGATTTTGTGCCATTTTACTGCCATTGATGCCATTTAACTAGATGTTACTAGATGCAGCAACATTTATCAGAAGATCAAATACAATTTTATCTAAACTGTGTATACAGAATAATGATTGGAGAAGTTTTGTGGCAAACAATTTATTAATTAAGATTGTTGTGTGTAGTTCAGCAAGTTATATCATTTGCAGCTCATACATAGATACTAGAGCACAATTGCAGGGGCAAATCTGTTGGGGGTTATTAACTAAAATGTAGGACTATTGGGAAGCTGTTATCAGGATATATATCAGGATATATTGGTGTAGATAAATAAATATAGCCTAAAACACTTAAAAGGTATGTGTATCACTTAGGCAAAAGAAAACACTTACTGTGTTCCTTTTTGACATTTTAATGAAGCCACCTCAAAGAGTAAATTGACACAATACTGTTCATCATGGTTGCCTTGATTAGCCGGTATTTTCAATTTCATTTGGACATTCGGGTTCAAATTTCCCGCATACACAAACACCCAGGGACACTCATCGCAAACATAAAAAAAACGCAAGCATTATCGAGTGTAACCAAAAGAGTAAAGTCGGACTCTAATCGATGATGGCCATCATTAAAATGACCCCGTCTTGGCTTCTTTTTTACTAAAGAGGTAAGACAGAATTGTCTTGTCTGGTGCTAACTATAAAGCTATAAAGCTATAGCAAATTGTGAATGCTAGTTAGTGAATATCACATTAGAGTGCAAACCAAATGTAACTTCTTGATCATAGCTGGCAAAAAACATTTCAAATGATACTGTAAATGTCATGACTGCATTGTGATCCTGACTGTGAGATCTGAAAATGATTATATTATAAATTACGTGAATTATTTTCTTATTAAAGATGTGAAACTAGCTTGGAAATATTTTTATGATGCTTTGTCTGAAATTATCAACAAACATGCACTGTTTCGCAAATTTAGAGTAAAAGGTCTCAACAATCCCTGGTTCTCCTGTGAGCTGTCTGAACTTTTGAAAGAAAGAGATGATGCTTGGGCTAAGGCCAGAAAAACAAAGTCTCAGGTCGACTGGCTGAGTTTTAGACAACTCAGAAATCACTGCACTTCCCTTTTATTAAAAAGAGTAAATCTGAATATTACTTGTCTAAAACCACAAGTAATTTAAATGACCCAAAGAAATTTTGGAATGTTATTAAATCATCTTGGAAACATACAGACCAATGAACTCCCAACATGCATTGTGGAAAATTCACTTATTCTGACAGATAAATCTGAAATACTAAATTGTTTTAACAAACATTTTGTTTCATCAGGTTGTCTATATGAGACATTGAATCCAACTACCAAAACTTTTGAACAGAAAGGGCATTCATCGCCCCCCCCCCATTACCTTCCTCAATTGACTCGTTTGTTTTCAGACCAGTGACTGAGGCAGAGGTCTACAGAGCTCTTAAAGAGCTGGAAACAGACAAATCTGCAGGTCCAGACAATCTTGAGCCTTTTAGGTGAAAAGATTTTATAACTGAACACTTGACATATCTTTTTAACTTTAGCCTTTTAAACAATGTCATTCCTATGGTCTGGAAGTCTGCTTTTGTTCTTCCTTTGTTGAAAGGAGGGGACTCGGCCGATCTTAATAACTACAGGCCGATTTAAAAGTTATGTATCCTGGCAAAGGTCTTTGAGAAAATTGTTGCTGAACAGCTTAAAAAAATGATTGAGGTTCATGAAATTTTATCAAACAATCAATCTGGTTTTCGAAAATTACACAGTACAATAACTGCTGCAGTTAAAGTAGTTAATAATATCATTGAGGCTCTTGATTATAAAAAGTTCTGTACAGTGTTGTTTATTGACTTGTCAAAGGCCTTTGACACTGTTGATCATGTGACATTGTTAAATCAGCTTCATAAAATTGGTCTGTCTGACACTGCTATTGGCTGGTTTTCTAACTATCTATCAGGTAGAACTCAGTGTGTACACCTAGCTGGCATGTCTTCCTCCTTTCTTTCAATAACTAAAGGAGTACCCCAGGGTTCTGTTCTGGGGCCATTGCTGTTTTCTATTTATGTGAATGATCTTGGTGAAAAGGTGTCAAATGCTTTTTTCACTTTTATGCTGATGACACAGTTATCTATTGTTCCTCTCCTTCAATTGAACAAGCCTTTGATTTCTTACAGTCTGCATTTGATGCTGTTCAGTCTCATCTAAATCAGCTGAGGCTAGTGTAAATGCAGACAAATCTAAAGTTATGGTTTTCTCAAACAGAAAACAGCT
Organism: Perccottus glenii; assembly: GCA_024416835.2. Classification (NCBI taxonomy): domain Eukaryota; kingdom Metazoa; phylum Chordata; class Actinopteri; order Gobiiformes; family Odontobutidae; genus Perccottus; species Perccottus glenii. Next base: position 1,895,642 of record CM044558.2, read on the forward strand.
ACCCTCTCAGCTCCCTAAAATAAAAACAGCTGATGGAAAAGAAATCCAAAAAGTCTCTTCTTATAAGTATTTAGGCTTTGTTATTGATGAAAATGTGTCCTTTAAACAACATATTGAGCATCTTGTACGTAAACTGAAGCTAAAGCTCAGTTTTCTTTTCAGAAACAAATCATGTTTCTCTGTTTATACCAGGAAATCTTTAATTTCTGCAACTTTTTTTACCTTTATTGGATTATGGCGATCTCCTTTTTATGAATGCATCGGACCGTCTTTTAAAAAAGCTGGACACTGTTTATCATTGTGCTTTACGTTTTATGACTGGCTGTGGAAATGTATGTATGTTCGCAGGTGGTCTCATTTGTTGACTTTCATTTATAAATGTATTCTTGGGCTCCTCCCATCTTACCTCTGCACATACATGTGTAAAAACCAACAACAGTATGCTCTGCGTTCTCAGAAGAACATACTGATGGTGGTTCCCAGAGTCAGAACAGAGTTTGGTAAAGCAGTGTTTCAGTAACTGCCCCCTGTGCATGGAATGAACTTCATCTATCTATATAAAAGGTTAATTTTTTTTCTTTTTTTTTAATAAAGCAGTGCTTTCTGAGAGCTACGTTTAAATAAATAAACACTACTTCTGTTGTAAATTGTCTGTTTACATTATGATTATGCCCATTGGGGTGTATGTAGTAAAGAAATGCTACGTATAAGACATTCAAATGCCAGTTCATAAGACATTATGAACAAGGAGCATTTGATTATTAGAGTTCAGGCGGCGCTGGTGGAGTGAGCTGAGTGAGTGGCCTTGTCTTTGAGGGAGTACAGGGAGTAACAGGAGAATAAGGCTATGTCCACACGAAGCCAGTGCATCCCCTATCCGATCTTGAGACGGCGTTGTCTCAAGAAAATATCTGCGTACACACGAAACCACTGACACCGGCTGAAAACGATGTAGTATATATGCCAGACCAGTATGGGGCGCTGTAATTCTGCCACAGATATACACTATACACGGAGAAGAAGACTTTGAGCATGCGCATAACCTTGCGCACTGCAGAAGAAGACGAAGACCTAAATATTTATTTTCTAATAAAAACAAGTTCTCAAATTGTTGCAGTCATTTATTTAGAGTGTAGTAATTGGTGCCCTCATGTTTGTTGTTTGCTCTTCAATATACGGACTGAGTTCTGAGTGCTTTGGACATGCGGAAATTCTCTCTCCATTCATTTTCTCCAGGTTGCTCTCCTGGTTCTCTTTTTGTGGATCTAAGAGCATGTGGCGTATGGTGTTGTCCATTATCGCTTGTTGCTCACCACAACTGCATAGAAGCAATAGATTTTGCTGTAATAAAGCTAGTAGGCTTAGTAGCTTCTGCAGCACGAACTCAATCATGTAGTCCGCCATTATTGTTGTTGCTGTTACGTGTGACGAGGCCGACACGTGATGCGATGACATCATCGTTTTCACAAAATAGACGGATTGGCTGTACACACGACACCGCAAGGCTGAAGGTTTCAGATTTATCCACTTTAGAACCCGGTTACAGATAATAGCGGATTCAGTCTCCCAAAACGCCGGATCCGTGTGGACGAAACGCCAATACGATACAAAATGTATATGGATACAGTGATTTGTGTCTCCGTGTGGACAGCCCCTAAGATAAGACCCAGCTGCTGGCCAGACTTCTAACCGAGAGAAGGGACTTGAGAAAGGAGGGAAGGGAGACAGAAATTTGTAATTGATATATTTTTACCTTCATCCAGATCATAATCAATCAGTTCTGGTTCTCAATTCAAGTGCGTGCATCCATTTCGTGGAGTAACCTTGATGTTTCCTATCCATGATCAGGTCCGTAATACCACGTAGCAGCTCAGCGGTCTGTTTCTAGATGTTGTCCACTCTTCTCTGGATGAAACCCCTTCATATCTGTTGAGCTGCATAACAGCTCACAGGTCTGACTCTCAGTGTTGTCCGTTCTTTTCCTGTATGTCCACAGTCTGTGCTGAGATGTCAGTCAGCTCCTCGGACTGTGTGTCTCTTTGTTGTAATCCCTTCAGTCTGTCACTCACGTCACAGAAGCACAGTTTAATTTCAGCAGACAGTAGCTGGGTAGATTTAAAGGCAGCTGTTTTTTTTTTTTTTTACAAATTTTTTGATAGTTTAAGGCATTAAACCTCTGTATTAAAGAAATCCAGAAAGAAATACAACTAATAACTCATTATTATTAATAAAAAAAATGTTTCTATATTTTCTCAAACAAAGTTAGGTGCAGCTCCAGAATACAGCTCAAGAGAACTAATACAAAACACAACCCTGAACACTAATTTGTATTATTATTAAGTTTATTTTAAACATTTAAAACAATTAAAATATACATTTTTATAAAATAATGGGGTGCACGTGGCAGAGTGGTTAGCACTCCTGCCTCACATCAAGAAGGTCCCAGGGTGGTCCCTCTTATTTCTTTTCTCTGTTTCCTTATTTTGTCCTTAATTTGAGTTTGTTAAATATATCAGTTCCTTTTTAAGTTTGTCTGGACTATTTCTTTTTTCAAACCTCTTTTGGATGTTCAATGGTAATGTTTTGTTATTTGCTTTTTTAGAACCTTAAACTCTACAAATAATGGTTTTGATGTATTAGTTATAAGTTATATATTAAACACCTAAACATTGTATTTAGACTCTGAGCCTGTCTGGACTCTCTATCTCAAATAATTTGATCCAAAACCAACAGCAATAATGTTTCACATCTAAGTTGCATCACAAACTATAATGCAGATGTTTTATTCTTTTTAGGTTTTGCTCCTATTCTTACTCTAACTTTATTTCTTTGTATTAATCCTCACTCATCTAAGATTTGTGCTTTAATAAAACACTAACAAAAGTCTATTCATCCTTTTTTCATCATCTTTTGCATATTTTATTTACTGTCATTTCTATAAAGACTTAATAATAATCTAGAACTACGCTAGTTTAAGGCTCATTACAAAGAGTTTAATTATAGCTACTGAAATATGATCATATCTTTATATTGTCTTTTAGTCTAAAACATTTAAAACATACCCAAGATTTTACCACAGTTACAGAGCAGGATGAGAACAAATAAAAAAGTCTTAAAATAATAATAAACTGAAAAGCAAAGGTTTCGAACAGGCCGGAGGACTGTACCACTGTGGGAGAAATGAGAAGGGGGTTTCTTTTCAAACTTAAATATAAATATAGTTTACAATAATCTGTGAGTGGGGCATGTATTTTCTATTGAACAGAGAGGCTTATACAATGGACATAAAATAAAAAATAATTCCTATAAAATCATCATATATCAACATTTCTTTCCTGTTTTTTTCTGCACCAATCTCCTAAACCACTCAAAACAGCGGCAACGTGCTGCCAGCCTTGTTTTCTTCTCTTTTTTGCTCCGTCGCCTTTGCCCGCTTCGTTACGCACAACTAAAGAGCGGAAGCATTGCTAAACACACCCTAAATTCAGTATAATGTCGAGTCCAGCAGAGAACAGGGCTGGAGACAATAGTTTGTTGGATAAAAGTCAGCAAAAAAGCTTTATTTTCCTCGAGCCTGTGTTGATTTAGGAGCAGCGCTGTCTGACGCTGTTACTGAACTGCGCGTCATGCAGGGCCGGAACAAGGCATGGCCCATGGGCTAAACCTACATTCTTGACCCCATTGGGGAGGGGGTCTCGTTAGGCCCAACCTCAGAACATTTTTTAAGTTGCCATATGTCTATAACTTCATTAAATTTTTAGTTTATAAAATAATAAAGCATTCTCTTAGTGAATGAGGTGGAAGCAGAACAAAACTGAAATACTCTTTGTCAATTGCCTAAATTATGTATTATGATGATTTTACACTCATTTTAGATTTAAAAAAAGACTAATTCTAATATTTCATTTTTTAATAAAAGCCCTAATGAAGTTTTTTTGGACAAGTAGATCTTGTTGTCAGGGCAAGTAAAACCTAAAAGTCTGCTACTTGCAAGTGCTTAAAAATGTTAATGTCAAGCCCTGTTGATAAAACGTCAGCATTTCAGAAAGTCAGGCTCCATCTGGAAAGTTTGCAATTTTTAAATTTAACTTTCAAGAACAACTTTTATTCAGTAATGACCATTCTCACAATCTTGGTTGGCAATAAGCTTCTATTGTAGCATATTATTAAGTATATTTCGGATACACAGGACCAACACAAATGTGTCTCTCTTAAATCACTGGCGTGTTGAAACAAATGTTTGATACATGGCTAAATATGTGAATGTATTGGCAGCAGCCGTTGGAAATATCAATAAAGGTAGGTCACGGAGTGTAGGATAACCCTTATATAGGCTATTAGTTTGTTAGCTAACATGGTCAGAGTCATGGTTGTAAGGGTTTTCCTCAGGTTGTTTCAACCTTTTATAATGATTAAATTATTCCCAACACTGATAGTAATAAAGGAATAGTTTGGAGCCAAGTCGGAGCCCAGACCATAACCCAACAGAGATGCTATGGATTGACTTGAAGAGGGCCACACACATGAGACGTCCAAAGAATAAGACAGAGTTAAAGCCATTCTGCAGGAAGATTGGGCTAAAGTTCCTCCAACGATGTGCAGGTCTGATCCACAGCTACAGGTAGTGCCTGTTTGAGATCATTGCCAAGGGGGGGGGGGGTCAAACAGTTATTAATTCTAAGGGTTCAGTTCAGTTACTCCACTACCATTTGAATGTTGAATGAGTGTGCTCAATAAAGACATGAAAGATCAGTAATTTTTTGTTTATTTATTTTTAGACACATTATGTTTGTCAATACCCTTGACTTAGACGAAGATCAGATCACATTTTAAGACAAATTGATTCAGAAAACCATAAAATTCCAAAGGTTTACATACTTTTTCTTGCCACTGTATTTGTGGTTTACACTAATATAAAGCCTTAATTAGCTGTAGACTTTATTGGACCCCAAATGAAACTAGTCTCATGTGGATCATATTACATATGGTACATAAATAGACACAACAAAGATTACAAGCCACACTATGCAGCCCATTTTTTCAGGCGCAATGATCTTCAGGAAAATGAAATAGAGCATTGTACAGACAAACCAACATGACATACGTAGTTGCAACTACAGCTGCCGTTACAACATACGTAACATAAACATACAGACATCAGACAACAGCAGGATAACAGCACACGTGGTCACGTGATGGGATTTTTCAGTGGCTTTTTTGTCAGACAGATGTCAAATGGCAGACGGTTGGTAAGGCTGATGTTAGGATGGTAAACCAAGGCCTCTGTGGAGCGATGTATAGGCTGTGCTGGTGTAATGAGCTCAGTGGCCTTGTCCTTGATGGGAGTGCGGGAAGTCTCAAGAGGATAAGATAAGACACAGCTCCAGGCTAGGCTTCTAATCGAAGGAAGGGACTGGGCAGAGGTAAAGGAGACAGAAATGTATAATTTATCTATTTTGATCTTCGGTTATTTATCCGGATCTTAATCAATCAGTTCTGCTTCAAAGCGTCAAGTGCATGTGTCCATTTCGTGGAGTAACCTTGATGTTTCCTATCCATGATCAGGTCCGTAATACCATGTAGCAGCTCAGCGGTCTGTTTCTAGATGTCGTCCACTCTTCTCTGGATGAAACCCCTTCATATCTGTTGAGCTGCATAACAGCTCACAGGTCTGACTCTCAGTGTTGTCCGTTCTTTTCCGTATGTCCACAGTCTGTGCTGAGATGTCAGTCAGCTCCTCGGACTGTGCGTCTCTTTGTTGTAATCTGTCACTCACATCACAGAAGCACTGTTTAATGTCAGCAGACAGTGGCTGGGTAGAGTTTAACCCTAACCCAGCTGTCTAACACATTTTCCGATAGTTTAAGGCAGTCCCCAGACCAATGAGCAGGAACCCCACTACCATAAATCCAAAATAAATACATCCTCAGCGTTCTCCACGAACAGAACTTGCCAGTTCTTCCAAGTGTCCTGTGAGTATTGCCCGCCGCAAAGTGCCCGCCAGGGCAAGTGGGTTCTCCCGGTGCACCCTTCTTTTGAGAAAAGAATTGAGCTCAAAGACCAGGTAATCAGATCCATTTCAGTTCTTTGGAGTCCAGCAGGCAGTAGAGTCAAAGAAATAAGAGAAAATTAGTATGATGAGACGAGATAGCAGAGAGCAGGAGGAGCGCCGGCTTGTCCGAGGGCAGAAACTGTCAAAATATCTGTTTGACTGTTTAACTCAGTATCTCACTGTACACCAACTTTGATTATAAATCCAAATAGGCAGCTAAGAGTAAATTGTGGTGATGACTCATTCACTTCATAAAGGACTGAGACAATTTAATGAAATATCCAACAGGGTTATTACAAATAATTCAAACGGGTAGTCTACATAAAATAAAATAAAAATAATAAAAACAATTTTCAAAATTAATGCAAATAAGTCAAATAAATAAATAAATAAAAAATAAAAAGATTTTTCAGGACTTCATAAGGAACCATGAGACTCCTGATATCATGTCCCACTTTTGTGTTCAGTTTAGTCAGTCTGTTATGTAGTGTATTTCCTTTTCCTGAGCCTTATTAGGTATTGTGTAGTGTCATGCCCCTGTGTGTTATTTCAGATTGACTTCCTGCCCTTGTGTCTTTCCCTCCACTGTGATTACCTGCTCCGCCCCTAATAAAGAGATTTGTAATCTCAGTGGAACTTTTAAATAAAGGTTAAAAAAAAAATAATGTGTTCCACTTGTGCCTATTTGTAGTCTGTGTGTGTTCCCCTGTCCTGTGCCAGATTGTAGCCTCTAGATTGGAGACTCAAGATTGTAGCCTTACCGTTGTGTAAACTATCCAGTGTTTCTCGTATTTGATTTCAAGTTTTTTTTTACCTCTACCCCTGTGTGAGCATTCCAGCGTTTCCTCGTGTAGTTTGTGAAATAAGTCTTCTAGTGTTCATGACTTTCGCCTTGTTTTTGACCACGTCTTTTGGATTTCGGACCTTGTACTTCTGCCTTTGGAAAATAAACCCTTTAAACCATCTGCCTGTGTGGTTTTATGTGGTTTAACCTAGACTGTAACTTTTTTTCTCACTGTAACATCTGCCCAAGGGAAGCTGCTCATATTCACAATGTGTAAAAGATCATTCTAGATCCAGCCAGTCTACTCCCCCAGTAGACTGGCTTCCCCCCGAAGGAGGAGAGACTTTTTTTGCCCATCACTTATTTTGCTACTTTATAATGATCTTAAGTTTTGCTGACTCTAAGAACAGCCAAGCTTTGAGTGTACTGACTGGACTGGGAATTCATTAAAATCAGAACATAGTGATAGAAAGGTGATTTAAGCAATTTTGAGCGTGGCATGGTTGTTGGTGCCAGATGGGCCGGTCTGAGTATTTCACAATCTGCTCAGTTACTGGGATTTTCACGCACAACCATTTCTAGGGTTTACAAAGTTTGGTGTGAAAAGGGAAAAACAACTAAGAAAAAGGATTTTATACTTATTTAATGTACAGTTGTACTCATAAGTTTACATACCCTGGCACAATTTGTGATTGTTTGGCAATTTTTTTCAAAAAATTATAATATACAAATGTGTTGATTCTTTTTAAATCATAATGACAAAAAAAAAATGACCCTGGTGATTTTGGCCTGATAACATGGAACTCAAGGAAAGGGATATAAAAAGATATCCAAGGAATTGAGAATGCCAATCAGCAGTGTTCAAATTGAGGGATTCTGTTGGAACCAAACCAAACCAAGGTCAGGTAGACCAACAAATATTTTATCCACAACTGCCAGGAAAATTGTTCAGAATGTAAAGAAAACCCACAAATAACTTCAGCTGAAATACATGACTTAGATGTGCATAGCTGATCAATTTGAAGTTCTTCACATAGGATCAGATTTGGTCCACAGACCTTAAGTTGGTGACCCCTGGTCTTTACTCTGTGGCAGAAACTCAGAAGGAAGCACGTCCAGATCCAGAACAGATACATCTCTCTAACAAGGGCCACAGACAGGTGAACCATTCTGACTTATTAAATAATGACTTGGCTCATAGATGGTTCAAACTCCGTTTACAGTTTAGCCTCTTTGCTAACACAGATTACTGTTCAAATTCTGTCTGTTCTTCACCGGTGACGTGATATTTAAGGGATTTTTTGTTCATTTTGGAGAGAGTAAAGCTCAGTCTCAGACACAGACTTGTTTTTGTAGCACGCTCGTTTCTTCGGCGCAGAGTTGACTCTGCCCGGGACCGGTCTGTGCAGCAGCAGCGGAGAGACCCAGTCGGTGAGCAACTAAACGCCTTTTGCTAAAGTTGAATTTATTCATACTCCCACACCTCTGATTAGATTGAGGATGAGACTTGCTCAATATCAACATCCACACTCTCGTCGACATGCTAGACATTGTTTGCAACAACTTGTTGAAAGCGAGTTTGCAGTGAACAGAGTGGCCCCTGTTGTTCAAAACATGAATCGCGATTGAATTAACATTTCAACCGACTGAAAACGTCACATATGTGAATCAATTTTTAACCGGCTCACAGTTAATTGTTACATCCATAATGAACATAACCATTGTCTTAAATTAAACTTAATTAAAATGAAGCATAACTAAAAATACACGAAAAATCTGTTTCAAACCATACTATTATCAATAAAACAGACACGTTTGCCAGAGGCACATGCACTTATGATTGGCGTTGCATTTATTGAGGACTGAGCATACGTTTGTGAGGATTAAGAAAATTTTATTTTATCTACCAACCAGAACAAACTCACAAGTTCAATGTCAGTTTTTAGCTTTTAAAATGGTACATTGATGAGATATGGAGCTGGTAAATATCAATGTGGCATTTTTTCAAACACTTTTTTTATTTATTTTCAAGCTTTAACAGCTTGTCCTTGAACTGTATCAGATCCACTTCATGTGGTGATGCCAATTATAATCTTTTAACTTCCATAGTCACTTAGCATAGATCTAGTAATTGTGACATCTTAAAAAGCTTTGGAAGGATCGTTCTGTTGTTGCTTAAGAAACCTGCCCATGGGCTACCTATGCTGCTTAATTAGTCTGTGAAAATAAGGCCACTGTTTAATAGTAATAAGGAATAATTCTTGTCAGTAAGTTATTTGCTGTAAAGTTTAGTTCTAAAGTCACACAGCCAGTTTAGACTGTGAGAAAGTCTTTGGTAATTGGCTGCTAATTACTCAGTAAATGTTGTAATTACAACATTTACTGCTGCTGGTTACTTAGCGCGTGCTGGAACAGATCTGAGGGTCAGCAGAAAGACAGGGGTGTACACTGCACTTTCAAACCCAGAAAGTGTTGGACACTGGAGGTTTTTCTATTAAATCACATGTACACTTATTTGGATGGTTACTAGAGGTACAGTAACTGCTCTGTATTTTTTATTTATGAACTTCAGTTAGAACAGCAACTCCCTCTGTGAATTTAACCCATGGGAGATTACATTAATATCGAACATCAAACTGAGCATAAAAAGGATTTCTCACAAAAAAAAAAAACTCAAGTCATTCCCAGCGAACCTTTATCACATGACAAAAACAACACAAGACGCAACATAAATGCTGGTCATGTGACAATAACTACAATTCAATGTATTTTGCAAATTGGCGACAAATAAAAATTAGACTAAAATTGGTTTACAAAATAAAAACTATGCTAAAATGTCTCTTCATTTTTGTTGACCAAAACGAGACTAAACATTATAATGGTATTTTGTGTCGTTTAGTCGCGTTATTATTATTTTGCTGTATTTCTGTTTCCTGCGTCAGCATCAGGTCGCATTCCGCAGACAAAGGCGAGGTCACTTTCTCAAGCCCCACTCGCGGCATTATTTAAAAGACAACAAACAAAGTTAAGTCTGACACAGAAAAAGGGGCCGATGGCTTGCCAGCTTGTAGTTAGGAAAAAACTAATAGACAACATTTGGATAAATGTTCATTACATAGAAGTGGAAAGGAAAACGGAATGTGCTGTGGAAAAAGACAAGGAGAAATACGGCCACAAAATCACAGAAAAAAACACCACAAGTCTTAAGAGACTCAAGGCATTCCATAATGAAATTGAAAACTGAATGATATGAAATAAAAATGAAACTTTACTTTCTATTTCAGAAAAATCATGCCTAGAAGCTGAAAATGACAGAGACAAACGTGTGAGTTCTTAGTTCCTACCTGACTGACTCCATGTGTACTAAAAAGATACTAAAATACAATTTTTATTTTCTAAAACTAGACAAAATCAGAAGTCATGGATAATGCTGACTAACATAAGACTAAAATACTCAGAGATTTAGTTGAATGAAACTTGACTAGTCTAGAGTATAAATATGATTAAAACTAATAAAAACTAAAATGACAGCTTCACAGAAAGTCTGAACAAAAACTAAAATTTAAACAGGCTGCCAAAAACAATACTGGACATTCCATCAATGCATCATGGACCCATATGGACAAATACATTTTTTCAAACGGTGCCATGTTTACTGAAGACATTTATGAAACAATAACAATTCTGTGTCCGTGTAGACATGGCCGAAGTGACACTGATACAGGTCGTTTTTGCACACACTCAGGGAACACAGGAAACTTAATGATTGTAATGTATCTCTTCTTTTACTTGCTGTAACAGATTTTAGGAATTCAGCAAAAGACAAATATATTCTTTTAACAGTTGTCCTTAAGTTTTTTCTGTTTCTAAAGTCACTGACTGGGATCACACCTTTTTTAATGAGTTGAGTTTTAATAGGAGTCCTGCAAACTGGTTACAGAAAATATTTTGACTGTGCACTCTTGTGTCTTGTATGAACCATTCAACTGGTTACTGACTTTTTACAGTAGGTCCTCCATCTGGACGAGGCACAAGAAAATCAATTTTATACCGATACACAATTCTGTAGTGTAAGTAAGTGTGTTATTTTATTGCTGCTTTTACTGTCAGGGAATGTTGAATCCAACCCTGGTCCAGAACCTTCATGTTTGAGTACTCCTGATGATTTTAAAGCTAAGTGTGGCCTTGGAATTGCTCATCTAAATGTCAGAAGTCTTCTCCCTAAATTAGATTTGATAAAAATCTGGGCTGACAGATTGAACACTGATATTCTTGTTTTGTCTGAAACATGACAAAATCAATCACAGATAATGACATTGCTCTCAGAGATAATAATAATAATAATTGTTAAATTTATATAGCACCTTTCCAGAGCTCAAGGACACTTTACATATCAATTATTCATTCACTCCACAGTCACACACTGGTGGTAGTAAGCTACATCTGTAGCCACAGCTGCCCTGGGGCAGACTGACAGAGACGTGGCAGCCATTCCGCGCCTACGGCCTCTCCGACCATCACCTTCAACATTCTTACGAGGCAAGGTGGGTTAAGTGTCTTGCCCAAGGACACAACGACAGTATGAACTGTGGGGAGAGCGGGAATCGATCCTACTACCTTCACTGAGCTACTGCTGCCCCAGAGGTTACAATGTTTTTATCGCTGTGACCGTCCCAGAAAAGGCGGTGGTGTCGCTCTTTACGCAAGGAACAGATTTTTTTAAAACTGTTCTGTCATCGTTGTCTATCAGTAAAAGGTTTGAAGGTCTTGCTTTGAAATTAGAACTTTATGAGGGCCATTCTATCACAGTTGTAGGCTGTTACAGACCTCCCTCAGCAACAAATGATGCTTTGTCCTTATTGACTGAACCGCTACATTTACATTTATCCAAAGCGACTTACATTATTCTAATGTAATTACCAGTGTTACAGCCACTGGAGGCAAGGTGGGTTAAGTGTCTTGCCCAAGGACACGACAGTATGAACTGTGGGGAGAGCGGGAATCGAACCACCTACCTTCCGGTTGAAAGACGACCACTCTACCACTGAGCCACTGCTGTACAGACAGCTAGAAATGTTAAACTTTAATGAGATTCTTCTTGTTGGGGATTTTAATTGTATTATCACCACTGTCCGACAAACAAAAAAAATTAAAAGAAGACCTAAAATTGTGTTTAAACAGGATTTTAAACATTTCTGTGAACAAGCTTTTTATCATGACTTGTGGATCTGTGACTGGAAAAAGATTTTTCTTATTAATGATGTGGAACTAGCTTGGAAATATTTTTATGATGCTTTGTCTGAAAATATCAACAAACATGCACCGTTTCGCAAATTTAGAGTAAAAGGTCTCAACAATCCCTGGTTCTCCTGTGAGCTGTCTGAACTTTTGAAAGAAAGAGATGATGCTTGGGCTAAGGCCAGAAAAACAAAGTCTCAGGTCGACTGGCTGAGTTTTAGACAACTCAGAAATCACTGCACTTCCCTTTTATTAAAAAGAGTAAATCTGAATATTACTTGTCTAAAACCACAAGTAATTTAAATGACCCAAAGAAATTTTGGAATGTTATTAAATCATCTTCTGGAAACATACAGACCAATGAACTCCCAAAATGCATTGTGGAAAATTCACTTATTCTGACAGATAAATCTGAAATACTAAATTGTTTTAACAAACATTTTGTTTCATCAGGTTGTCTATATGAGACATTGAATCCAACTAACAAAACTTTTGAACAGAAAGGGCATTCATCGCCCCCCCCCATTACCTTCCTCAATTGACTCGTTTGTTTTCAGACCAGTGACTGAGGCAGAGGTCTACAGAGCTCTTAAAGAGCTGGAAACAGACAAATCTGCAGGTCCAGACAATCTTGAGCCTTTTAGGTGAAAAGATTTTATAACTGAACCTTTGACATATCTTTTTAACTTTTGCCTTTTAAACAATGTTATTCTTATGGTCTGGAAGTCTGCTTTTGTTCTTCCTTTGTTGAAAGGAGGGGACTCGGACGATCTTAATAACTATAGGCCGATATCAAAGTTATGTATCCTGGCAAAATGTACAGTACAATAACTGCTGCAGTTAAAGTAGTTAATGATATCATTGAGGCTCTTGATTATAAAAAGTTCTGTACAGTGTTGTTTATTGACTTGTCAAAGGCCTTTGACACTGTTGATCATGTGACCTTGTTAAATCAGCTTCATAAAATTGGTCTGACACTGCTATTGGCTGGTTTTCTAACTATCTATCAGGTAGAACTCAGTGTGTACACCTAGCTGGCATGTCTTCCTCCTTTCTTTCAATAACTAGTGTATCGAGTACCCCAGGGTTCTGTTCTGGGGCCATTGCTGTTTTCTATTTATGTGAATAATCTTTGTCAAAATGTGTCAAATGCATTTTTTCACTTTTATGCTGATGACACAGTTATCTATTGTTCCTCTGCTTCAATTGAACAAGCCTTTGATTTCTTACAGTCTGCATTTGATGCTGTTCAGTCTCATCTAGATCAGCTGAGGCTAGTGTTAAATGCAGACAAATCTAAAGTTAAGGTTTTCTCAAACAGAAAACAGCTACCCTCTCAGCTCCCTAAAATAAAAACAGCTGATGGAAAAGAAATCCAAAAAGTCTCTTCTTATAAGTATTTAGGCTTTGTTATTGATGAAAATTTGTCCTTTAAACAACATATTGAGCATCTTGTACGTAAACTGAAGCTAAAGCTCAGTTTTCTTTTCAGAAATAAATCGTGTTTCTCTGTTTATACAAGGAAACGTTTAATTTCTGCAACTTTTTTATCTTTATTGGATTACGGCGATCTCATTTTTATGAATGCATCGGACCGTTTTTAAAAAAGCTGGACACTGTTTATCTCTGTGCTTTACGTTTTATGACTGGCTGTGGAAATCGTGTTCATCATTGAACATTGTATGCTGCAGCTTTCTGTCCTTGTTTGTTCGCAGGTGGTCTCATTTGTTGATTTTCATTTATAAATGTATTCTTGGGCTCCTCCCATCTTACCTCTGCACATACATGTGTAAAAACCAACAACAGTATGCTCTGTGTTCTCAGAAGAACATACTGATGGTGGTTCCCAGAGTCAGAACAGAGTTGGGTAAAGCAGCATTTCAGTAACTGCCCCCTGTGCATGGAATGAACTGCAAAAGGAACTAAATCTTTCTGAACTTGTGACTTTGGGAGGATTTAAATCTATTCTAAAGAAGCGTGAACTCAATGAACTTGGAAAATGTAACTGTTTTTAAACTTGTACACATTGACTGTAAATATCATTTGTTTTGTTGATGTCATGTATGTTTTTTAAATTGTATGTAAATGCTGTTGTCTTGGCCAGGTCACTCTTGAAAAAGAGATTTTTAATCTCAATGAGTCTTTTATCTGGTTAAATAAAGGTTAAATTAAATTAATAACAGGAGAATACATGCAACAATGACAAAATTAGTGGGTTAAACATAATAAACAAAGATTCTAAAGGGTCAGTACCATAACACTTCTGCTTGAAGACTCTTTACCATTTACATGCTCCCCCTTGATCAAATTATTCATAAACAGTGTTAAAGTTGCTGATGATACACAACTGTATTTGAGTACAAAGCCATCCATGCTGCTTCCTCCCCAATAACTAATTTTCTGCCTTCAGGACATAAAAACATGGATATTTTCAAGTCTTCTCCAGCTCAACAATAACAAAACAGAGCTCTTGGTTGTTGCTCCCAAGGTACCGATCCGAAAGATGGATTTAGGCAGCTTCTCTGTCCATCCATCCATCCATCCATCCATCCCTGGAAGTTCACAATCTGTGTTCTTAAAGACTCAACTCAACATAGACAGACATATAGACAATTATTATAATAAAAAAAATGAATGGTCAGGTTTAATTCTTGCAAGAATGAAGCAAAGACAACATGTAGGCAATGGAACAGAATGAGTGTACTGTGATGCTAAAATCTTCGATAGAGACCAGGTCACCTCAAAACAGGTAATTTTACAGAATACAGACCATAATGTTTATTTATATTCTTTATTAGATCTAGAGCCTAAAAAGTGACAAACATTGAGTCCAAATGGCTTGATGGGGAGTATTCTGTGCAATGTGTAGCAGGACAGGATATTAAAAGGCAACAGAGAAAGGTCCCTAGAGTGAAGAGGAGGAGGGGGGCTTTGTGCTGCCACATTCAGACTGACATTAAGAACTCTTTATCTGCCCTTCCCCTTTGAAAAATGCCCTGCAACAATCTAAAGCAGCTTAGCTCCCGGCACACAATAAAGGATAATAAGAGTTGTGTTTACCCAGATATAAGCTCCTTCTTCACTCCACACTCCCCCCGCCGCTGCGCCAGCCAGTACTTGCAACAGTATATTAGACAGCTATCAGGCATCTACAAATGTCAAGAGGAAAAGAAAAGCTGACTGCAGGCAAGGACGGTGGGGGTGGCTTAGCATATGCACACACTTCTGGGCTCCACAAGCCAGGTCCATGTAAACACATTATACAGCGGAGTGTGAGGGGCTTAGGCGAGCAGCTGTCACTCACAGTACGTTCAGGAGAGAGCTGCCAACCTGCATCACACAAGCACCTGCAGTCAGTGTTTTTATTACATCAAGAGTCTAGAGCCATAACTACCGTCAGAACGAGGCCTAGGCCAGAAACAATAAAACAATAAAACCTAGTTTCTACTGGTGTGGTGCAATATGGGTCGGCTAAGTACAACTCAGTTAGGTTCAAGTTTGTGTTTCCACTCAGTAGTGTCCAGAGAGAGACAGTAAGGTCACAAGTGCAACAAAGGTTGCTTTATTTGAGATATAAATCATATTTGAAGCGGACTTTCAAAAACCTGGATGTGTTGCAAATAAATAATATAAAGATTAGACTATATCATCGTCTGTAGCAGCGCAAGAGGTGAATGAATAGTCCAATTGTTGCAGTAAACACTAGCATTTTATTGATAAAGAGACATTTAGAGAAATTCATATGACTGCTCAGGTGTTTACAGCAGTTTAGATCTCCGGTCATAATTGGACTATGGCAATATTCAGATTTCTCTACCTACATTTAAATGTATTGAGTGTGAAACGTTTTATTAACTAGGGCTGTGAATCGAATAAAAAATAAAATTATCTCAGGTCTGGCTGTAATTACAGTGGGGATCGAAAGTTTAGGCACCCCAGGTAAAAAATTGTATTAATGTGCATAAAGACGCCAAGAAAAGATGGAAAAATCTCCAAAAGGCATCAAATGACAGATTAGACATCCTTATAAGTCAAAAAAAGTTAGATTTTATTTCCATCATTTACACTTTCAAAATAACAGAAAACAAAAATAAAAATGGTGTCTGCAAAAGTTTGGGCACCCTGCAGAGTTAATACCTTGTACTGCCCCCTTTGGCAAGTATCACAGCTTGTAAATGCTTTTTGTAACGAGCCAAGAGTCTTTCAATTCTTGTTTGAGGTTTCTTTGCCCATTCTTCCTTACAAAAGTCTTCCAGTTCTTTGAGATTTCTGGGCTGTCTGTCACGCACTGCTCTTTTAAGGTCTATCCATAGATTTTCAATTATGTTGAGGTCAGGAGATTGTGAAGGCCATGGCAAAACCTTTAGTTTATGCCTCTTGATGTAATCCACTGTGGATTTTGAGGTGTGTTTAGGATCATTATCCATTTGTAGAAGCCATCCTCTCTTTAACTTCAGCTTTTTCACAGATGACATCAAGTTAGCATCCAAAATCTGCTGAGATTTTATTGAATCCATTTTTACTTCTACTCATTCTGTCTGAAATTTTTCTTGGTCTTCCAGATCTTGCTTTAACTTCCACTGTTCCTGATGACTGCCATTTCTTAATTACATTCCGAACAGAGGATATTGGCATCTGAAAACGCTTTGCTATCTTTTTATAGCCATCTCCTGCTTTGTGAGCGTCAACTATTTTCAGTTTCAGTTTTCTAGACAACTGCTCAGAAGAACCCATGGTGCTGATTGTTGGGGCAAGGTCAGATGAGTCTGGGCATTTAAAACCTTTGAGATTGACATCACCTGGCCTATCCAGACGATGATTTAAAACAATCCATGACACTGTCAGGTCCTAGCTTGCCAAAGGGGGCGGTACAAGGTATTAACTCTGCAGGGTGCACAAACTTTTGCAGACACCATTTTTTTGTTTTCTGTTATTTTGAAAGTGTAAATAATGGAAATAAAATCTAACTTTTTTTGACTTATTATAAGGATGTCTAATCTGTCATTTGATGCCTTTTGGAGATTTTTCCATCTTTTCTTGGTGTCTTTATGCACATTAATAAATTTTTTTACCTGGGGTTCCCAAACTTTCGATCCCCACTGTATAATAAACAGATAGTTATTGAATCAAGCCAGTGCACTTTTTGTTCCGGTCCCAAGGCCGGATAAATAGAGAGGGTTGTGTCAGGAAGGGCATCCGACTTAAAACTTTTGCCAAATCCAATATGCGAATCACTAACATGATTTCCATACAAGTCGGGGCCTGGGTTAACAACGACCGCCCTCGTGCCGTTGACCTACAGGGCACTGGTGGAAATTAGTGGTAGGAGTGTAGCTAGACAGCATAGGATGGTTGTGGGGTTGGGGGGTACACATCACCCAGCAGGTCAGAGGTTTGCATCCACCCTAGGAGGAGGTAGAAAAGAAAAAAACGTGCTAAATACTACTGTAAAAATAGGCAGATGTGATAATAATATTAGAGGTTGAGTGTGTACCTACAGCTACAACCAGTGTAAACGTATACCTATGATCAATCAGTCTCCATACGTTTGGTATGTTTTGAGTTTGCTTTTGAAAACCTCAACAGTCAGCTCGCCGCACTTCCACCTGGAGCCCATTCCATAAAAATGGGGCTCTATAAGAAAAGGCTCTGTAGCCAGCAGACTTCTTCTATACTCGAGGAAGTTGAAGGAGGCCAGCGTCCTGAGAGCGAAGGGTACGAGCTGGAGTATACTGGGCGATGAGGTCTGTAGTGTCAGTTCAGTTCTAGGTCCTTGCTGTGGCAACAAGTGTCTGACGCTCCACATTAAAAATAATAATCCATGCGGACCACAAAAAGATGCTCAAAAAAGTTATATCCATCCATCCATCCATCCATCCATCCATCCATCGTCTACCGCTTATCCGGGGCCGGGTCGCGGGGGCAGCAGTCTAAGCAGAGACGCCCAGACTTCCCTCTCCCCAGACACTTCCTCCAGCTCTTCCGAGGGGATATAATTATATTTATTACAGTTGTTCAACTAAAGTACACTACAAAAATATTCTTAATTAACAATTGAGATGTTGCTGATTAACTTAGGTTTAACTATCACAAAGAAACAGCTCAGGGCTAAAATGGAGGAGGTCAAAGACTGTGTCTTCCTGCTGCAGCCACGCCTCCAGGTAGCCTCCTCTTCCTTTTATGCTCTCCAAGTGAGTGGACCACTAGATGGAGACAACTCAGAAAAAAAAATTGAATAAGAATTAGACCACATAACATAACTAGCCCATTTTGGCTCCTTCATAACCGGCCCCTAAATGTTTGTACTTAAAAAAACATTTATGTATTATATATCAAAGGAGCCCAAAAACACAATCAATGCTGCTTCTGGTTAGGTTAGCCGCCTTCTTCCCACAGGAGGCATATCTTAGTTATTGGCCGTTCCAGCGTACCGGTTTGGGTCTTCAGCATAACTGACCGTACTAACCCTCTTGAGTCGGGTCTTGTTTCAATGATCCTTGCTAACGGCCATGATGCTCGTGGTGAGGTAGGGTCAACGATTATAACTATGTCTTTAACCTGGAAGTTCCTTTTCACTTTAAACCACTTTTGTCTTTGCTGCATGGTTGTTAAATACTCCTGTGTCCATCTCCTCCAGAATACATCAGCGAGATACTGTACTTGTTTCCACCGGCGCCTGGTGGATAGGTCAGTACTGGAAAACTCACCAGGGGGAAGAACAGGTTGCGAATTGAGCAAAAGTAGATGGTTTGGGGTCAGAGGCTCAAGGTCAAATGGATCAGCTGAAGCAGTGTAAATTGGGCGGTTGTTAAGTATGGCCTCAACTTCAACGAATAGTGTTTGAAGTCCTTCATCATCAATAGTTTGCTGCTTAAGTAGACAGTTTAATACCCACTTAACTGATCGGATTAACCTCTCCCACACTCCACCGTGGTGAAATGCTTCTGGTGGGTTAAATGTTCAACTTAATGTCCTTTTTAACTTCTGGATCATTTTGGGAAAGAGACTTATTTACTGTTTCCTTTGGCTGGGCCAATGCTGGGCCCTTAAGCCATCGCTCATTCTCACAAAATTTGGTCACGTTTTGCCCACTAGAGAACTCATCAGCTGGATTGCCTTTACTGTCAATGTAATGCCACTGCTCCACACTAGTGTGATCGCTAATCATAGAGATTCTGTTGGCAACAAATGTTTGAAATCTTGTAGTTTTATTGGTAATGTATTTAAGAACAACCTGACTATCTGTCCAAAACACAGATGCCTTCAGTGGTACCAACAGCTCTGATCGTAACATCTTATCAACCTTAACACTTAACACGGCTGCTGTGAGCTCAAGTCGTGGTATTGTCATTTGCTTTAAAGGGGCAACTCTTGCCTTTCCCATAATAAAAGCAACATGTCTTCTTCCATTGTTGTTTTTCATACAAATATAACTCACAGACCCATAGCCAGATTCCGAGGCTTCGGAAAAAAGATGCAACTGGAATGAGACGCACTTTTCAAAGTTGCTGGGCTTCATACAACGTGAAACACTAAACCTCGATAATTTGGGTATGTCCTCTTCCCACTTAGTCCATTGCTTAGTCACTTCTGTGGGCAACTCCTCATCCCACCCATAGCCTACCTTGCAAGGTTGCTGCAGAAGTTGTTAAGCTGGTAGAATGACTGGTGCCAGCATGCCAAGTGGATCATACACTGAGCTTGCCATTGAGAGGATTCCCCTCCTTGTCACCGGTTTGGCTGTCACCTAAAAGTGTCATCCACTAATGCCCATTGCAGCCCCAGTGCAAGATAATTGGGCAGCTGTTCCTTGGTTAGATCCAGCGACCTAATATCCTTTCCTCTTGTCTCCTCCTTGATGGTAGCCAACACTGCCCGACTATTGCTGACCCACTTTGTGAGGTGGAAACCCCCTTTTTCACACAGCTGTACCAGGTCCATGATCAGCTGTATTGCTTTCTATTCTGTAGAGGTAGATGTCAAACAATCATCAACATAGAAATGTTTCAAAACTGTGTTTGTTACCTGTGGGCTAAAGTCTGGGTTGTCTTTAGCAGTTTTTCGCAGAGCATAGCTAGCGCAGCTGGGAGAGGACACTGCACCAAATATATGCACCAGCATGCGATGGTCTATTGGCTCTTGGTCAATATCTCCATTTGGCCACCACAAAAATCGAAGAAAGTCTATGCTAGTTCTATTAACCCTTACCTGGTAAAACAGGTAAGGGTTAGACTTGATGTCTGCCATGAGAGCTACTGGCTCTTGTCTAAAGTATGAGTTTGAGTATATGTATCTGGGAGCTACAAAAAACTATCCTCACTCATTCCTGAAACCTCTAGGCCAGATACGACATTTGTTGGTAACAGCCTTTCATGACCCATTGTCTTTAATAATATTTGAGCTTTTCTTCCTTGTAGTCTCAACTGCACCATGAGATGTTCCGTGCAAAAAGTGTCAGTGGTGCCTGGGTCAATAAAGGCATACACTTCTACCACTTTGTTGCCTTTGCTCGCTTTAACTTTGACAGTCACCACTGACAAAACGTTGCTTGTGCCAGTACCGGCCCCGATATGCCCACATGCTTTAGGATGCATCACAACTGGCTAAGAGTTTTCACTTATGCTCAAATCCCTTGAGGTTTTAACTTTAAGTTCCTGGTTAGCCCTTTCATTTTGTGATATATGGAGGACACTAGGGTGCTGCTTATGGCACTCTGAGCAGGTTAGCTTATTTTGGCAAAATTTGCTAATGTGACCTTGTTGCAAACAACGAAAACATATTCCCTTTTCCTTTAGCAGTGCGATTTTCTCCATGTGCCTTTTATTTTTGAATAAATTGCAATTATTTAATGCGTGGCTACTTCTACACAATACACAACAATGTTGAGCTTGTCCTGTGGTCTGTGTGTGGTAGGAAGCAGCGGTAGAAACAGTTGTAGCAAAGCTACTTCCATTAGACTTAGGCCTTGCCCTTACAGTCCTTTCTTTGGCTCTAGTGGGCTTGTCTTGAATGTCCCCATAAACTGGATCCAAGAGTATTTTCAACTGTTTTTCCAGAAACTTAACAAGATCCTTGAACTGAGGCCTGCAACTGTGTCTCTCTTGGAACTCACACACAAACGTCCGCCATCTTACCTAACCTTGTATGGCATTTTCATTATCGATATTTTCACATTTGAGGACAAGTTAATTTCCTGTGAGTACTTCATTTCCTCCATAGCATTACAACAACTTCTCAGCAATAAGGCAAACATTTGTAATGACTTTTGGATCTTTTAACTGTAGGCCACTCCAGTGCATATTCTGAACTCATCACCATAATGCTTGTTCAGCAAAGTCCTTGCTTTCTGGTAACCATTTTCTGGAGTCATATGAAGGCAGCTCTTAACTAGTTCATTTGGAAGGCCACTTGTATATTGTTCAAGAAAATACAGCCTATCTGCCCAGTTCTTGGTTTTGGCCTCAATTGAATGCTCCAATGCTTTTATGAATGTTTGATACGACAGCACATCAGCACTAAAAATAGGAATTTCTTTACGTCGTAGTGAAAAATGTTGTTGCTGCTGTACAAGTAAAGCTGTAATCTCATTTAGGTTCTTAAGGATATTTATTAAGCTCTCCTGGCTCAAATTACTATCAGAGGTAAAAGGTTTAGATTTTGCGGGGTAAGTATCTTTTCCTTGACTGGATGTCTTAAGTGTAGCTTTCTCCTTTGCAGTCTCTGTATTTGCTCCTGAATATACAGGCTGAAAATGAACCCCCTCTTTGGGCCGTGCTCCTGGGGTTTGTAGCATAGGAAGTGCCTTATAAGCCCTGTCCAATGACAGAGACTCATATGTTTCACCTTTTATGGTGCCGTCTTTCAAATATTCGTTCATTGAGTTTTTACCTTCACACACCAGCTCCGTGTTGTCCAGCGATGTATCCTTAGCAGCTGTGAGAACCGCAATCTTAGACGCAGAGGCATCCAACTTTGTTTTCAACTCCAACACCTCCCGTTGTTGTCTTACAGCCTTTAAAGCTTTATTCAGCTCATCTTCCCTTTCCTGAAGGTTGTGCTTTTCTTTGAGGGCTTCCATTTCAACTTCGATAGCCGCTCTTTCCGCCTCCGCACATTTCCTTGCTGCTGCAACAGATGAGGTCTTAGTCTGGGATGTATGCCCGGAGATCTGGGAAACACTGTCCTTTGGTGCAATTTCATCTTCTGGTTCCTCCCGTCCATCTTTGGAAGCTCCCCACAGCCACTCCAACACAAAAGCAACAAAGTCATTCATTTCTTTCATTTTAGGCTCAAACCACTCAAGCTCATCTTCCTTAGCCTCATCCTCTATTAGCAGTTCATGAGATGCATTGCTTTTAAATTCCTCCAACAGATCTGTGTATTTCTGTACATTGTCTTTTACTTCCTGCACACATGACCCATCTTGCATCAATTCAACCAAAATATTCTTTCTTCTGGTTAAATGTGCTAGCTTTCCTTTACGTACACTTTTTAACCTTGTTGCACCACCTTCCCCTTGGTCCAACTCAATGCCTTAACCTGAGGGGTTAACTTCCTCAGCTTCCCTCTTTTTCTCAATATGAGCCATTATGCTTACAAGCCATTACATTACATTGCTTAGCTTCAGTATAATATTTTCCTTGAGATTTTAACACACATACACCTATCCAGGCTTTCGGGCCTACTCATGTGGAACCCCTTGAGCACGAGAGTTCACAATCTTGAATCCGTTCACCAATCCGTTGTCTTTCTGGAAGGAGTCTTTGACTTTGTGTAGTGTCAGTTCAGTTCTAGGTCCTTGCTGTGGCTGAGCAACAAGTGTCTGACGCTCCACATTAAAAATAATAATCCATGCGGACCACAAAAAGATGCTCAAAAAAGGGAAATTATATTTATTACAGTTGTTCAACTAAAGTACACTACAAAAATATTATTTTTTACAATTAACAATTGAGATGTTGCTGATTAACTTAGGTTTAACTATCACAAAGAAACAGCTCAGGGCTAAAATGGAGGAGGTCAAAGACTGTGTCTTCCTGCTGCAGCCACGCCTCCAGGTAGCCTCCTCTTCCTTTTATGCTCTCCAAGTGAGTGGACCACTAGATGGAGACAACTCAGGAAAAAAAAAAATAGAATAAGAATTAAAGCCGCAAGCGGCGATAAAGGCCCTCACCTCCCTTGAGACCGCGGGGACACATGCACTCGGAGGATTGCATTTCGTGCTTTAAAGCATAAACTTCACGGTAATGTCAAATAACCGGGCCTGTGTTACTGCTTGGGCCTGCTACACCACCTTGTAATTTAGAGTTAAAGGTCTCCACAATCCCTGGTTTTCCTGGGAGCTGTCTGAACCTTTGAAAATAATAGATTATGCTTGGGCTAAGGCGAGAAAAACAAAGTACTGGCTGGAGATTTGAGATGACTCAGGAATCGCTGCACCCCCCTGTTTAAAAAGGCAAAATGTAAATATTACTTGTCTAAAAGTACAAGTTTACAAGTTCCAAAGTATTCTGAGGAGTTTTCTAAGACTCTAGCCGTGGCTCTGGAGGGGCCTCCTCTAAAGGAAGGATCCTGGCAATTGGGAAATGGCATTTATTTCCCAAAGGTTGCCTCTTCACAGACTCATTACGACCACAGCCACAAATGTATCAAAAAACAAATTGATAACTTTTTTGCACACGTGTCTAGATGATACTCACCAAATTTGGAGCTGTTTAGATGAAAAGCCTTTAGACACAAGGGGTGCAATTTAGGTGGTCACGCATTCCACCCAACATAGTAGATTTCCTGTTGAGTTTACGGTATGGCTGTAATAAACTTTTCTGTTTGCCCTGAGGTGTCCTATGGATGTACCAAGTTTTGTATTTCTACATTGGAAAAATTTACTTTCATTTTTCATAGGCCCAATGTATTTTGACTTTTCTAGGGGTCGCCACTGAGTCATTTTTCATTTGTTTTCCTCGGGGACTTCAAATACATACATTTTTTGCCGGGCTTGAATTTTGGGGCCAATAAATTTGACTTTTAGTTGCACGTTTACTGGGTCAAATTGAGGATCATTTTACAGAAAAATTATAATTAAAAAAATATATAACTCGAGCAAAAACGTCAAGAAAAACGCCTGTCTATTGAACACACATGTGTTTAACTCATTTTGCCCAAGTTTGGTGTCTGTGGAATGAAGCAGCTATTTTTTGTTGTTTTTTTTAAAAAGAGGTGTATTTTAAGTCGGTTCACATCTTCAATTCAAAATGGCCGCCTTCCCATCTGTGATAGGGTGTAGTCCGCATTGGCTTTTTTGTTCATAAGCCCATGCTGGATGTGTGTACCAAGTTTCATTTGCCTACGACAAACTAAAATTTTTACTTCCCATTGACTTTTTCCACAAATGTAGGACGTTGCTATGGCAACACATTTATAGATAGGGGGTGGTTGTCTTTGGCTTTTATGCTCGTCATGACATAAGAGATGTGTGTACCAAATTTCATGTCTCTATGACAAACTAAATTCTTGGGTCCCATTATAAGTTTGTAGGGGGCGCTGGAGAGCCATTTCTAAAGATAACCCTTTTATTTGCATATTTTTGTGTTCAGGTCATGAATGTGCACAAACGCCTTTTTGGGTCCAACTCGATCTGAGAAGGCGTTTGAGAGTTAAGAGACGTTTTATTTTCACAAAAATGGCCACCTCGTTACAGGCTTGCCACACCCATACCCGATAAGATATCATAAACAAAGTCACAACTTTGGTTGGCACACGTGTCTAGATGATACTCACCAAATTTGGGGCCATTTAGATTAAAACACAATGATTTGCATCTTTTTGCGCAAGGGGTGCATTTTAGTGACCGCGCGTTTCACCCCACATGGCGGACTTCCTGTTGAGTTTAGGGTGTGACTGTCATTGACTTTTCTGTTTGCCCTGAGGTGTCCTATGGATGTACCAAGTTCTGTATTTCTACATTAGAAAAATTTATTTTCATTTTCCATAGGCCCAATGTATTTTGACTTTTCTAGGGGTCGCCACTGAGTCATTTTTTGTATTTCTTTTTCAGAAACTTCAAATACATAAATTTTTCGCCGGGCTTGAAGTCTGAGACCAAAAAAAATGACTTTTCGTGCATGTTTACTGGTTCAAATTTAGGATCATTTTGCAGAAAAAAATAAAAAAATAAAATATAATCTGAGCAAGCTCGGGCCTAATTAGACCACATAACATAACTAGCACATTTTGGCTCCTTCGTAGGTCAGATAGGTAAGAAGGCGCGTCCACAAAGGATTTTATATGTTAACAAGATAACTTTGAAATCAGCTTTAACATGAATAGGAAGCCAGTGTAATGAAGCCAGGACCGGAGTAATGTGATCAAACTTCCTGGTCTTTGTTAAAAGTCTGGCGGCTGTATTTTGGACCATTTGTAGTCTGTGAGTACTTTTCCTCGGCAGTCCAGAGAATAACACATTGCAGTAGTCCAGCCTGGATGTGACAAATGCATAAATGAGAATTTCAGCATCAGCTAAAGAGAGGCAGGAGCAAATTTTTGAGTTATTCCACAAGTGAAAAAAGCCTAGTTTAGTGACCTCACTAATGTGCTGCTGCAGAGATAGTGTGGGGTCAAAAATGAAGGTTCCTCACAGTGTTGCCGTGCTCCAACACACAGTTGTTGATCGAGACAGTAAGATTGTTGAACTTGAGCTCTGTTTTATCCGAGTTCAAATGGAGGAAGTTTTGAGACATCCATGTTTTAATTGAAACTCCTGAGGTAGCTGATAGGTACTGGCAGGCCAAGCGGGCTGCAGCCCGGGTGTTTGTGGAAGAAAAAACCCGGGTCTGGTTTACATCGGGTGTATATATATACACAACAAGTACCCAAGAGGTACAACCAGATGCCCATACCTGAAGCACTTGAAACTGCCAAATGGCTCCAAGCCTTGGCCAGCCGCCTAACGAGGTACTCGAGAGAGAACGAAGCCAGAAGAATAAACCGGCTGTTCGCAACTCAACCTGCAAATGTGTACGCTCAATGGCAGGGTAATAACAGCAGAGCAGACCCTCCAAGGCTGGAAACTGAACAATACTGGAAAAGTATATGGGAGAGGGAGGCATCACACAACAGCGATGCACAGTGGCTGGTGGCTCTGAGAAAGGACCACAGAAACCTCCCTGAACAGAATCCAGTTACCATCACAGCGGCAGACATCCAAGAAAGAGTCTCAGGTATGAAAAACTGGACAGCACCGGGCCCTGACAGGATCCACACCTACTGGCTAAAGAAGCTCACTGCACTCCACGAGCGCCTTGCAGCACAAATGAACCAGCTGCTAAGGGATGGGACGCACCCCTAATGGCTTACCGAAGGGTGTACAATCCTGATCCTGAAGGATCCCACAAAGGGTACAGTCCCATCCAACTATCGACCAATAACCTGTCTCTCCACAACATGGAAGCTCATGTCAGGCATCATTGCGGCTAAGATAAGTGGGCACATGGATCAATACATGAGCAAAGCACAGAAGGGCATCGGCAAAGAAACCAGAGGAGCTAAACACCAACTCCTGGTTGACTGAACAGTCACCCAAGACTGCAGAACCCGACACACCAACCTGTGCACTGCCTGGATTGATTACAAGAAAGCACACACATGGATCACTGAATGCTTGGAGATGTACAACATCAACAGGTTTCTAAGATACTTCATTGCAAACTCAATGAGGCTGTGGAAAACCACCCTTGATCAAATGTGGCATATACCAAGGAGATGCTCTATCCCCACTGCTGTTCTGCATAGGCTTGAACCCCTTCAGCCAAATAATCAACACGACTGGCTATGGATACCGACTCAGGAATAGGGCCACCATCAGTCACCTCCTCTACATGGATGACATCAAGCTATACGCTAAGAGCGAGCGGGACATCGACTCACTGATCCACACCACCAGGATCTACAGCTCTGACATTGGGATGTCATTCGGGCTTGAGAAGTGTAGTCGAATGGTGACGAAGAGAGGGAAGGTAGTCCACACAGAAGGGGTCTCACTCCCAGAAGGAACAATAGCAGACATTGAGGATGGTTACAAGTACCTTGGAATACCACAGGCAAATGGCAACCTCGAAGAGGTAACAATGAAAACAGCAACTGCCAAATACCTCCAACGAGTAAGGCAAGTCCTAAGAAGTCAGCTCAATGGCAAGAACAAGGCACGGGCAATAAACAGCTACGCCCTGCCAGTGATCAGATACCATGCAGGAATAATAAGGTGGCCAAAGGAAGAGCTACAGACCACAGACGTTAAGACACGAAAGCTCCTCACCATGCATGGAGGGTTCCACCCCAAATCCAGCACCCTGAGACTGTACGCTAGCCGTAAAGAAGGCGGCCGTGGACTAGTGAGTGTGAGAGCCACTATCCAGGATGAAACATCCAAGATCCACAAGTACATCAGAGATAAGGTCCCAACAAATGACGTGCTCAGTGAATGTCTCAGGCAATGGGGAACAGAGGAAGAGGAGCTGGAGGAGGGACCATCATGGGAGGACAAACCCCTACATGGGATGTACCACCGGAACATAACTGAAGTGGCTGATATCAAGAAATCCTACCAATGGCTAGAACGGGCCGGACTGAAGGACAGCACAGAGGCACTCATCATGGCTGCACTTTCTCTAAAATCTAAAAATCAGGTTAGGAATAGGGAGGTCATCATGGACTCAATCAATTACATCATCTGCATTTAATCACCTTAAAAACATTTCCAAAGTCAATGTCTCAACCAGAGTTTTAGAGACTTAGCCATGCTTTTATCTGATCTCCAAAACCAAGCTTAAAGATCGCTGCAGCTTATTCAGAATGCTGCTACTCAGGTTCTCACCAAAACCAGGAAGTAAAACCACATTACGCCAGTTTTAAAATCTCTGCACTGGCTTCCTGTTGCTCAGAGAATAGACTCTAAAACAGCACTGCTGGTTTACAAGTCTCTAAATGGTTTAGCACCAAAATATATTTCTGACATGCTAGTTGCTTATGAACCTCCTCGGGCTTTGATAACATCTGGGACAGGCCTTCTGCTCGTGCTCAGAGTTAGAACTAACTCTATAAATAAAATGGCCTTGCCTAAATGCTGGGTCGGCCACAAAAAGCAGTGCAGACTTTTTGAACAATAACGGAAGAAGCAAGCCATGTGCAGTTACCAAGCATTTACCCACTGGAGTGCGTTTATGAGTTGATAAGATGCATGAGAGCAGTCCACTTTAATTCCAAGAGTGGAGCTAAACTAGTGTCATTGCGGACTTTTTTAAAGAATGAAGCAAGTGAACACTGTGGTTTAACCGTGTAATGGATTTATTTTTATACAGATGTTTGCAATATGGTGATTTGACAGTTTACCTTAAATACAAGAAAACAATTGCAAAACCACAGTTTAAAGTCACAATTTTGAATGTACTGATGCACCTATTGTGCATTTTAAAAGTACCCCCAAAAAGTAAGCTGTTATTTGTATGATTCTACCAATTGCATGTCTAAAAACCATTAAATCAATGTATATGTATGTATGTTTAAATGTATATATTTTTAAATTTAAGATTATGCAACGCCACTAGCTAAAGTTTACACAGTGTTAATTTAATCTTTTGTTGCTCTCAAACACCAGCGCTGTGCTCCAAAGGACTGACGACGAGCCGCTCTGTCAGAACTAATGAAATAAACACACAAGACAGTGATGGAGAATATTTAAAGGTGGATTTTCACCTGCAGTGGCACCTCCTCTCACAGCTGCTTGATTAGTGGATGCCCTTTGCAGAAACCTAAAGAGGGGATATATATAGTCCCACACCTCATATTGCAGCCTCCCACATCTCTGGAGCTCCTCTCACTGATTCACACTGATTAGATTGGACAAGCCATCCCTGAGTGATCCTTTAATTCCCTCACACTCAAAGACAACAGCAGCGGCAATTGCTGAAAAGGTCAAAAGACGCCGGGGCTTTATAATACTTGAGAGCAGCGCTCCCCAACTCATAAAAATAAAACTGCTGGAGATGGGGGTGTGACACACATGCATCCTCTGCTGTTGTAGAAAATTTTATTATTAATACGGATATGACACTAATACAATTATGTGCAATTGTACAAATTTGAGTGTTCTTTCATATATTAAGGCAGTCTTTAAATACACTTTAAGAGAGAGATTTTCAACTCAATAGATAATGGTACATTATAAAGAACGTTCACCACTGTGGCAGAATAGAACATGGTTGAGGTAATTACAACTTTGTTAAAGCTCTAGTTTGTAACTTCTTTAAACACAAGGAAAGAGAGAGCAGGGGCGGGGCATTTTGAACAATCACAGCTACCTCCCTAGTTGTTGATATTGTATATGATCAAACCTAGTAAAATGTACAGTGGGGGCACCCCAGGTAAACTTTTTATTAATGTGCACAAAGACGCCAAGAAAATATGGAAAAATCTCCAAAAGGCATCAAATGACAGATTAGACATCCTTATAATAAGTAAAAAATAAAAAAAAAATGATTTTATTTCCATCATTTACACTTTCAAAATAACAGAAAACAAAAAAATGGGGTCTACAAAAGTTTGGGCACCCTGCAGAGTTAATACAAGCAAGCTAGGACCTGACAGTGTCATGGATTGTTCTCAATCATTGTCTGGATAGGCCAGGTGATGTCAATCTCAAAGGTTTTAAATGCCCAGACTCATCTGACCTTGCCCCAACAATCAGCACCATGGGTTCTTCTAAGCAGTTGTCTAGAAAACTGAAACAGAAAATAGTTGACGCTCACAAAGCAGGAGAAGGCTATAAAAAGATAGCAAAGCGTTTTCAGATGCCAATATCCTCTGTTCAGAATGTAATAAAGAAATGGCAGTCATCAGGAACAGATGAAGGAAGTTAAAGCAAGATCTGGAGGACCAAGAAAAATATCAGACAGAACGGCTCGCAGGATTGTGAGAAAAGTAAGTCAAAACCCATGTTTGACTGCACGATCCCTCCAGAAAGATCTGGCAGACACTGGAGTTGTGGTACACTATTCCACTATAAAGAGATACTTGTACAAATATGGACTTCATGGAAGAGTCATCAGAAGAAAACCTCTTCTACGTCCTCAACACAAAAGTCAGAAATTTGAAGTTTGGAAATGAACATATAGACAAGCCTGATGCATTTTGGAAACAAGTTCTGTGGACTGATGAGGTTAAAATAGAACTTTTTGGCCGGAATGAGCAAAGGTATGTTTGGAGAAGAAAGGGCACAGAATTTAATAAAAAGAACCTCTGTCCAACTGTTAAGTATGGGGCTGAATCGATCATGTTTTGGGGTTGTAGTGGCACAGGGAACATTTCACGAGTAAAAGGAAAAATGGATTCAATAAAATTTCAGCAAATTTTGGATGCTAACTTGATGTCATCTGTGAAAAAGCTAAAGTTAAAGAGAGGAGGGCTTCTACAAATGGATAATGATCCTAAACACACCTCAAAATCCACGGTGGATTACATCAAGAGGCATAAACTAAAGGCAGGGCTGGACTGGTAATCTGGCATACCGGGCAAATGCCCGGTGGGCCGACGCACTTGGGGGCCGGTCCATATAATATGATTTTTTTTTTTTTTTAAATTGGCCAATGACTGGCCCATAAAGCAGGGACAGCGGCCCATTGGTTCATTTTTCATACTGACACTGGGCTGGCCCAATCATCTCTTAACAGGCTCCACCCCTCCTCCTCTGTTTCTTGTGTCAGATGCAGTTAGTGGCTCAGAGCCAGAAATCTGTGGATTTAGGATGGAGAAACAAAAGTGCAAGGGGGGTGCGGAGAAGTTGCGGGCCAAAAAAATAAAAATGCTAGAGGTTGATGCCTCAACATGTGCAAAAATAACAGACATGTTTAGTGCTGTAGCTTTAGTATCCAAGCCTACAGTACCTGACGACATTTTGCAGAAACATGGAGAGTTTAATTGAAACGGTAAGCATGTTAGCTACATGATTAACAGGGAGGGAGTGTTAATCAGGGCGGGTGCAGGAGGAAAGTGTGTGTGTGTGTGTGTGTGTGTGGGCCTGGTTGGGCCACGACGAAGATGATGATTTACCTAAATTAATGAATATTATAATAAGACAACTTAATCGTTGTTGCCATTATAGTCTGTCAGATTGTCACCCACTGCACTAGCCACTCAGTCAGCTAAAGTCATTGCATTGTTTTTGTGGATAGGTTAGCAGAGTTAACTTATTCAATTGCAACTTTGGCTGACTATTCTAATGTTAACCCTTTAATACCCATAATGGCGTCTAGAAGTCCTTCTCTAGAAAAACTTAAATGAAGCCATTTGATTATTTTAATTATTACTCAGAATGGCAAAGCGCCCACGACGAGTAACGCATGCTGTTTGGGGATTAAAACCCGCCTTGCATTTTAAAAGCTGTATATTTTTGTTTAGCTGTATATTCAACAAAGTAGATATTTGCTCATGTTTCTAATGAATTTCCAACATCATTAATATGCAATATTTACGGTGAGTGAATAATATGAATATCATATATTTTTAGGACGTTTTGTGTGAGTAATTTGGTAGTATAGGTTGGTTTTCTTTTTTTTTTTAAGGGGAGTATCTCAACAATGAGAGGTAAATCTTATTTGGTGTCATATTAAAGAGGGGTTTGTGCTCTTATACTTGCAATTGTAAACTAGTTTTTCTGCTGTCTGGTTCATTGGGAAAAAAAAAACATTTCTTTTTAGAATTAGCAGTATTCTACATCCACATTATAATGGGTTCTAAAGGGTTAACTAGCTTTTATAACATGGAGCACTTTGTCCATCTAGAAGTCCTGCTCTTCAAGAATACAGGACTATATAACCAAAATGGATCCTTACTAAGTGTACTTTTAATAACTCTTCCAAATAATTGTGATCCTCTCTCTCTCTGTCCTTATGTATAGTCAAGCCAGGTTGAGTTAGCAGTGGAGGAGAGAGACAGGGAGGAACCTTTGATCACCAGGGAGTCTGTCAAGAGAGTAGTACACTGGTCCATGGCACTTAGTTCTCAGCTTTGTAGGGGTTTTTGGAATGGAACAGTAGATATGCATATCTACAGGGACCGCAAGGATGGTGTACTAGTTGGTTGTGTCTGACCGATTGTGGTGGGCCGGTCTGAGTAAAAATGCCAGGGCCTTTTTTTTGTCCCAGTCCAGCCCTGACTAAAGGTTTTGCCATGGCCTTCACAATCTCCTGACCTCAACATAATTGAAAATCTATGGATAGACCTTAAAAGAGCAGTGCGTGACAGACAGCCCAGAAATCTCAAAGAACTGGAAGACTTTTGTGAGGAAGAATGGGCAAAGATACCTCAAACAAGAATTGAAAGACTCTTGGCTAGTTACAAAAAGCGTTTACAAGCTGTGATACTTGCCAAAGGGGGCAGTACAAGGTATTAACTCTGCAGGGTGCCCAAACTTTTGCAGACACCATTTTTTTTTTCTGATATTTTGAAAGTGTAAATGATGGAAATAAAATCTAACTTTTTTTGACTTATTATAAGGATGTCTAATCTGTCATTTACATTTACATTTAGTCATTTAGCAGACGCTTTTATCCAAAGCAACTTACATTCACCAGTGTTACATTTACGGTTGACGCTTTCATTTAAAGCGACTTACATTAAGGTTCCATTCACCAGTGTTACAGCTGGAACACCACTGGAGGCCAGGCGGGTTAAGTGTCTTGCTTAAGGACACAACGACAGTTGGAGAGAGCGAGATTTGAACCGCCTACCTTCGTGCTGAAGGACGACCGCTCTACCACTGAGCCACTGCCGCCCTTTTGATGCCTTTTGGAGATTTTTCCATCTTTTCTTGGCGTCTTCATGCACATTAATACATTTTTTTTACCTGGGGTGCCCAAACTTTCGATCCCCACTGTATATACAAGATATCAAATATACACAACTATCAACTAATAGTTGGGACCCCTTCCATTGATTTTCTTACGCTTATGGGGGCAGAGACGCCCAGACTCTCCACTCCCCAGACACTTCATCTTTTCCCGAGGGGATACTGATGCGTTCCCAGGCCAACTGAGAGACATACTCCCCCGAGTGTGTCCTTTCAGCCCATATAGTTTATTAAGAGGAGAAAAATTTTCACATTTCTGCATAAAATCACCATCAAATGCGATCTGACCTTTGTCAAAATGACACAAATGAAAAAACAGTGTCTGCTTTAACTAAAACCACTCAAACATTTATAGGTTTTCATATTTTTAATAAGGATAACATGCAAATGACAAAAGGGGAAGGAATAAGTAACTAAACCATCACATTTAATATCTGGTTGCCCCCCCCCTTTTGGCAACAATAACCTCAACCAGACGTTTCATGTAGTTGCAGAACAGTCTGGCGCATCAGGATCAATCTTAGACCATTCCTCTTTACAAAACTGCTGCAGTTCAGTCAGATTCCTGGGATGTCTGGCATGAATCGCTGTCTTGAGGTCAACATTCTTACACATTCATACGAGGCAAGTTGGGTTAAGTGTCTTGCCCAAGGACACAACGACAGTATGAACTGTGGGGAGAGCGGGAATCGAACCGCCTACCTTCCGGTTGAAGGACGACCGCTCTACCCAC
Organism: Perccottus glenii; assembly: GCA_024416835.2. Lineage (NCBI taxonomy): Eukaryota > Metazoa > Chordata > Actinopteri > Gobiiformes > Odontobutidae > Perccottus > Perccottus glenii. The sequence continues at coordinate 1,929,345 of CM044558.2, forward strand.
TGAGCTACTGCCGCCCCCTATATTTGACATATAGTCGATGTTTGCACAGAGATATTGGACTGTGCCAGTGATTTCTGTAAGTCTTTAGCAGACACTCTAGGGCTCTTTTTTACATCTCTGAGTATTCTGCGCTGAACTCTTGTTGTCATTTTTGGTGGACGGTCACTCTTTGGGAGAGAAGCAACAGTGCCAAACTCTCTCCATTTGTAGACTATTTCTCTAACTGTGGATTGATGAACATCCAGATCTTTAGAGATGGTTCTGTAACCTTTCCCGGCTTTATACAAATCAACAATTCTTGATCGCAGGTCTTCTGAGAGCACTTTTGAGCGAGCCATGGTGCACATCAGACAATGCTTGTCATCAAGACACAATTCTTACCAGGTGTGTGTTTTATAGTGAGCAGGGCAGCTTTCAGCCACTCCTCAGTGATTGGACACACCCCTGACCTAAATTGTTTGGTTAAAATTGGTATTAATTATTCTCAATTAAAGTCTCTTTAGGCAGAAGGTTCAGTTACTTAAACCGCCCCCTTCTGTCATTGGTTGCATGTTATCCTCATTAAAAATATGAAAACCTATAAATGTTTGGATGGTTTTCAGACACTGTTTTTTCATTTGTGTCATTTTGAGAAATATCAGATCACATTTGATGGTGATTTTATGCAGAAATGTGTGAAATTCTTGGTCTGGTTTTGTTCCTGGACTTTTTCTGGTGTGGGTATCCTTTTTGGACCTGGTTCAGTCCTGGTCTAGGTGTGGTTTTGACTGGATCTGGTCTTGTCCTGGGTTCTTCTGACAATGGGACTAACTCTCTAGTATTGGAGCTCAACACTGAACATGTTCCATCCATCTTCTAACGCTTATTCAGGCCTGCTCTTCCGTGGGGAATACCAAGGTGTTCCCAGGCCAGCCGAGAGACATAGTCCCTCCAGCATGTCCTGAGTCTTCTCCAAAGGTCTCCTCCCGGTGGGACATGCCCGGGAACACCTTCCTAGGGAGGCGTCCAGGAGGCATCCGAATCAGATGCCTGAGCCACCTCAGCTAGCTCCTCTTGATGTGGAGGAGCAGCAGCTCATTTTGGCCACTTGTATCAGAGATCTTGTATCTTTCGGTCATGACCCAAAGCTCATGACCATAGGTGAGAGTAGGAATGTAGATTGACCGGTAAATCGAGAGTTTTGCCTTACAGCTCACCTCCTTCTTCACCACGACAGACCGGTACATCGACCGCATTACTGCAGAATCTGGACCGATACGTCTGTCAATCTCACGCTCCTTCCTTCCCTCACTCGTGAACAAGACCCCAAGATATTTAGACAAGACATTTATTTTTGTATAGCCCAATATCACAACAGCAGCCGTCTGAAAGGGCTTAACAGACTCCCCTGTCCTTAGACCCTCCATCAGGGTAAGGAAAAACTCCAAAAAAAACCCAGCCGGGAAAAGGTCAGGTGTTTGCGTCCACCCTAGGAGGAGGTAGAAAAGAAAAAAAAAGTGCTAAATACTACTGTAATAGGCAGATGTGATAATAATATGAGCGGTTTAGTGTGTAAACGTATACCTACAGCTACAACCACACAAACACCACTTTTGATAATTTAGATTTGTTTTTGACTTGCGCCATATGCGTTCAAAACTGCAGGCCTGTTTTAAAGCCCGGATTTCCTCATTATACCTTGGCGTAGGTCGTCTGGTTCGTCTGGGCTTTGTCCTGAGAGGTGCCACTGAGTTGGTGATGGTCGAGAGGGTTGCATGGACCTCCTTTGTGTAGGCTTCTATTGAGTTTCCAGGTGGAGTTAAATTAGGAAGAACATCTGTCAGCCGTGTTGATTCAATTTTATTGTCATTACAATTGTACAAGTACACTGCAACGAAAAGCTTTTTTAGTGGTGCAACATAATTACATTTATACATAGATAGACACACAAGGTTGCAGGCCACACCAGTGCGCCATTACAGCGCGCCGATGATCCTCCGGAAAATGAAATAAGGCATTGTACAAACATAGCAAACATCAAATGTGCAGACATAACAGACAGGTAGTTATAACAACAGTAGCAGTTACAACATAAACAACAGTAGCAGTTTCAACAAAACAAGTATAACAAGAATTAGAGTATAGGTCAGACAGATGTAAAAGTGGCAGACTGTTGGTTTGGGCTGGTGTTAGGATAGAGTCAGAGGCCTCTGTGGGGCGATAAATAGGCCGTCTGTTGGAGTGAGAATCAGTGGCCTTGGTTGGGAACGGAGAGTCTCAAGCAGATAAGATAAGACCCAGCTGCCGGCTAGACTTCCAAGAGGGAGGGGGTGGGCACAGCAGAAATTTGTAATTTATATATTTGATCCTCGGTAATTTTTCCGGGTCGTGATCAATCAGTTCTGGTCCTCAGCGTCAGTTGCGTGAGTCCATGTCGTGGAGTAACCTTGATGTATCCTTTATTATGTTCAGACCAGAAACACTACGTAGCAGCTCACCAGTCAGTTTCTCGATGATGTCCACTCTTTTCTGAATGTCCTCAGATCGGGCCAAGATGTTGCGAATCAGCTCTTCGATTCGTGTGCCCCATTGATGTAACCCCTTCACATCAGTTAAGCCGCACAGGAGCTCTCCAGTCTGTCTTTCGGTGTTATGAACTCTTTTCTGTATGTCCACAGTCCGTGCTGAGAGCTCTCGGGTCAGCTCCTCGGATTGCGCGTCTCTTTGATGTAACCCTTTCAAACTTTCACCCACGTCATGGAAGCACTTTTTAATTTCAGTAGACAGCGGCTGGGTAGATTTGAAGGCAGCTGTCTTGCAAATTTACCGATAGTTGAAGGCATTCCCCAGACCAATAAGGAGGAATCCAGCTATCATGAATCCAAACATATAGATATCCTCGACGTCCTCAACCGACAGAGCTTCCAGACACAGAACCTGCCAGTTCTTCCAGGCGTCCTGTGAGTAGCCTGCGGCAAAGGTTCCGCCAGGGCAAATGGGTTGTTCCCCCGGAGCAACCCTTCTTTGGTGCTCCGGGGGAACATACATACGTATTTGTTGGAATTTGAGGGGAATTTATAACTTATCTCGAATTCCACCAGTGAGTGATCTGAAACAGCAGATGAAAGATGAGGAGACAAAGAGATGGGAAACATCTATTCCCCGAGCCAAAACAAGATCAAGATGGTTTTTACTAATGTGTGTGGGCTCATGAACCAACTGGTTGAAAGACAGGGTTGTAAGCAGTGATTGAAACGCTCTGGCCAGAGGATCACACTCCTTATTTAGATGAATATTAAAGTCACCAACTAGAAGGATGTTATCAGCGTGGGTTATTAGGTCCGAGAGGAAAACTCCAAACTCATCCAAGAAAGAATAGTAGGGACCCGGAGGGCGATAGACTACAGCTAAATAAAATGGCTTCCTTCCATTAATTTGAGAAGGAATATGTTTGATGAGTAACACTTCAAATGAGTTAAAAAAAACATTGGGCCTAAGTCAAGTTTCACAAAGACAAAGTAAATCCAAGCTATGAGAAGTAATAAGATCATTAATTAAGAGTGCTTTGGAGGATAGAGACCGCACATTCAGGAGACCGATCTTCAGTCTTGATGTAGAGCCTGCATTTGAGGGCTGGTCCAGTGGAGCGATAGTGACAGGAACAAGCTGTCGAGCTCTAACAGTTTTGCCGGGTTTAAAAGAATGCCTCTGAGTTATAATAACATGAGGACAGAAGGCTTTTGGGTCACTGGTCACTGTTTTCAGATGTGTTTGAGGACTAAATAAATTCACCATATCTAACAGATTAAGGCCGTAGACATCAGGATGACTCGGCCTAACCAGCCAACTAAAAGCTGCTACATTATCCAGTTCCACACCCGCACTATCATGACTAGGTAGGTTCTCTAATTCCTGCGACCTGCTGGGATTCCTTGTTTCAAATGCATCGAATGCACCTGTCTATATTACTAGACAAAATGGCAGCACCTTGTCCAGTAGGATGCAGGCCGTCTGTCCTCAGCAGGCCTGGGAAGCCCCAGAATGAAGGTCAGTTATCCACAAAAACATAACCTTTCTGACTACAATGCCGGGCCAGCCACTGGGTTTTGGGCGGCACAGTGGCAAAGTGGTTAGCACTCCTGCCTCACAGCAAGAAGATCCTGGGTTCGATTCCCATCCAGGGCAGGGCCTTTCTGTGTGGAGTTTGCATGTTCTCCCTGTGTCTGTGTAGGTTTCCTCCGGGTACTCTGGTTTCCCCTACCACCAAAAACATGTGCAACAGTCCCCCCCAAACACATGGGGCCAGGACTCCCCTGCAAAAGAGATTTGTAATCTCAGTGGGACCATCCTGGTTAAATAATAAAAAAAATAAAATAAAATAAATGGATACTAGTCTGCTATACTGTTCATCACTACCCCTTACGGGGAGGGGGCCAGAGACAATTAATCGATGCAGACTCATCTTGTTCCCTAGTTCAAAAGTCCTAGCTAGGCTATCTTTGGTTACCTCAGACTTCCTCATTCTCACATTATTGGTGCCGACATGAATAACTATCTGCTTGTATTTAGTGCGAGTATGTGTCCTGGGAAACTCTCCCTTCCTGTGTGATGTCAGCACCCTAAGGTTAGCCTCTATATCGGAAGCCCTGGCCCCCGGTAAACAGTGGACAATGGCTGGCGTCTCAAGTCTAACATATTTAAACTCCTCCACTTGAGGCAGGAGCGATCCACCAACCTGAAGTGGGCAAGCCACCCTTTTCCAACTCAGAACCATGGTCTCAGACTTGGAGGGGCTGATCCTCATCCCAGCCGCTTCACACTCGGCTGCAAACCGCCCCCGTACACAATGGAGGTCCTGGACAACATCATCTGCAAAAAGCAGAGACGAGATCCTGTGGTCCCCAAACCAGACTCCCTCCGGCCCCTGGCTGTGCCTAGAAATTCTGTCCATAAAGATCATAAACAGGACCGGTGACAAAGGGCAGCCCTGCCGGAGTCCAACATGCACCGGAAAGAGGTCTGAATTACTGCCGGCAATAAAGTGCTCCTGCTCTGGTCGTACAAGGCAAGGCAAGGCAGTTTTATTTATATAGCACAATTCATACACTGGGTAACTCAAATTGCTTTTCAGGAATAAAAGACAATTTACAAGATTTAGATTAAGAAACATTAGAAAAAAAAAAACATTTTAAAAGAAGAGTGCAGATAAAAACACTTTAAGTTGTAATGTAGGCGGAGCTAAAGAGGAAGGTTTTTAACCTCCCGTTTAACATTGTCAACAAAGTTGAGGCTTGTTTTACTTCATCTGGGAGGCTGTTCCAGGTTTTTGCTGCATGAAACTTAAACGCTGCTTCACCCTGTTTAGTTCTCACTCTGGGCACGAGCAGAAGGCCTGTCCAAGATGTTCTCAGAGTCCGAGGAGGTTCATAAGTAACTAGCATGTCAGAGATATATTATGGTGCTAAACCATTAAGAGACTTGTAAACCGGTAGTGCTGTTTTAAAGTCTATTCTCTGAGCAACAGGAAGCCAGTGCAGAGATTTTAAAACTGGCGTGATGTGGTTGTACTTCCTGGTTTTGGTTAGAACCCAAGCATCCGCGTTCTGAATAAGCTGCGGCTGTCTTAATCCTCGTTTTGAGAGACCAGTGACCAGGCCGTTACAGTAATCTAACCTGCTGGAGATAAAAGCATGGATAAGTTTCTCTAAGTCTGGTTGAGACATTATCCCTTTGACTTTGGAAATGTTTTTAAGGTGATAAAATGCAGATGATGTTATTTGACTTAATGTGACTGTGGAAATTCAAGTCTGAGTCCATGATGACCCCTAGATTTCTAACCTGATTTTTAGATTTTAGAGAAAGAGACTCGAGGTGACTGCTGACACTTTCTCTTTGTTTCTGTGGCCCAAAGATGATTAGTTCAGTCTTGTTCCTGTTCAGTTGGAGAAAATTATTTTGCATCCACACATCAATCTGTTCGATGCAGTGACACAGTGAATGGATTGGTCCATTTTCACCTGCTGTGAGTGAAATGTAAATCTGAGTGTCATCTGCATAATTATGGTATGATATGTCACAGCTGCGTAACTGGCCTAAAGGAAGCATGTAGAGATTGAATAATAGAGGTCCCAAGATAGACCCCTGTGGAACCCCACATGTCAGGGCCATTTGGTCTGATACACAGTTACCAACCGAAACAAAGTACTTCCTGTCTTCAAGATAGGACTGAAACCATTTAAGGGCAGTTCCAGTGATACCTATCCATTCCTCTAATCTTTGTGACAGGATTTCATGGTCCACTGTATCAAACGCAGCACTCAAGTCCAACAAAACTAAGATAAAGTCTTTGCCCGCGCCAGTGTTCATACGGATGTCATTTGTGACTTTGATAAGTGCAGTCTCAGTCTGTGATGGGGCCTGAATCCTGACTGAAAAGGATCAAAGCAGTTGTTGAGTAATAGAAAGTCATTAAGTTATACCGATATACTTTTTCAATGACTTTCCGTAAAAATGGCAGGTTTGATATGGGCCGATAGTTGTTGAGCACTGTAGCATCAAGACTGCTCTTCTTTAGGAGAGGCTTAATGACAGCAGTTTTTAAGGCCCTTGGAGCTGGAGGGTTTGTTAATCTGTTCACTGTAGCAAACAGGACACATGAGTTGTTACTACTGTTGTTGATGATCTCTGAGAAGAATATTTCTCTTGCTTTTTGCAAAGTTTGATTGCAAACATGCAAATTCTTTTTGTATACCTCGTAATGAATTAAGAGTTTCAATTTACGCCATTTTCTTTCGGCTTTTCGGCATTCCCTTTTCTGTGTCCTGACAGAGTGAGCATTGCTCCATGAAGCCTTCTGCCTCGTCCTGATCACTTTAACCTTAACAGGAGCAATGGTGTCCATAACATTTAAACACCTGAAGTATAACGATTTAACAAATCATCAACTTGACCTGATGAGGCATTTTCAAACCTGATTGCCTCATAAACTGTGTGTCCTGGTGTTATCGCAATGTGTCTCTTTTTTACAACAGTAGGCCCAACAGCAACTTTTGGAATTATGGACAGATGAAAAAAGACACATGAATGATCAGATAGAGCAACATCAATCACAGTGACATCTGAAATATGAACACCTTTAGTAATGACCAGGTCCAGAGTGTGACCTCTGTTATGGGTCGGCTCATTAACATGCTGACAAAGACCAAAAGTATCAAGAATAGTAGAAAGTCCTTTGGCATTTCTGTCACAAACATTATCCACATGCACATTAAAATCACCTGATATGATTATTTGTTAAAATTATGTGCAGATAACTGAAAGCATTTCAGTAACTCATCAATAAAATCATGACATTGTTGGGGTGGTTTGTAAAGAACTACATATAAAATGGATGGAGAAAACCTCAACTCCATTTTGAATGACACACTCAAATGATGAAAACTCTCCAAGTGATAGCTTCTGGATAAGAATATTATCTTTAAAAAAGGCACATACACCACCACCCTTTTTGTTTTCCCACATTTTGAATAAAAATGTGAAATTCGATGGGGTGGATTCGATAAGGACCATATTTCCAGTCCTGCTGTCTAACCATGTTTCTGTTAAAAACATAAAATCAAGCTTATTTGAAGTTATAAAATCATTAATTAAAAGAGATTTGTTTCCAAAAGACCTGACATTGAACAGTGCAAGTTTCAAGTACGTTTGAGCAGGACCTGACATTATCTGTTTGCAGGGATTTGAATCAGATTTGTCTGATTAGACAATCTAACTGTTATTCTCTTCTTTAATCTGCGACTGTTGACTGTAGTTATGGAGCTGGGGGGGAGTGTTCTCTCCCAGGGCCTCAGGTTGATAAGTGGTTTATTATGACAAGTCCTGGAACAGCAGAGGCCCTCAGTGTCAGTGTGCGTATTTATTGGTCCGCCTGTCGATGTTTGGGAGTGGTCCACTGATAAAGTATTGCACTTCTAGGTTTTCAAGTTTATCTAAAAGCCTGGAGAAATCCTTTTTTAAAACTTCTGATTCCCCCTTCCTGGTGTCAACTGCACCCACGTGTAACATCAGCTGTTTAATCCCTGTGTGTTTGGACATGACTTGGGGGAGGAGTGCTGTTATATCAGTGACTGTAGCACTTGGATAGCTGCATGTAACACATCTACTGTTGTTTATGTCTCTGACAGCACCGTCTCCAAGCAGCAGGATATCTCTGTCCTTCACTTTTGGCATAGATTCTCTGTCTCTGTTTGCCTGGTGCTTTTCCATAGATTCATGCCTCCTGTTCTCCATAGAATAGGTATTATTTACTCCATGTTTTTCATTTACAGCAGAGTTTTTTGGTTCATTCACCTTTAGCTCAGTCAGTGGTTGGAATCTGTTTTTTAGCTGGCTGTCTGGTGATGCTACATATGCTCTTGTGATGCCGGCATTCTTTTTTCTAATCCAGTGCTGCTTTGGCTGGGCACCAAGTTTATGCAGGTGGCATCATTTTGTTTAAATCCCTTTGCTTTGCTCAGTTTTGGGAATGACACTGTATCATCCAAGTTTAAATTCACAGTCTTATCACATTGTGTGATCGGTATTGTCTCCTGAAGTCCTCTTTCAGATTCCAAAGCAAAAATCTTTGTTTGTAGCACACTGATTTCCTGTTGATATTTTCAACAATTTTGGCAGAAAGTTTGTAGTAGTTGTTTTTACCCCAGACATTTTGAAAAAATAGGCACCAAGGCTCCAGTCGCTCGGCGGGTCCTACGTGTTAAGTAAAAAATAAGTAAAAAACATAAAAATCCAGTTACAAGAAAGTAAAAAGTAGATTATAAAATTATTGACTAAATGTGGAGATAACTAAAGAGAAAATTAAAGCTGGGGACTTTCCCGGGGAGGCTGAGGAGTGTGATCCCTCTGTAGTGTCAACACACCCTCCAGTCCCCCTTTTTGAAAAGAGGGACCACCACCCCTGGCTGCCAGTCCAGAGATACTGTCCCCAAACGCAACGCGATGTGGCAAAGGCGTGTCAGCCAAGACAGCCCCACAACATCTAGAGACTTGAGGTACTCAACCACCCCCGGTGCCTTGCCACCGAGGAGCTTCCCAACTACCTCAGTGACTTTAGCCTGGGTGATGGACGAGTCCACCTCCGAGCCCTTGGCCTCTTCTTCCTCAATGGAAGACATGTCGGTGGGGCTGAGGAGATCCTCGAAGTATTCCTTCCACCGTCCAACAGTATCCCCAGTTGAAGTCAGCAGATTCCCACCTCCACTGTAAACAGTGTTGGCAGGGCACTGCTTCCCCCTCCTGAGGCGCAGGAAAGTTGTCCAGAATTTCTTCGAGGCCGATTGATAGCCCTTCTCCATGGCCTCACCGAACTCCTCCCAGAGCCGAGTTTTTGCCTCCACAACCACCCGGGCTGCAGCCCGCTTGGCCTGCCGCTACCCATCAGCAGCCTAAGGAGTCCCACAAGCCAACCAGGCTCGATAGGTCTTCTTCTTCAGCTTGACGGCATCCCTTACTTCCGGTGTCCACTACCGGGTTCGGGGATTGCCGCCACGACAGGCACCGAAGACTTTGCAGCCACAGCTCCGGGTGGCCGCGTCGACAATGGATCCCTTATGCTTGAACATGGTGTTTCTTTTGGACAAACTGTGACTAGGTACCGGAGACTTTACAGCCACAGCTTCAAGTTGCCGCATTGACAATGGAGGTGGAGAACATGGTCCACTCAGACTCAATGTCTCCAACCTCCCTCGGAATTTGGTCGAAGCTCTGTCGGAGGTGGGAGTTGAAGATCTCTCTGACAGGGGACTCGGCCAAATGTTCCCAACAGACTCTCACAGTAGATTAGATTAGATTAGATTCAACTTTATTGTCATTACACAAGTACAGGTACAAGGCAACGAAATGCAGTTAGCATCTAACCAGAAGTGCAATAAGAAGTAAGTACAGAATATACAAGGTCTATAATATGTACAATAACTACACCGATAAGTATTATGGACATAATTGACAGATTTTAAATACTAAAAGCATGATATACAGGTAGGTGTACTATGAACATACTATACAGATGGATTATGTAAAAGTGTATGTACACTATAGGCAGAACTATGAACATCATTTACACTAGTGCAATGGACAGTACAGTGCATAGAAAATATTACAGTGTGCAAATGGATGTAGTGGAAGTAATAACAAGTTTACTGTTTGCTTGTTGTAAATAATAAATAAATCAGTCAGACGCAGTGGTGATGTGGGGGAGGAGTCTGTGTGTGTGGTGGTGTCAGAGGGCAGAGTTCAGTAAGGAGACAGCTGTAGGGAAAAAGCTGTTCCTGAATCTTGTGGTCCTTGTCCGGAGGCTCCTGAAGCGCCTCCCGGAGGGCAAGAGGTTAAACAGTCTATGGTCAGGGTGAGAGGAGTCCAAAAGAATGTTGCGAGCTCGACGTAGACAGCGTTTCCTCTGGATGTCCTCAATAGCAGGAAGTGGTGTCCCTGTGATGCGCTGGGCAGTTTTCACCACCCTCTGCAGTGCTTTGCGGTCAGCCACTGAGCAGTTTCCATACCAGACTGTGATGCAACTGGTCAGGATGCTCTCGATCGCACACCGGTAGAAGTTCACCAGGATGGCTGAAGACAGCTGGTTCTTCTTCAGTGTGGAGAGGAAGAAGAGGCGCTGGTGAGCCTTCTTGACCAGGCTGGAGGTGTTTGTGGTCCAGGACAGTTCCTCCGAGATGGTGATTCCCAGGAACTTGAAGCTGGAGACACGTTCAACAACCATACCATTAATGTGGATGGTCATGTGCCTCCTTTTTCTTCCTGAAGTCCACAATGAGCTCCTTTGTCTTAGTGGTGTTGAGGAGCAGGTTATTGTCAGCGCACCATGTGGCCAGGTGCTGTACCTCTTCCCTGTAGGCAGTCTCATCGTTGTCTGTGATGAGGCCAATCACCGTGGTGTCGTCTGCAAACTTAATGATGGAGTTGGATCCATGCACAGGCTTGCAGTCGTAGGTGTAAAGGGAGTAAAGGAATGGGCTCAGCACACAGCCCTGTGGTACGCCAGTGTTGAGTGTGATGGTGGTGGAGTGGGTGTAGCCTGACCGAACATGCTGAGGCCTGTTGGTCAGAAAGTCCATAATCCAGTTGCAGAGGGAGGTGTTAATGTCCAGGTCTCCAAGTTTTGTGGTCAACTTGGAGGGAATGACGGTGTTAAATGCTGAACTGAAGTCAACAAACAACATCCTAACATATGTGTTGTTATTGTCCAAGTGTGTGAGTGCAGAGTGCAGCACTGTGCATACTGCATCCTCTGTGCTCCTATTTCTGCAGTAGGCAAATTGGTGTGGGTCCAGTGTGGGTGGGAGGCAGTCTTTGAGGTGTGTTAGGACCAGTTGCTCGAAGCACTTCATAATGATGGGAGTGAGTGCTACGGGCGATAGTCATTCAGGCACATTGGGGAGGAGTTTTTTGGTACTGGCACAATGGATGTGGACTTAAAACATGTTGGCACAGTTGCTTGGGTGAGGGACAGGTTGAAAATGTCTGTGAAGACCCCTGCAAGCTGCTCAGCACATGCCCTAAGCACACGTCCAGGAATGCCATCCGGGCCTGCAGCCTTGCGTGCGTTGATCCGGCTCAGTGCAGTGTGGACATCTGTGGAGGTGAGTTTGAGAGGTTGGTGGTCTGCTGAGGGTGAGATTTTGGTGGCCGTCTCCTTGCTGTCGCTGTTGAAGCGAGCATAAAAGTCATTTAGCTTGTTCAGGAAGGAGACGTCTGTGACCGTTGGAGTGGAGTTGCCTGACTTGTAGTCACTGATGACCTGGATGCCCTGCCACATGCGTCGGGGGTCAGAGTTAGAAAGATGTTCCTCTACCTTCAGCTTGTAGCGGTGGTGGGCTTGTACGGCAGTAGTTTGGGCAGTACGTTTGGGCCTGCCGAGTCTGTCCAGCTTTCTCCCCCGCCATCGGATCCAACTCACCACCAGGTGGTGATCAGTTGACAGCTCTGCCCCTCTCTACACCCGAGTGTCCAAGACATACAGCCGGAGGTCAGATGAAACAACTACAAAGTTGACCTCCGGCCTAGGGTATCCTGGTGCCACGTGCACTGGTGGACACCCTTATGCTTGAACATGGTGTTTGTTATGAACAAACTGTGACTAGCACAGAAGTCCAATAACAGAACACCGCTCAGGTTCAGATCCGGAGGGCCGTTCCTCCCAATCACACCCGTCCAGGTGTCACTGTCGCTGCCCACGTGAGCAATGAAGTCCCTCAGTAGAACGACGGAGTCCCCGGTCAGAGCACTTTCCAGCACCCCTCCCAGAAGGATGGGTACTCTGCACTGCCATTTGGCCCTGTAAGCACAAACAACAGTAAGAGACCTATCCCTGACCCGAAGGCGCAGGGAAGCGACCCTCTCGTTCACCGGGGTAAACTCCAACACATGGCAGCTGAGCCGGGGGGCAATGAACAAGCCCACACCAGCCCAACGCCTCTCACCGCAGGCAACTCCAGAGTATTGGAGAGTCCAGCCTGTCTCAAGGAGTTGGGTTCCAGAGCCCGAGCTGTGCGTGGAGGTGAGCCCGACTAGTCGGTATCTCTCAACCTTCCGCACAAGCACCGGCTACTTATTCGCCAGCGAGGTTACATTCCATGTCCCTAGTGCCAGATTCTGTGTTCGGGGATTGGGTCGCCGAGGCCCCCGCCTTCGACTGCCACCCAATCCACTTTGAACCGGCCCCTTACGGTTCCTCCTTCAGGTGGTGGGCCCACCAGAGATCGGTCCCACATTGCTCCACGGGACCTGGCCTGGCTCCAGGGTGGAGCCCCGGTTGCGCCATACAGGGCGGCCTAACGGTCCTTGATTTTTTTATATCCATAAAAGGTTTTGACCATGTTTATAAACATAAATGCCACACTTTAAATGATGATGTAAACAAACTAACTTTCTTAATTCTGTTACAGTCTGTGAGAAGACTTACTGTCAATGTGCGCACCTGTTTATGCATGAGAAAGAGGGTGTGCGTATGTGTGTCTGCAGGTATATCAGTTTAGTTGGAGCATGGGATGCAAACAATGTCAAAGTGCTCTTTGCAGATAGAGCAGCCACATATGCTGCAGGTTGTGCACACCTGTTCCCTAGTGTTGCACATTGCACACTGGCTATTTCTCCACTGGCTATCTGCCCCGTGTTGAATTTGCACTTGCTGAGTGTTGCACATTACACCAAGGCAGTAGCTGCTGATGTGCGGGGAACGCAGCATGTCCTTGCCATTTGTGGTCTGATTAGGGTCTTGCCCAGCTCCTCAATCAAGATCCTCCTGCAGTAACTTTTGTTTTGGTTCCAAGATGGAAAGGTTTTTGTCCAAAAAACAAAGCCATTGTATGCACTGACATCCAGCAGACCGACGAATAGCTTGAGGGGCAACCTAGCTGTCTTTCACCTGTGGCTCTAGGTGCATATGTAGTGGTGTAAAGTCCCAGGGCACCTGAAGTACTCCTCCTAGCTCCACCTTTGGCCAGCCCCTCTCATTAGGAAACTATTTAAAGCACCTGTTTTAAAATGGCTTCCTGCTCTGCTGCTGCTGGGTTTTCTGTAGTTTTGGTGCCATGTGCTCTGGTCTCAGGTTCCTCTTAACTGTCAGGGTGGTTGCTAGCCTGCCTCTTATATTTTCTAGTGACGCTGGGAGTTCCCCTGGTGTTTGAGCTAGGCACATGGATGAGGTCTCCCCACCTATGCATGCGAGTTAGTGCACTGGGTCACAAGTTTAGTTTGCACCTTGTCTTTGCTGTGTCTGTGTCCACAAAGGTGAGTATAAGGTGGCACCCCTGGGCACCTCCTTAAAGTAGTCTGCTCACCACCGGCGGCTGGTTTTGTTTAACCTTTTTGATAGTCTCTGTATTTCTTTAACCATTTTAGAATTAGGCCTGTTTTAACAACTCCATTTAGTTTTAGCATAGTCTTATGAAATAAAAGTATATTTGGGTAATTGGTTTTGTTCTACTTTTCAGTTTTCTTGAGTAATTTTAAATCTATTTTAATGATTTGGTTTGGATTTGTGAAACACGTCTCTGTCCTTTTTAAATCAGATATTGACCTGTGTGTCCTTTTTCTTTCCACAACTTCCGATGCGTACAATAGTTCCTGGTTCAAACCCCCAGGTGGCGTAGTTGAATTCACAATCCATTTTTTATTCTGTTAGACCATGCACCACCCCATTCGCACCGCCACACTTACAACCTGCACTAGAAAGATAATTTATTATTACAAATATAGTTGCAGGGAATGCCGGAGGATCCAAATATATAATCAAATTCAAAATAAATTAACAATATATTATAATAGTAACAATATAGTAATAAAAGTGTGTGTGTGTGTGTGTGTGTGTGTCGACCCCTCCTTTGCATTGATTATAGTCCAGGAATGTTTGTGGCTTATTTTTTCACATCGTTGCTCACATCTGCCTCCCGGTGTTTGGTGCTGATGAGCAGTACATTCTTGCCTTTTTATGGTACATAGGAGACAGCGGTGTGTGTGCTTGTGAAGACAAAAAGTGAAGAAAAGACATTTCTGGCCTGTAATGACAAAAGCTGAAGTGTAAGCACTGGCTTGTTCCGCCTAATTGTGCCTACCAAAGCAATCTTCCAGCGCAGCAGCTCCTTCCAAAGGCATATGATGAGAAATAATTGTCACATGTGACAGTGACTCCTTTGAGCCTCTCTGTCATCTCCAGAGCTACTCTTTTACCTTGATTCTTTTCTGGGACACCCTGCCGTTTACCAGTGTAAATCTGCATCCTACATACATAGGTACTGCATCACTGGCAACCCAAATCTTTAACCCCTACCTCGCAGGTTAGTTATGTATGTATTGGTGTAATGGGCAAGCTGCTCATCCACACAGATGTCTCTGCCTGGGTTGTAGAAGAGTGGGAGGTGAGTGGTCTACATCTGCCACAAATCTCTGAATGCAGCAAGCTCATCTTCTCTGACACGCCGTTGATGACTCAGTTTGTCATCAAAGCGTAGACATTTGCTGAAATCTTTAATGACTCATTGTGGCCTACGTGTTTCCTCATCCCACAGGCTGTAGTAGCCCAATGTAAGACTACAGGTCACATCCAATTTAAAATGTTTTGTGAGCCCTCCAAGAGTAAACTATAATCAGCTGCATAATCTCACTTGTAAGGAGCAAATTGAAGCTATCACTAAGCTTGTTTATTCTTGCTATTAAGTATTTGGTGGGTCCATGTACCATACTGGTTTCAGGTAGAGTATAGCGGACCATCTCCTGATGTCCAGGCTTCTGTTGCCGGCACCGCTGCCTCATCTTTGCTTTCCTGCTAAAAGGAGGAATCAGCAGCTGCTCTGTCTTCTGAATAAGTTTCCTTTTTGCTGCTGACATCAGAGTCCATCACTGCCTCCAAAGCACCCTGCATTTCCTCTGGGGTAAAGTGTGTGGCAATCCTGCAACTTTGCCAAAATGACTTGTTGCATACATTAGCCTTTTTTTAGAATTTCTGATTAGCAGTTGTACCCCTGTAAACAACTCCCAAGAACACCTGGTTTGTTTTGACTTATTTGACTTTTTTTGCTACAACTTTGATCTGACTGAAGCTGCCCCATGTTATAATTATTTGATACAGTGCAAGTTTGAGCTCCTGTGTGTGCGCCTGTGTGTGTGTGTGCGCCTGTGTGTGTGTGCGCCTGTGTGTGCGCCTGTGTGTGTGTGCGCCTGTGTGTGCGCCTGTGTGTGTGTGTGTGTGTGCCTGTGTGTGCGTGTGCCTGCCTCTGTGCCTGTGCCTGTGTCTGCGTGTGCCTGTGCCTGCATCTGCGCGTGCCTCTGTGCGTGTGCCTGTGCCTGCATGTGCCTGCGTGTGCCTGCCTCTGTGCCTGTGTCTGCCTGTGCCTGCCTCTGTGCCTGTGTCTGCCTGTGCCTGCCTCTGTGCCTGTGCCTGTGTCTGCGTGTGCCTGTGCCTGGCTCTGCGCGTGTGCCTGTGCCTGCGTGTGCCTGCGTGTGCCTGCGTGTGCCTGCGTCTGTGCCTGCGTGTGCCTGTGTCTCTGTGTGTGCGCGTGCCTCTGTGTGTGCGCGTGCCTCTGTGCGCGTGCCTCTGTGTGTGTGTGCGCGTGCCTCTGTGTGTGTGTGCCTGTGCGCGTGCCTCTGTGTGTGTGTGCCTGTGCGCGTGCCTCTGTGTGTGTGCGCGTGCCTCTGTGTGTGTGTGCCTGTGTGTGTGCCTCTGTGTCTGTGCCTGTGTGTCTGTGTGCGTGCCTCTGTGTGTGTGTGCGTGCCTCTGTGTGTCTGTGCCTGTGTGTCTGTGTGCGTGCCTCTGTGTGTGTGTGTGTGCGTGCCTCTGTGTGTGTGTGCGTGCCTCTGTGTGTCTGTGCCTGTGTGTCTGTGCGTGCCTCTGTGTCTGGGGGTGGCAGTAGCTCAGTGGTAGAGCGGCAGTAGCTCAGTGGTAGAGCGGCCGTCCTTCAACCGGAAGGTAGTAGTTCGCTCTCCCCACAGTTCATACTGTCGTTGTGTCCTTGGGCAAGACACTTAACCCAACTTGCCTCGTATGAATGTGTAAGAATGTTGAAGGTGTTGGTCGGAGAGTCCGTAGGCGCGGAATGACTGCCACGTCTCTGTCAGTCTGCCCCAGGGCAGCTGTGGCTACAGATGTAGCTTACTACCACCAGTGTGTGATCAGGAGTGAATGAATAATTGATATGTAAAGCGTCCTTGAGCTCTGGAAAGGCGCTATATAAATATAACAATTATTATTATTATTATTATGTCTGTGTGCGTGCCTCTGTGTGTGTGTGCCTCTGTTTGTGTGTGTGCCTCTGTGTGTGTGTGTGCCTCTGTGTGTGTGTGCGTGCCTCTGTGTGTGTGCGCGTGCCTCTGTGTGTGTGCGCGTGCCTCTGTGTGTGCGCGTGCCTCTGTGTGTGTGCCTCTGTGTGTGTGTGTGTGTGTGTGTGCCTCTGTGCTTTCCTCTGTGTGTGCCTGTGTGCTTTCCTCTGTGTGTGTGTGCCTCTGTGTCTGTGCCTCTGTGTCTGTGTGCGTGCCTCTGTGTGTGTGTGTGTGTGTGTGTGTGTGTGTGTGTGTGTGTGTGTGTGTGTGTGTGTGTGTGTGTGCCTCTGTGCGTGCCTGTGTGCTTTCCTCTGTGTGTGCGTGCCTGTGTGTGTGCGAATGTTGAGCAGGAATGATGAGGGGATGAGTGGTGTCGATGCCTAATTCGGATTGCATGATTCGACCTCCAACTCTTAAGAGTTCATCACCGTCCAGAATTGGGTGAAGCTTCCAGAGGCTGCTTGAGGGAGGAATCTTTGTATCCTCTCGAATACATTCTACTTCCTCTTTGTAGTACTCTGAACACTCTTTACGATGAAAACCTTTGCTTTTGTCAGCTCTTCTTCTGTAGGTTGACAAAGGTGCCAGTTGCGACAGCTAGATGTTTGGTTGGAATGACTGAAAGAACGAGCGATGTGGATTAAGCAGGCTACTGCTCTGATGAGGGCACTGTACTTGGAGAGTCTTTCGAAAGGTGTTGGATTTATTTTTAGCTTTGTGACGTGCGTCATATTGGTTGTCACCAGTGGACGTACCTCTGTGTCAAGACTAGGGTCCACAAGCTCAAACATGTCTGGAGATGTCAACTCCATTGAAGGTTTGAGGAGAAAAGCTGGACCCCCAAACCATGTTGTGTTGTTCAGTTGTGTTGTTGCTACAGAACGAGACCCGTGGTCGGCTGGGTTGAGTTCAGATGGAACGTACTTCCACTGCTTGGAACATGTTGACTGGAGGATGCGTTGGACTCTGTTATGCACAAACACATAGAATTTTCGTGACTGGATGTATATGTAGCCTAGCACAACTTTGGTATCAGAGTAATATTCAATGTTGTTAAATGTAATGTCCATTTCTGCAACTATCAGCTCTGCAACCTCAACTGCAAGCACTGCAGCGCATAACTCTAGTCTTGGTATTGTAAGGCCTGCTTGCGGAGCTAACTTTGCCTTCCCAAATAAAAAAACGACTTCTATGTTTTCTGCTGTAGATACTCTGATGTAGGCGACGGCAGCGATAGCCTTTACAGATGCAGCAGCGAATACACATAGGTCTCTCTTTAGAGCATTAGTTGTAGAGAGTGAGGTATATGGTCGTGGTATCTGGAGGCTTTGCAAATCTTGGAGAGTCTCTCCATTTGCACCACTCTGCTTTCATGTCATCTGGGAAAGGTGCATCCCAATCATCTGTTAAGGTGGTAAATTCTCTGAGTATTGATCTGCCCTGAATTGTGATTGGAGCGAGGAACCCGAGGGGGTCATAGAGACTATTGACGGTAGAGAGGACGCCTCTTTGTGTGAAAAGTTTTTGGTCTTCATCAACTTTGAATGTAAAGGTGTCCATGCCAACATTCCAGAGCAGCCCTAGACTGCGTTGTACTGGTAAATCCTGAGCACACAGGTCTAAGTTTTCAATGTCTTTCGCTCTGTCCTCTGGTGGAAAGGCTTCCAGGACAGCTGGACGGTTGGCGGTGACTTTGTGTAGTCTGAGGTTTGAAGAAGCGAGAGCTTGCTGTGCATGTTTGAGAGCTCGAACAGCTTCTTGTTGATTTCTGAAGACATGTTATTATCTTTGTACCATAGGAAGCAGAGAAAGTCTCTGTGGCTCTCTTTAACTACGAAACAGTGGAATGGCGACCTGTTCTTTTCTGAATCTCATCAGAACTCCAACAAGGCTGTTGTTGAGATCGGGGCCTGTGAGTAACATGTCGTTAAGAGAAGTTCCTTCATATGGAGCACTTGAGTCGAACACAACTCTGATTTTGGTAGGCTTTTTTGGATGATAAACTCCAAACAAAGGAAGGTACCAGCACTCCTGATTCTGGCCAAGGGTTGGCGCAACTTCAGCATGTCCTCTAGTGAGCATGTTCTCAATAAACTCCAGGAAATGTGCTTTCATTTCTGGCCTTTTTTCCAGAGTGCGTCTGAGTGATGTCAGACGGTCATAAGCCAGTTGTCTGTTGTTGGGCAGCCGTCGCCGTGGTGATCTGAAAGGCAGAGGGCCCACCCAGCTATTGTCTTTGTCTTAAAAGAACTCGGAGTCCATTATTTGAAGAAACTGGATGTCCTCAATTGATGGAGCAAGTCTGTGGTCGTCTGCTGTGCGTGTAAAAACTTGCTGAACAATGTTGCCCGACACAAGAGCACTTGTAGGGCTGTGACAGTACTCAGGAGTTTTTGTCACTGTCTCTTTAACAGTTATTTGACTGTTACATGGTTGAAAATGACTTGCGCGACCATTCTCCAATATGAAAGTCTTATAACTGCTTACTTGTGGGGGTCTTGTGTGCTCCATCAAGACATACGTCACCTACCACAACCCATCCCAAGTCGAGTCTTTGAGCAAATGGAGTATCACCTGGGCCATTTATTTGTTCTCTGACTTTGTGAACCCGCAGTACATCTCTGCCCAGCAGAAGTAGTATGTCGGCATTGGGGTCTAATGGTGGGATCATTTTAGCAATTTGCTGTAGATGGGTGTAGTGATGAACGGCTTCCGGAGTAGGTATTTCTGAGCTGTGTTGGGAATGTCATTGCATTCGAGGAGTGTTGGCAGAGGAAGACTCAACTTTTCGTTTAGTGACTCCACCATGAAGCCACAAGCTTTTCTTCCTGATACTCCTGTAAGTCCGGCGCATGTTTTCAGCGTGTAAGGGTGACTTTCTCCCTGGATCTGAAACACGTCAAAGAACTGTGGACGTGCGAGCGAGCGGTTGCTCTGTTCTAAACTTGCGTATATTTTCTTTGTTTGTTCTTTATGGCCTGTGGGGTACACATTCACAAGCATAATCTTAGAACATTCCCTTGCGCTCACTCCTTCTCCACACACCTCAGTGCACCTAGATGTGACTTCTTGGGTGTCTGCTTGGTCTCTCTCCCCGCCGTGCTGTGGAGGAGGGGGTGATTTAGACTCCCATGATGCTGAACCTGGATGGAGAGCAGAAATGTGATTGTTGCTGTCACACTCTGTGCATGTGATTTCTGTTGTACAGTTTTTTGCGAAAGGCCAGTGGATGAGCAGCAACGAAAGCAGACGTATTTTTTGAGAATCTGTTTACTAAAAGGGTGGGGTTTGTTGTGTATTGGACACTGTTTACTTGGATTTACAGCGCTTTTAGCTTTTTCTGCCTCTATTTTATCTTGAACTTGAGTTTTGTGGACAGATATGGGTGTTTTGGAAAGTCTTTCATATGTGTATTTCCTTTCTGCTGCTGTTGTTTGGTTAAAGTTGTGAGGGTTAAAACTGGGATCGGTCCATGTTTTGGCTTCAGTGCGTATGAAGTTGACAAACACGTTGAAGGGAGGAAAGCTGACACCATGGTCACGCTTGTACTTTGAGCCAATAGTCATCCACTTCTCTTGGATATTGTAAGGCAACTTGTCAACTATTGGTTGGATTCCTCGTGATGTTTCCAAATAAGACAAGCCAGGTAAATAACCATCCAGCTTGGCCGCCTCCAACTCTAACATTAAGTCAGATAGGTCACGGAGTTTAAAGGGCTCTCTCGTTGTGATCTTGGGGAAGGTTTCTATCTTCTGAAAGAGAGCTTGCTCTATAGCCTCTGTCGAGCCATATACTTCCTCTAGCCTGTCCCAAGCCATAGACAAGCCAGCTTCAGGATATCTGATGTTGACGGCTTTCATTTGTTTGACTTGTCTGGCTGAATTTTTACCAAGGAATCGTACTAGCAAATCAAGTTCCTCTCCTGCCGAAAGATCTAACCCTGCTATTGCTGTCTTGAACGATGATTTCCATGCCCAGTAGTTCATAGGTTGGTCATCGAAGCTGGTAAGACCTGTAGTGACGAGCTGACTGCGAGCTAGGTATTTAGCTAGGTCATAGGTTGGCTGAGTTGGAACATGGTCATTGCGGGCATGATTTACTTTGGATGACATTTGGACGAGAGGGGTGAGCGGTTTGAAGCTGGTGGACAGGGGCTCACAGAATTCACTAACAGAAGTTGCATTGTTTGTTTTGTTTTCATGTTGTCGTTCTTGTTTAGCAGTTACTAGTTGAAAGGGGGTTCAGGCCCAGTGTGTACAGTCTTAACTGGGATGTGTGGGTCTGTTGCAGTGAGAGCTGTTTGTTCTAAAACATATTGGGCAGTGCGTTTTTCTTGGTTATCTGCAAGAGATGAACCGTAAGCTGCACTGCGTGTTTCATCGCCCAATTCAAGTAGTCCTGCTTCTAAAGAACTGGCTTCTGCTATTGCAGCTTCCTTTTCTTGCTCTGCTCTGAGTGCATCAAGAGTGGCTTGGAGGCGTGCCTGTTCAACTTTGATTTCTATGTCTTTTCTTGCATATGTGGCTCTAGTTTGAGCAGCTTCTGCTTTTGCTTTTGCTCTGAGCAGTTCAATGCTAGCTGTTGAGCCTGCTTTTGATGGTGGTTTGTGGTAACAGACTGATTGGGAGTTACTCTTCAAAGATTTGCGTTCAGACATTTTGCACTTTTTTACTTCTTGTTTGGAAGAGTTAAGGTGATGGGTGGGCTTATGCTGCCTGTATGCACTTACTTAACTCTTGGAGATGGCACAAGCTCTGCGTGGTGGTTTCTGTAGTTTGTTGCTTGCCGTGGTGCTGTCTTTTCACTGTAAATGGCCTTGCTAGGAGCCGGACTAGCTATCCAAACAGCTAAACATAGACCCAGAAACTGCACGGACATCAGATGACTTTGGTGGAATTTACTGGTGATCTTTATGTGAAACTACAACAATAAAACGGATACAGAAAGTGTACATTACTATACTGTGTTAAATAATGATAGTACAAATTAGCATGTGACTTGTAATTCAGTGGTTTTAAAGTGGGGTCACAAGCTCTGGGTTGAGTGGTGCTGCTTACTAGCAAGTTGAAGAAAAAAAAAATTATAATTAAATATTTATATTATTATGAGTATTTTTATGAAATTGCATTAGAGATATCAACAAATTATAATGCTATTTCATAAAAATACTCATAATATAAATATTTACTTATAATTTTTTTGCTTTTTCTTCCAACTTGCGGCGCCCACCTGGCGCCCACTTTGAAAACCACTGACCTAGTGTTTTATTTATTTATTTACATTTGGTGTAGTTTTGTCGATGGGTTCAATAACACCGTGCAAAAGGGGGGCCTTGGCCAGAACCTGGTGGAATTTGAGGGGCCTTGTCATGGAAAAGTTTGGGAACCCCTGCGCTAATTTACTATTACAAGTGTCTAATAATTTTCTGACCTGCAATACTTACAGACAATGCTTAAACAAACACCAAAAGGAAAACCTGGGAATGAAGAGCTGCCATCTTGGTGAAGTATGGCTGTAAAAGAACTACTTCCTGTCTAGCCTTCTTCTTCTACTGAAGTCAAGAAGTAAAACAAAGAAACCACTAGATGGCGTATTTTAGCAAGAAATAAAAACACCATTAACAAACACAATAAACATAACACATATTTTTACCAAGCCTCTCCCATGGAACCTCTAAAATGGTCCTCATGTAAGGGCGCCGCCATACGGTGATTTTACAGCGAAATACAGCGATATACCTCCGTCCACCAGAGGGCAGGCTCCAAAAGCGGAAATATAAGGAGAAACCCAATGGTGACTTTACAAGAGTAAAACTCATGTTTACAGCCTGGTACAAAAGATGGCTCCAGTCTCTAGAGCTAAGTTTTTACTACATGACAACTCTGGGGTGAATTTTTGATTAATATGTTTGTTTATGCTATCTAAAAACTATTGTTTTACTATGGAACAAGCCCGGATGTAACAGCCATTTTATTGCCCATTCATAATGACAATATTGGTGAATAGGGGATCAATAGGCGGATATCATCCATATTTATACTATCTATGATTTTTACCAGTATTAGCTACCTGGATAATATTTCTGAAGCTGAAAGGACTCTGCCAGTGACTCCTGTCTCGCTGCTGGCGGGGCTCTGTCTAAAAGATCCTCTCTTTCTTTTTGTAGTTCTGAGCTCTCTTTGTCATGTCGTTTTATGTGTTTGTGTAGGTTGGTGGTGTTACCAAAGTAGCGAATGACCTTTTTACAGACGCCACAATTTGCTGTGTTTTCATTCATAACAGTAAAATACTTAAACAGCGCTCCGTTTTTTTTTTTTTATCTGCCAGCTCCATGATACCAAGGCAGGCGCTCTCTCTCTCTCTGCAGCTGCTGCTGTTGGCGCTGCTGAGTCACGTGATGGCAGAGCAACAAAACACAGCAGAGCAGAGAGGGGTGACCAATGTGCGTGAGGAAAGGAGCTGCATAAGAGAAAGCGTAATATACAAGCTCATTTTAAATATTATATTTTATGCAAAATAAATAAAATCACTGGTTTAAAAAAAGCCCTTAATATTAATATTTTGACTTTTGGATCGATCATTTTTGATACAACCCCTATATCGAAAGTATCGATATTAAGGATCGATCTGCCCACCCTATCTGTTGCTCAGAGAATAGACTTTAAAACAGCACTGCTGGTTTACAAGTCTCTAAATGGTTTAGCACCAGAATATATCTCAGACATGCTAGTTACTTATGAACCTCCTCAGACTCTGAGAACATCTGGGACAGGCCTTCTGCTCGTGCCCAGAGTTAGAACTAAACAGTGAAGCAGCGTTTAAGTTTCAGCAAAAACCTGGAACAGCCTCAACTTTAACAATGTTCAAGGGAAGGTTAAAAACCTTTCTCTTTAGCTCTGCCTACATGCAGTAAAGACAATTTAAAGTTTTATTTTTTATCTGCCTCTGTTTATTAAATGTTAAATTTTTTCTTTCCTATTTTAAATCTTGTAAATTGTCTTTAATTCCTGTAAAAAAAAAAATCACTTTTAAATTCACTTTGAAAACCCAGTGTATGAATTGTGCTATATAAATAAAATTTCCTTGCCTTGTATTAGTTATCACTATAATTCTAAAAAAAATAAAACGTCGGAATAATGCGTCTACAGACGGGAAGAAAAAGGGAACATAACAACAAGACAGAAGGGAACATAAATTATAAATTTGTTAAATTTATTTGAGCATAAGGATTAAAATAACTATGCATTACTTTGGGGATCTCAGCGAGAACGACGCCCTCCATGTTGAAAAGGAGAGCGGTTGTCCTATAACCAGAAGGTTGATGGTTAAATTCCCACTCTCCTTGGTTCATACTGTTGTAGTGTGCTTGGGCAAGACACTTAACCCACCTTGCTTCCAGTGCCACAGCTCTGGTGTATGAAAGTGTGTGACTGAAGAGGTGAGTTTGGTGGGGGTCGAGTGTATGGCAGCCCCCCTCTCTGTCCGCCCCAGGTGTGAGTGTGTGTGAATGGAAGCATCATTTAAAGCGTTTTGGTGCCCAAGAAGGGTACAAAAACGTGCTATATAAATGCACACCATTTACCATTTAGATGAGGTCACCACAGCTTGCCTGTGATTGGTCCTTGTTGTCGGAGCTTGTGTAAACTTCCAATCACTGTATCTCCAAGGGGAGGGAGTCAGAAAATAATACTTATATCAGTGTATCTACTTTAGACCATAGAATCAGGACAGATAATCAGTTTTTTTTAATTTTAAACATTTGACAAAGTCCTGCTTTTAGGGCCATATCACAAGTCAACGTCAACTGTAGCAGACTGAAGTCATGCACAAGCACAATACATGCAGACAATATAATAGTTGGTGTTATCTTAACACCAATTAAAAAGGCGATTTCTATGAATATCAATCTTGCCCCAAAAAAGCAAATGTATTAACTTTATTGTCCATAAGCTTTTTTTTATTTTTTATAAATTATACATGTACGTTTACTTTTATTCTCAAAGCAAGTTTAATCAACATTTTCCATTACAAATTAAAGTTTGGTGTGTTATATGGGATCAATTTCCAGATCATTCTTTGACAGTTTTAATAGCATCTGTAAAACCTTTGAATTGATGTCGATGATGGGTAGAGCTCTCATCAAATACTGCAGATTTACAACACCACACAAACTGAAGAGAGAAGCTGCAGTGAGTGTGAGTGCATTTGTTGGTTTGTTCATCAGCCTGTCTTTTTAATTAGTCTGGCATTTATCACAACCCAATGATTGCTTTTGTAATGATGTCACCGGTGCATAATGAGTAAGGAGGCGTCACGCTGTGAACATGACAAGCGCCGGGCTTCTCCTCAGAGGACGCGTTTGACGGGGCAGAGGCGGGAGGGAGGTGAGGGAGGAGGCAACGCACCAAAAACACCAGCAGGAAAAAATGTAAATAGAAAATCAGGGCATTATTAGAAGTGCCAGGGGGCTGCATTCAGTTGTCAGCGTTTGAATTGTGTTGGGAACAATGTCTCTGTTCGCTGCCTCTCGCCGCTCTGCTGTCTGGCACCAGGACAGATTTCTGAATGTAACCTCATTCAGGATTTAGGTATGACAGCGCTTGTTGATTCACTGCCAAGGAATTATACAGAGGTTCCTCAACATTTAATGACAAGGTCAATAACCAGCCGCGCATGAACGAACAGGCAAAGGCTCACTAGGGCACACTGTGAAACGGAGATGGAGCACAGCACCACAGAAGCTCCGGGAGGACCGCTCTACAGAGGAGGCACCCTGGACACACACACTTTGAAATCACATACCTTGTATAGATGACAATAGGTCACCACTCACGTACATGTCAAGTCATGGCAAGATAATATAATTAGGCTTGTTCCAATACAATTTGCAGTTCTAGCAGAATTTTGGTAACACTTTTTTTGAAACTACACTTTATACATTGTATCTACTGCATCTACTAAGTACAATGTAATACACTGTGTAACAAACTGTAAGAACATGTAACTGCATGGTACATACATAATGGAATAATATGCACTTGCATATTGTAGGTAGAGTTAGGGTTAGTATTAGGGTATGTATGTATTTGCATATTACAGTTTTTTACAGTGTATTATATTTGACTTAATGAGGTGGATACAATACATAGCATTGGATAGAAGCAGCTTTCTAATTCTAAATCATAAACAGAAAAGGAGCATTGTGCTTGTGAACAGTTGGTCAGTGACAAATGAGTTAGAACAAGGGAGAAAGCATTAAAAAAAATGAGGGTGCAAAGCAATCTTTTGAATCCCTGCAGAACCAGGCCTGGTTCTGTAACAGGTCCTGTGTCAAAGCTATTTCATTGTCAGTATTTCATTAACAGTTGACAACAGATACTATTGTTGTATTGAAAATATGCAGTTAAAATACATTTACAACTTTGTCATACATTTTATCATAAGCTAATAAACCTGCTTTAGTAGTTTGGAGTTACAGTCATAAAATATAATATGGTCACGGTACCTGTTTGTTGAGGTAAGACTAATTACTAAACTAATACTGAATTCTCTGTTCAAAATAAACTGATTAAAATTCTATGTTAGAAATGCAGTTTTATTAAACAGTGTGTCAGTAAAGCTCCTGCCATAAACTCTTCAGAAAGAAGCAGTGCGTTAAGTCCAACATCAAAGCCTTCTCCTCCCCGTGTTCTTAAACTGTGCTCAGACATTTTACAATGTCATTTTCCAGTGCTTTCCTGATTTTATTGTGGGCAGAGAGCATTAAAAGTGGAACCTTTGTTCAGGGAGTAGTCACCCCCAGGTTGCACTTAGCGTACGTATTTTCTGTCTCAAACACAATCTGGACGTGAACGACATTACTCCATGTGTTCATTGCTTTTGCCTGATGTGTTGTGTTTTTCAGGTTAGTACACGGTGGAAACCTTGTAAATGTAACTCTGTGAAGCCATGCCTTGTTTCTGGTCCAGTATATGAGTCTGTTGTGATAACTGTTTGAACGTTTTGCTAAAAATAGTAATAGCTAATTAGTCGTGGTAAAGTCGGCCACATGCGGGAAGTTCCGTGCGAACACATGGTTGAAATACTGCAAGTAGACTAGCGTGGTAACAGGGTTATTTCCATTATATGGTAGAAATGTAAAGGGTTGTAAAGGTAACCGTAAATGTTTTATTAATTCTGCAACAGTTATAAACATGTGTGGTTGTGTAAAATTGGATAAAAAGGACACAAGAGTTTCATACTTGTCCATAAATTATGTTTATACTGAAGTTAACAAGATGAATGTATTTAAATGTGTTTTATCGTAAGGTTAGACAGAATATAGACCAGCTGTTTTGACATGATTTGTGTACATTATAGTGTTATGTCCAGATAAGGAAGTGACATGAAGCACAAGGTAGAGGATGTATAATTAATATTAATAAATTAATAGGAGGATCTTAAATTAAAGTTATCAAAGAGTATTGACTTATGGAAACGTGTAGCTATTATTACGGACACAATACACTTTTATTGTACACTAAAAATGTTGAAAAACAATTCAAAGAAAACACAATCTGGACGTGTACGACATTACTCTATGTGTTTATTGCTCTTGTCTGATCTGTTGTGTTTTTCAGAAAATCTTTACTGCCACTACTCTTTACACTCCACACTCGGGGCCCGAAACATTGGCATTGAGGTGCAAATTGTGTATAGCTGTTAGTTCTTGGGTGTGACTCTCTCAAAGGATCTGATTTGGCACTTAAACACTTGTAGCATTGTCAAAAAAGTCACAGCGACAGCTTTTCTAACTGAGGGAATTTACCACAAAAGAGCAGGTTTTTTTAAACTTTTAACGCTGTGCAGTAGAAAGTCGTCTTTCTTCTGTTTAATTTGGTAACCTCACTGTTAAAGAAAAGAAAGCTTTACATTGAGTGGTCCGCTCTGGCCGCAGGACAGTCGAGTGTGAGCTGTCAGTCCTGGAGGACATTTACAAACATAGACTAGTTTCTCGGGCATTACAGATCTTTAATGACCCAACTCAGCATCCTGCTAGTGGTATTTATGAGCTTCTCTTCTCTGGAAAGTGTTATTGTTCTATTAAATGCACTACATCTCGACATCTTCCTACAGGCTGTGATGACTTTGAACAAAGCACTTTGAACCATGTGTAGCAACTTGTTGCATAAATATATATATCAGATTGATATTAATATTAATTTTAATAATTAACTTTGATATTAATATTAATTTATTAAAATTAATTTCTAATTAAAAAGGGGCACCACTTTGGTTTTGACAGGTCCAAAGAAACTGTTAGGTTTAGTCTAGTCTCAATAATCTGAAGGAAGAGAATTCTTCTGGTTCCATCCATCCATCCATCCATCTTCTACCGCTTATCCGGGGCCGGGTCGCGGGGGCAGCAGTCTAAGCAGAGACGCCCAGACTTCCCTCTCCCCAGACACTTCCTCTAGCTCTTCCGAGGGGATACCGAGGCGTTCCCAGGCCAGCCGAGAGACATAGTCCCTCCAGCGTGTCCTAGGTCTTCCCCGGGGTCTCCTCCCGGTGGGACTCCCGGCGTCCAGGAGGCATCCGAAACAGATGCCCGAGCCACCTCAGCTGGCTCCTCTCGATGTGGAGGAGCAGCGGCTCTACTTTGAGCTCCTTCCGAGTGACCGAGCTCCTCACCTTATCTCTAAGGGAGCGCCCCGCCACCCTGCGGAGAAAGCCCATTTCGGCCGCTTGTATCCGGGATCTTGTTCTTTCGGTCATGACCCAAAGCTCATGACCATAGGTGAGAGTAGGAACGTAGATTGACCGGTAAATCGAGAGCTTTGCCTTACAGCTCAGCTCCTTCTTCACCACGACAGACCGGTACATCGACCGCATCACTGCAGAAGCTGCACCGATCCGCCTGTCAATCTCACGCTCCTCCTTCCTCACTCGTGAACAAGACCCCAAGATACTTGAACTCCTCCACTTGAGGCAGGATCTCTCCACCAACCTGAAGGGGACAAGCCGACTGAGAACCATGGTCTCAGACTTGGAGGTGCTGATCCTCATCCCAGCCGCTTCACACTCGGCTGCAAACCGTCCCCAGTGCACGCTGAAGGTCCTGGCTTGATGGAGCCAACAGGACAACATCATCTGCAAAAAGCAGAGACGAGATCCTGTGGTCCCCAAACCAGACTCCTCCGGCCCCTGGCTGCGCCTAGAAATCCTGTCCATAAAGATAATGAACAGGACCGGTGACAAAGGGCAGCCCTGCCGGAGTCCAACATGCACTGGGAACAGGTCTGACTTACTGCCGGCAATGCGAACCAAGCTCCTGTTCGTCGTACAGGGACCGGACAGCCCAGCAAAGGGCCCCGGACCCCATACACCCAGAGCACCCCCCACAGGGCGCCACGAGGGACACAGTCGAATGCCTTCTCCAGATCCACAAAACACATGTGGACTGGTTGGGCAAACTCCCATAAACCCTCCAGCACCCTGGAGAGGGTATAGAGCTGGTCCAGTGTTCCACGACCAGGACGAAAACCACATTGTTCCTCCTGAATCCGAGGTTCAACTATCGGTCGCATTCTCCTCTCCAGTACCCTGGCATAGACTTTCCCGGGGAGGCTGAGGAGTGTGATCCCTCTGTAGTTGGAACACACCCTCCGGTCCCCCTTCTTGAAAAGAGGGACCACCACCCCGGTCCAGTCCAGAGGTACTGTCCCCGACCGCCACGCGATGTTGCAGAGGCGGGTCAACCAAGACAGCCCTACAACATCCAGAGACTTGAGGTACTTGAGGCGTATCTCATCCACCTCCGGTGCCTTGCCACCGAGGAGCTTCCCAACTACCTCAGTGACTTCAGCCTGGGTGATGGACGAGTCCACCTCCGAGCCCTCGGCCTCTGCTTCCTCAGTGGAAGACGTGTCGGTGGGGTTGAGGAGATCCTCGAAGTATTCCTTCCACCGTCCAACAATATCCCCAGTTGAAGTCAGCAGGTTCCCGCCTCTACTGTAAACAGTGTTGGCAGGGCACTGCTTCCCCCTCCTGAGGCGCCGGACGGTTTGCCAGAATTTCTTCGAGGCCGACCGATAGTCTTTCTCCATGGCCTCACCGAACTCCTCCCAGACCCGAGTTTTAGCCTCCGCGACCACCGGTACCTATCAGCTGCCTCAGGAGTCCCACGGGCCAACCAGGCTCGGTAGGTCTCCTTCTTCAGCTTGACGGCATCCCTTACTTCCGGTGTCCACCACCGGTTCGGGGTTGCCGCCACGACAGGCACCGGAGACTTTACGGCCACAGCTCGAGTGGTCGTGATCGACAATGGAGGTGGAGAACATGGTCCACTCGGACTCAATGTCTCCAACATCCTCGATCTGGTCAAGCTCTGCCGGAGGTGGGAGTTAAAGGTCTTTCTGACAGGGGCTCTGACAACGTTCCCAACAGACCCTCACAGCACGCTTTGGGCCTGCCGAGTCTGTCCAGCTTTCTCCCGCCATCGGATCTAACTCACCACCAGGTGGTGATCAGTTGACAGCTCCGCCCCTCTCTTCACCCGAGTGTCCAAGACATACGGCCGGAGGTCAGATGAAACAACTACAAAGTCGATCATCGATCTCCGACCTAGGTGTCCTGGTGCCACGCACTGATGGACACCTTATGTTGAACATGGTGTTCGTTATGGACAAACTGTTGCTAGCACAGAAGTCCAATAACAGAACACCACTGGTTCAGATCAGGGGCCGCTTCCTCCCAATCACGCCTCCAGGTGTCACTGTCGCTGCCCACGTGAGCGTTGAAGTCCCCAGTAGAACGACGGAGTCCCCAGTCGGAGCACTTTCCAGCACCCTCCCAGAGACTCCAAGAAGGCCGGGTACTCTGCACTGCCATTTGGCCCGTAAACACAAACCACAGTGAGAGACCTATCCCCGACCCGAAGCGCAGGGAAGCGACCCTCTCGCTCACCGGGTGAACTCCAACACATGGCGGCTAAGTTGGGGGCTATGAGCAAGCCCACACCAGCCCGCCGCCTCTCACCGCAGGCAACTCCAGAGTAGTGGAGAGTCCAGCCTCTCTCGAGGATTTGGGTTCCAGAGCCCGAGCTGTGCGTGGAGGTGAGCCCGACTATCTCTAGTCGGTATCTCTCAACCTCCCGCACAAGCTCAGGCTCCTTCCCCGCCAGCGAGGTGACATTCCATGTCCCTCGACGACCCAATCCCCGTGTCCGGGGATTGGGTCGTCGAGGCCTCCGCCTTCGGCTGCCACCCAATCCACTTTGCACCGGCCCCTTACGGTTCCTCCCGCAGGTGGTGGGCCCACGGGAGGTCGGCCCCACGTCGCTCCTTCTGGCTGAGCCCGGCCGGGCCCCGTGGGGAAAGACCCGGCCACCAGACGCTCGCATGCGAGCCCCAACCCCGGGCCTGGCTCCAGGGTCACGGTCCTTGATTTTTTTGTCTTCATAATGGGTTCTGAACCACTCTTTGTCTGGCCCGTCACCTAGGACCTGTTTGCCTTGGGAGACCCTACCAGGGGCATATAGCCCCTGACAACATAGCTCCTAGGATCATTCGGGCACTCAAACCCCTCCACCACGATAAGGTTGCGGTTCAAGGAGGGGAATTCTTCTGGTTTTCGAATATTAATTAAATATTATATTAATTAATTTAAAAAATAAAAAAAATTAAAAAAATTCTTCTGGTTTTCGAATATTAATTAATATAAACAGAGAAACATTAATGTCTTTTATGGGATTTTATTAAAAAGTTTACAAATTAACAATGGTGAATAATATGATGGGAACACGGGAAAGAATTAAAACACAATAAGGGTTGAACACATTGAGGGATACACAGAGATAAACATTTGCATCGAGGATATGTGAAACCAGGAATTTTTGGCTATTTTAATCTATATTATCAAAGCTTACTAAGGGACTTTTAACGGGGGAAGGAGATGACGGCTTCGGGGCTAGAGTTTTGGACAGAGTACATTTTATGACGCCAAGCATTATCGGTGGGGGTCAGTGGCTCGAGACGAGCGTCCTGGATGTTCTCCAGAAAGTTTGACGCTTACTGATGACGCAATCCACACACCAAAGGTGCCGCAGCATGCACGTCTCCTCCAGAGGGGTTCGCAGGGCGCCCGGGGATAGAACAAAAGCGTCCTGTTGTTGTCCAAATTAGCACGGCCTTTATCTCCTCCGTTGCACCGTGTAAAAGTTTAAGTTTGTAAAAGTTATTGCAAGGTCCATGAAAGAGCTCTCGGCGGTTGCTTTGCTGGTTTTAAAAACTTGCTTCTGCGAGCGCTCGTTTGGTTAGAGCAAACGCGTGAGCAGGCACGGGCTTTAAAAATAAAAAGGCCAAAATAACTTCTGTCTGTTAACAGACTTGCAGGAAGTACTTTGAGCAGCTGTTTGAAAGAAGGAAAACTTAGCATGGCAAGCTAGGCTTGCAGGTTTTAAACAAAGAAAATGTACTCGTTTCCACGAGGCCCGAAGCTTTGGAAGGTTGCAGAGACGGGGCGGTCCGCAGGAAGTACTTATAGTGTGTTCGTGGAAAAAAGCCCATTCAAATAAATTGCCATTGTCAGAATAATCACCTGAAGGAATCCAAAATGCCTACCAAGGTAATTCGGATTTGGACACTTTGCGATTCCCTCCTCTTTTTGACCTCAAAACATGCTTCCTCCGGGCAAAGTGGGATCCTGGACACCTCTAGGTTTGCTCACGCACCAGCTGGGAACCTTGGTCAGTCACCCGGACACCTGACCACTCCTAAGCACCGCCCACATCCCACGAAACCACTATGTGTCCACTTCACCACTATTTTGGGGAAACGTGTCGGAGAACACTGCCGACCACCCCTAAGCCACGCCCACCTCCCAGGAACCCACTATGTGTCCACTTCCCCACTATTTTTTCAGAATGGACCCAGAAGTGGTCAGATGGTCATGTGCCACAAGAGGATGCGGTAGCGCCCCCTCTGGCCAATTTTGACATTTGGCCCAAAGTTGCTCCGAGAGACTTGCCCTGTGGATATGGCATACCAGGGCCCCCCCTGAGCTCCCAGTTCGATTTTGGCCCACAACGGACCTTTCTGAACAAATCCAAGTTGCCCATTATTTCAATGTATTTTGTGTAGTCATGGTACGTGGACGCGGGTGGTAAAGTTTGGAGAGGCTACGACATTGTGAAGGGGCCAAAAGGTCAAAAAAGGGTATGCGCTAAAGGCCCGAAAAGGAAAGATATCTTTTGAGTCATTATTTTTCTTCCCTTCACTCTAGAGCCAGCCGCCTTCAATATGTTATTCAGGGGGTGCCCTGGAGCCAGCGTGCAAAACTTGGGGCCCCTGGGACCTTTGTAGAAAACTCCAAATAGCCCATTATTTTAATGTATTGTCTGTAGTGTGTTCACGTACAGCACCTAGGAAGGTCCGATCGACTCAGGAGTGGACTCTTTTTTCTTACCTTTGTGCGTGAAAGGTGGTGGTGAAGTTTGGAGAGGCTACAACATTGTTAAGGGGTCAAAAGGTCAACTAAGGGTACTAGCTAAAGGCCCCAAAAAGAACGGTGTCTTTTTGATCATTTTTTTCGCCTTTGTTCTAGAGCCTTGTGCTTTGGATATGTTATTCAGGGGTGCTCCAGGAGCCAGGGTGAAAAATTTGGGATTCCCACATACCCAAAATCTCAATGTATTTGCACCTAGCCGGGCGCTGGCGGCCACTTCCCGATGTCCGGTCGACTAAAATGTGGTCTCCTTTTTTTGGTTACAGTGTGTGGAAGCGTGTGGTAAAGTTTGGTGAGGCTACGACATTGTTAAGGGGTCAAAAGGTCAAAAAAGGGTATGCGCTAAAGGCCCAAAAAGGAGAAATATCTTTTGAGTCATTATTTTTCTTCCCTTCACTCAGCCAGCCGCCTTCAATATGTTATTCAGTACGGGCTCTGGAGCCGGCGTGCAAAATTTGGGGCCCCTGGGACCTTTGTAGAAAACTCCAAATAGCCCATTATTTCAATGTATTGTCTGTAGTGTGTTCACGTACGGCGCCTAGGAAGGTCCGATCGGCTCTGGAGTGGACTCATTTTTCTCGTCACAGTAAGTGGAAGCGTGCGGAAAAGTTTGGAGAGGCTATGACATCGTAGAAAGGTCAAAAGGTCAACTAAGGGTACTAGCTGAAGGCCCAAAAGATGAGAGATATCTGTTGAGTCAACCTATTTTTCCCTTCCCTCTAGAGCCAGCTGCCTTCGATGTGTCGTTCTGGGCTAGCGTGCAAAATTTGGGGCCCCTGTATGGAAGATTTTTAGTGTCATCAGGCTTTGAATTTTAAATACCTGTGAATTTATAACTGCCTAACTGAACTACTACCTGTGATTTTTTTTTTTATCACTGAAAACATTTGTTTGAATATTTTTGTCTTCGAATTTTAGTCACTGAATTTCAAGGTTAGAAATTTCAATATATTATCCAGATATTATCCAGAGTTTCAAAATTCTAAATAAAAAAAATTGCTGTGTAAATATTCAATAGATATATTTTCGAGCACTTAAATTCAACCGTCAAAATTCACAGTGTAAAATATGCCAAATAAGAAGTACATGGAACATCCAGGATACCGAGGAATTGTAATCGATCTTGTGTGAATCGATCTATCCTCTAGCCAATCACGCAGCGATGTCCTGGTCACGTTGGTAACACAGCAATATAGCGCGCAAGCCAGTTGAACAATGGCGGCCAGCAGCAACACTGCGGTAAGCTCATCTTTGGATATCAACGTATATAGGCTAGCATGCAATAGCTGACGTTTTTTTAAACTTATGTTACCTCTAATAAATGTTATAAAGCTCAAGCACACTAAAGAGACAGGTAGTTTAGTAACCACTAGGGGACAATAGCAGCTATGGAGGATGACCATGGTAATAACCTACAACAAACATGGCGGGACCTGGCAACTGATGCGCCAAGGGTGCTAAGTTAGATTCTGTTCTACTCCTGTTCTGTTGTATTTCTACTGAAGGTCTCTCACGTATAGTAGCGATAAACATTTTTGTTATTTCAGAATAACCAAGTTGAAATTGTCCAGTCAGCCAGGCGTTTGCTGGATTTATTGACTGAAAGTCAGCCAAGTACAGCGAGCGTTGAAGCTAACGCAAGGTGTAGTACACACTTGTGCTTTACGCATTATTTTTAAGTCTGTCCATACTAAATGTTTTATCGCTGGATAGGAGGGACCTTTCTGGTGGACCATCACTTCAAATTGAAATGACAAGGTAAGAAATAAACTGGCATATGCTATCGGTGTGGTTAAAAATTTTGCGCATTTCCTCTGGGATAGGACTGCGCGGTTTGGGCTGATGTAGGAGCCTGCTGGTCCCCGCAATGCGGCCGGGAGAAGAGGCCAAAAACAAAGCTAGTTTACTAGCATAACGTATTAGTTTCAGCTGTTTCTGTTTAGTGTAGTACTGCTTTCTTTTCCCAGGTCAAACTGCAGTCATTATAGTGTCATATGTTAAACCAATTTGATATAGACCCTTTAAAAGTTTGTAAACAGAAAGTCCTCAAGTATAGAATGGACATGGTCATAATACATTTTAAATGGAGAAATTGGCATTATCCACAAAACATTACAAGTTAAGATGGTTTTGGCAAATGACAACCACTCTACTACATGTAGGTAATGTCAGAGCCTGGTTTGGATACATTAATGAATGTACCTCACATTGTATGTCTATTTAATGAGCGTATTAGTATACAGTTAGCAAATTCAAGTTAGTAAAATTCTTAATTTTTAGATTTTAATGTACGAGTCCTTACAGATATGTAGTTATTAATTTTTTTGTTTGTTCAGAATTTCTTCTAAAAACATTTTAAAGATGTTTACACACAAAGCTGGCTTAAAACCGGTATAAACTGGTCTCAGGAATCTTCAAACAAGCTGAAGTGACAATAGCATGTTTTTTGCCCAGCCGCCTGTACTGCAACAGTCCAGTGGAAATTTGCCCACCTAATAAAAAAAATGTAAACTTGTATTAAAATTTTTAATCAAAAGCTTTTCTCTATAGAACATTTCCAGGCATTTTTACTAAAGGCCGGGGGAAGAAACGCTTTCCAGCAACAAATGTTATCCCAGCCAAAAAAAATCAGAGCACTGGAGGTGTCTTTCTATTTGCTTCCAAAGCAGTGTGAAAAAACTCCAAGTGAGCTAGAGAAAGTGACCCATATGCAGGCTGGGTTGGGTCCAAGGACTGCTCATCTTGATGAAAGCATGACACATGAAGAGGTACTGTGCTCTTAAAAAAAAAAAAAAAAAAAAAATATATATATATATATATATATATATATATATATATATATTTGTCAAATAATAATTAAGCCTAAAATTTAAATTTTGTTATACAGGGGATACTGCTATTGGACTTGGGGTTACACGTTTTTTCTTCTCAACTTGCATGGAAAAATTAAAGTTTGGGTTTCACATTCATTTTGGTTTTATTTTATGCATATATGCCTATGCTATATAATTAGATTATAATGCATTGATATTATGAAACATTTAATAAACATTAATGGTCAAGGATTTAAGAATTTACAGTTCACAAATATTGAAACATCCACACAAATTTAGAAAACCAATTGCTTTCTAACATAATTTTTTCACAACAAATAGCAGTGTCACTCGGCTTTTTGACGGAGAACCGGGTCATTTGGTATGGAGGACGAAAAATGACATATCTATAAATAAATAAATAAAAGTGAAAATTGTCAATTTATTTATTTTTTAATATGTAAGTTTTGGTTAAAAATAAATAAATAAATAAATCTCTATATTTATTTTCCACCTGCATTTATTTCCACATTTATTCATTTATGCATTTATTTATTAATGCTTTTATTTATTTCTTCTTTTATTTATTTCTACATTTATTTATTTCTTGATTTCTGTCTTCAAATGCAAATGAGGGGGTCGGGTTTCAACAGACTCGTTACAGTCATTGGTTGATCATTGCAAGTGCTCACGGTCGATTATATTTGTCTTACTGAGGCTAATCTCACGTGACGTCAGGCCACGGCCAAGCTAGCATTAGCTTTCAATGGATCTTCGGAGAGCGCAGCTAGTTGAAAATTTACGACATCTTGCAGATAATTTAGAAAATTATAGTGTAGACTACACACTTTTGCAAATAGATCTACTTTTTGAAAATCTTATAGATTTATCAGAAAATGCAGAGATTGACCATGCAGTTTTTGAAAACTTGTATGAAGCATCTCAAAGCCAAAGCCTTCACCTTGAACTCAGTAGTGCACCTGCTAGATCAGGTGGGCGCCCAGCGTACAACATACCACTTGAAGCTATACAAAGATATATCTTGGCCGGTGTAACAGTTCGGGACATTGCTAATCTGCTTGGCGTCAGTCAAAGAACAATTCACCGCCGAATGGCTGAGCATGGCACAAGGTAAGATATTTGACAATCTCCACCTCCGTATTAACACCAGTAAGACAAAATGTATCCTTTTTAGCAGAAAACCGGTTACTGAGACTCCACCTACAATCACCTGCATGAATGGTATGGCTCTGGAGTATGTCAAAAAATATAAATATCTAGGTATCTGGTTGGATTCATCCCTGTCATTCATTACACACATCAATAACCTTCAAACAAAAGTCAAAGCTAGACTAGCCTTTCTCTTCCGCAATAAAGCTTCCTTTACTCATGCTACCAAATGCACCCTCGTTAAGATGACAGTACTGCCAATTCTGGACTATGGTGATATTATCTACAGAATGGCACCAAACACAGCCCTAAAAAAACTTGACACAATCTATCATTCAGCCATCCGTTTTGCCACTAATGCACCCTTTCACACTCATCACTGTGACCTTTATAAACTAGTGGGCTGGCCCTCCCTTTATACCCGGCTACATCATTGGTTTCTCTTCATATACAAGACAATCCTGGGCAAGACACCTCTCTATTTGTCATCTCTTCTTCATGCCGTCATAACACCTATCACACAAGATCAAGTAATTTAATTAAATTTAGTACCCCCCCTACTTCTACTACCTTTGGACGTAATGCCTTCAGCTTTGCAGCAGTACATGACTGGAACACACTACAAAATACCCTGAAACTTACATCTCTGATCCCAATCTCCACCTTTAAGCAAAACCTCCAAAATTACATAGTTGACTCTTGTTCGTGTTGACAATCATGAACCATATTTGTACACACATATTTAAGCACTTTATTCTTTTTCTCTTTTCTTTGTTGTCTACCTTTTTTAATTCAATTGTTTGTTCTGTGTGTCATGTGTTTTACAATGTATAGTTGTACAATATACTCCTATTTATTCTTGTAGCTCTTGGCCAGGTCATGTTTGTAAATGAGAAGTGGTTCTCAAACAGTTTACCTGGATAAATAAATAAAATAAAGGTATTTGCCTATTTAGCGTATTGGGGTCCGCACTAAGAACGCACTAGCTTTGGTTAATTGTTCAAAGTGATTGCATTTATTATGTTCAGTAATTTAAGTTTTGTTTATAATAATGTTTACAGTTGTAGATGTTTGTGTCTTTTACCTCTGAGAGGGTATCAAGTGCGAAATAATCTGACTGGTTAGAGTCATATGGAATGAAAAACATTAAAGAGAATAAAAAACTCTGTTGTAATGTTTAAAACACTCACAAAATGGCTATAATTCTAAACAGTAAATAGCTGCTGCACCAGATAAATCTGATCTAGTGTAGTTACAAACATAGCACTCTACAGTCCAGTCTGTTTCACCCTTTTTCCACCTGTTTTATAGAATATCAGATTTAAATAATGCCACTACTGATGATGACCTTGGTGTTATGGTTCGTGAGATCCTCAGTTATCATCCAAATACAGGCTATAAAATGATGATGGGTTATCTTAAAGCTCGAGGAATACATATTCAGAGTAAGTTATTATGATTGTCCATTTCTTTTTTGAGCACAAGCTTTTTTGGCTTTTCTCTTCTGTGGTTGTCATCACCAGCAGTACTCTGTACACTGGCTTATTAACCTATTAATACTGATTTTTTTTTTTGTTTAAAATGGAGGAGAACGCGTGCAACAGTCCCTGCGGCGTGTGGACCCACAGGGAGTACAAGTGCGCACAGTGCAGCTTCGCACTTTGAGAAGGAGAAGGTATTCAGTGCCAGCTCCAAACAGTCTATGGCACATTGATGGCAATCACAAACTAATAAGGTAAGGCTGTAATATGGGATCTATATGGTCTACACACAATTGTTTTATTGCAACAAATTATGTTAATTAGTTACTAAAATTACTGGGCAGT
Source organism: Perccottus glenii (assembly GCA_024416835.2). Classification (NCBI taxonomy): domain Eukaryota; kingdom Metazoa; phylum Chordata; class Actinopteri; order Gobiiformes; family Odontobutidae; genus Perccottus; species Perccottus glenii. Next base: position 1,968,439 of record CM044558.2, read on the forward strand.
CAACCATTTTTAGCATTTATTATTAGAATTGGATGTATTGGAAGCTCCTGATCTTTGGCCCTCAAGAGACATTGCCTCAAAAACTAGATTCTGTCCTGGAAATCTCTTCATGGATTAGTAGGTGGAGCAGTCATTGTCTCTTGAGCCTTCTCATCCAGAAGATCACAAGCACCCAATACTAAAAACAGACTTTGCCTTTCTGAAATGCTAGTTTTATACCCAGACATATTAACTGAAATATTGCTTATATATATATATATATATATATATATATATATATATATATATATATATATATATATATATATATACATATATATATATATAATATATAATATTACTTATTCTGTAGTTGCTCATGTCTTTTGCTCTGTTTTACAGGTGGCGAATTGTTGTCCATGGTGGTATAGATGGCTTTAGCCGGCTCATCGTTTACCTTTCTGCAGCTACCAACAACCGTGCCTCTACAGTCTTTAGCAGCTTTCTGCAGGCTGTTCACTGTTTCGGACTACCATCTCGAGTGAGGTCTGACAAAGGAGGAGAAAATATTGAAGTGGCACACTTTTTGGTGACGCACAGAGGAACCATTCGCAATTCTCACATCACTGGAAGAAGCACACACAATCAAAGGTATTTCCTTTAACAGCTGTAGAGAATGAGAAGTAGACATGGCACTTGAGGTTATTTGATGAATGATATTTGATTGTGCCCCTCTAATATCAGAAATTAGTTAACACAGTCCCAGTGATTTTACAATTTTTCTGCTTCACACCACAATAAAGTTTTACACAGCACATGGGACAGGTGGACACTCACTTTAAGTGCACTTAACATGTACAATTTTGGCAGTTTAATGACTAGTCAATTTTACGATTTGGGTCCTTTATTCTGCAAAAAAACAATCAGTATTATTTTAATTTTATATTCTTTATTAACAAAGTTAAAGTTTTTTTTGTGGAGCCTTGACACATACCACTATACCTACCTCAGTCTCAGTAATTGAATGGTCTTGTCTTTGTTGCAGAATAGAGAGGTTATGGCATGACATCTTTGGGGGAGTATTAGACCTTTTTTATTCATGTTTCTGCAATATGGAAAACGAAGGTCTACTCAACCCAGATGATGAAATACATCTATATGCACTGCACTGGAGCTTTTTGCCACACATTCAAAAGCACTTGCAGTTCTTCCTGGAAGGTTGGAACAACCACAAACTGCGAACTGAATTAAATCACTGCGAACTGAATTAAATCAGTCTCCTCTTGAGTTATGGTCCCACAATCCACGTGAGGGTGCCGACCCAATTCAGGTATGTTAAAACTTTGTGTCTGCACTGACCATTTTTTAATGAATAATAAGCTACAACAGTGATTCTCAAAACTTTTCACAGCAAGTGAAAATCAAACTGTCTATCCAAGCACCAGTGTCAGACCAAATCAGAAATAATGTCTGGTCTTAATGTAGGAATAAAACAGAACACAGTTGCAAAAAAAGCTAAGTCTAAAGCAGGACTAACCCTTGTATAAACCAGGACCAAGCCAGAATTAAAATGTCCAGTGGTCCACACACAGATTGTAAACTTCAACCCAAGCAGGATTAAAATGGGAACAAAACTGGTTCTAAAATAAACCAGACTGTTTTCTTCTTCAGACTGACACAGAATATGGCATAGACTGGGAGGACCCACCTGGCTACCACAGAGAAGGCCTCATCATCCCAGAGGTGCAGCTGCCACGGGCATTAGATGCTGAAGAAGTTCAGCAATTGCCAAACCCTCATGGTTCCTTTTCTGATGTTCTACATGTGTATAGTGCCACAGTTGCTACCATTAGTCGTATAATTGCATCTGATTGAGTATTTCACTATACATTTTTATACTAGTCCACAAGTTCTGATATGTACTATGAATAAAGCTTGTAACTTATGGTCTTGTTCCTAGTGATTCTAATAAAAATTGATAGTTACAATCCATAACCAAAAAGCACTCAGAGAGCACAGAACAGAAACAATGTTAAACAATATTAAAACACTTTATTTAAAAAAAAAAAAAGCTGTGAACTCTGAATACAAACTTGAAAATTTTACAGCATAAATTCAACTAGTACTGACCAAACCCAGCATATAACGATGAGATGCTTGCCAGTAAATCATTTTTGAAAACGTCATAGCTCACATTGCTTCCTGGAAGTTTCAAAGTGTAGAAACAGGTTGAAGCTTGAGGCAATCTGATGTCAACAACTTCCACATTCAGCTGTTCCGGAAGAACATCCCACCCAGCCCAGAAGCTGATCAACTGCTTTAACACTTCTGAAGAACCTAGAATTTAATGAAACACAATAAATTAATGATGACTTTAATAGCAATGTTCACTGCTAAGATATCCTATTTAGGTTACTAAAAAAATATAGAAGTATAAACTCTTTACTAGTCTGAATGAACTGGCGCAGAAAATTCACAGCTCTGCACTGTTCTTCAATAGAACTCAAAAGGAGCTCAAAACATATGCTATGAAGCCATAACCACAAGTAATCAATTATACTACATGACTACGGACATTATACTTTATAATTGATAATATAGTGGACCATGATGAGGAGGACCCAGGACATTGCAAAATCCTGGGCAAGGATTAATATTACTAGCTTGCTAGTATTAAAACTCAACGCAACCTGCGAGTTTATCAATGACTCTACAAATATATATATATATATATATATATATATATATATATATATATATATATATATATTAGGGCTAAGCAAGTTAACGTTTTTTATCGCGTTAACGCATTAATGAATTAACGCCGACAATTATTTTATCGCGCGTTAACGCCGGCCGATTAGTATGGTGAAAGACGATTTATGACTGCACGTATGAGCCGCCTCATCCAGTGCTTTAAGTGGGCCGCACGCACCTGTACTCAGTACCGCCACTTCTCCGTGCGCCCAGAACGTGCTTTAGCGCACTGGCACGCTCATTTGGACATCTGTTTTAATAGAGGTTTTAATCCTTTGCCTGCTCTGCCGCTTTCCAGAGCGCCCTTCACAATGCACGCTTCCTAATTCGTCCCCACCGAGAGCAGAGACTACATTACCCATACACCCTTGAGTTTGGCAAGTGAAAGGGAGAGGGTGTGTGAAACGTGCGGGAACTGCATTCACATGCTCTGACTGTAATGAAAACACAAGAGAGACATTTATATTGTTTATATTGTTATAATGTTATGATTGAAGCTCTGGACATAACTTGTTTTTCTATAACAAACTAAACAAAATATTAATGCCCTGTCAGTGGCAAATATTTTTGGTTTTAATATTTAATTTGATTACATTAATGTTTAAGTTCAGATTTACAAGAAATGTTTTAACTGCTGTAAAAAGCACATTATTTGTTTAAAGTGTTGTTTAAAGTGCAAACCAAATGTTATTGCACTTTTGTTCATATAGCAGTTCTTTAAAAATGTATGCAGTACACTAATTTTGAATTCATTATTAAATTTTGTGTATAATGCGATTAATCGCGATTAATCACAGAACATTGTGCGATTAATCGCGATTAAACATTTTAATCGTTGCCCAGCCCTAATATATATATATATAATATAGCGGCTGGTTAGCTCAGCTGGTAAGGACATGGCCTTTCACACACGGGGGACCCAGGTTCAAATCTATCCAGTGTGGGTCCTTAGGCAAGACCCTTCGCGCTACTGCCTACCTCATAATAATGATGAGAGACAATAAATGCTATGAGAAGCCGGCCAAACAAGGTCTGCGTCAAGTGTTGGGGAACCAGAGCAACTTGATGTCAAATGGGCTACTGGAACAAGACGGAGATGGGCGAGATGCGATAACAAGGCTCTGTTGGAATGCTACTACTCCAGTAACCCTAGTCAGAGGGGTTACATGAAGAGAATGTGGGATGAATGGTTACTACGAAACCCACAATTCAGGCTTACATCGAAGCAACTAGTAGCTCAGTGTTCCAACATCCACAAGCGGCAGCTGCTATCACAACTTGAGATTGACGAGATACAACACAAAAAATGCTACGGCAAGGGGGAGCCAGGACGCAAGGTCAGAGGGGAGCCAACAGGTGCTCCCCAACCGGAGATTGGGTATGAAGCCCCAACAATTGAAATAACGCTGAACGAGGCAGCGACTGACCTGAAAGACAAGATCATGGCAAGAATGAATGCAAGGCAACCCCGACGCCAATTACAACGGCTAAGTGAAGTACGATCAGAAAGTCTCCTAGAAGATGTGAATGCAGCATTGAGTGCGATCCCTACCACATCCATCACTGAAACCAATGAGCTGCTATACACCTCCGCAGCAGTGATTCTCGAGATGCTTGGCTATAAGAGCAACCATGGGAGCCATGAGAAACAGTACCCACCATGGAAACAAAGGCTGGAGGCTAAGATCAAGCAGACACGAGAAGAAGTGAGCCAACTGACAGAGGCCAAGAAAGGTGCAATGAGAAAACCGGTACCCAAGAGGTACAACCAGATGCCCATACCTGAAGCACTTGAAACTGCCAAACAAAGGCTCCAAGCCTTGGCCAGCCGCTAACGAGGTATGCAAGAGAGAACGGCCAGAAGAATAAACCGGCTGTTCGCAACTCAACCTGCAAAAGTGTACGCTCAATGGCAGGGTAATAACAGCAGAGCAGACCCTCCAAGGCTGGAAACTGAACAATACTGGAAAAGTATATGGGAGAGGAGGCATCACACAACAGCGATGCACAGTGGCTGGTGGCTCTGAGAGAGGACCACAGCAACCTCCTGAACAGAATCCAGTTACCATCACAGCGGCAGACATCCAAGAAAGACTCTCAGGTATGAAAAACTGACAGCACCGGGCCCTGACAGGATCCACACCTACTGGCTAAAGAAGCTCACTGCACTCCACGAGCGCCTTGCAGCACAAATGAACCAGCTGCTAAGGGATGGGACGCACCCTGAATGGCTTACAGAAGGGCGATAATCCTGATCCTGAAGGATCCCACAAATCCAACTATCGCCAATAACCTGTCTCCCACAACATGGAAGCTCATGTCAGGCATCATTGCGGCTAAGATAAGTGGGCACATGGATCAATACATGAGCAAAGCACAGAAGGGCATCGGCAAAGAAACCAGAGGAGCTAAACACCAACTCCTGGTTGACAGAACAGTCACCCAAGACTGCAGAACCCGACACACCAACCTGTGCACTGCCTGGATTGATTACAAGAAAGCATATGACTCAATGCCACACACATGGATCACTGAATGCTTGGAGATGTACAACATCAACAGGACTCTAAGAGACGTCATTGCAAACTCAATGAGGCTGTGGAAAACCACCCTTGAGGCCAATGGCAAGCCACTTGCACAAGTATCCATCAAATGTGGCATATACCAAGGAGATGCTCTATCCCCACTGCTGTTCTGCATAGGCCTGAACCCCTCAGCCAAATAATCGACAAGACTGGCTATGGATACCTACTCAGGAATGGGGCCACCATCAGTCACCTCCTCTACATGGATGACATCAAGCTACGCTAAGAGTGAGCGGGACATCGACTCACTGATCCACACCACCAGGATCTACAGCTCTGACATTGGGATGTCATTCGGGCTTGAGAAGTGTAGTCGAATGGTGACGAAGAGAGGAAGGTAGTCCACACAGAAGGGGTCTCACTCCCAGAAGGAACAATAGCAGACATTGAGGATGGTTACAAGTACCTTGGAATACCACAGGCAAATGGCAACCTCGAAGAGGTAACAAGGAAAACAGCAACTGCCAAATACCTCCAACGAGTAAGGCAAGTCCTAAGAAGTCAGCTCAATGGCAAGAACAAGGCACGGGTAATAAACAGCTACGCCCTGCCAGTGATCAGATACCCTGCGGGAATAATAAGGTGGCCAAAGGAAGAGATACAGATCACAGACGTTAAGACAGCTCCTCACCATGCATGGAGGGTTCCACCCCAAATCCAGCACCCTGAGACTGTACGCTAGCCGTAAAGAAGGCGGCCGTTGACTAGTGAGTGTGAGAGCCACTATCCAGGATGAAACATCCAAGATCCACAAGTACATCAAACAGACAGATGACGTGCTCAGTGAATGTCTCAGGCAATGGGGAACAGAGGAAGAGGAGCTGGAGGAGGGACCATCATGGGAGGACAAACCCCTACATGGGATGTACCACCGGAACATAACTGAAGTGGCTGATATCAAGAAATCCTACCAATGGCTAGAACGGGCCGGACTAAAGGACAGCACAAAGGCACTCATCATGGCTGCACAGGAGCAGGCCTTGAGCACCAGAGCAATAGAGGCCCAAATCTACCACACCAGACAAGACCCAAGGTGTAGGCTGTGCAAACAGGCCCCTGAGACAATCCAACACTTAACTGCAGGGTGTAAGATGCTGGCAGGGAAAGCATACATGGAGCGCCATAACCAAGTGCCTGGCATAGTGTACAGGAACATCTGTACGGAGTATGGACTGGAAACCCCGAGGTCAAAGTGGGAAACACCTCCAAAGGTGATAGAGAACGACCGAGCCAAGATCCTGTGGGACTTCCAGATTCAGACTGACAGAATGGTAATGGCGAACCAACCAGACATTGTGGTGGTGGACAAACAGCAGAGGAAGGCCGTTGTGGTTGACGTTGCAGTACCAAGTGATTGCAACATCAGGAAAAAGGAACATGAGAAACTAGAGAAATACCAAGGCCTCAGAGAAGAGCTGGAAAAGGCTTGGAAGGTGAAGGCGACAGTGGTGCCTGTGGTCATCGGAGCACTCGGGGCAGTAACCCCCAAACTGGAAGAGTGGCTACAGCAGATCCCTGGAAGAACACCAGACATCTCGGTCCAGAAAAGTGCAGTACTAGGAACAGCAAAGATACTGCGCAGAACCCTCAAGCTCCCAGGCCTCTGGTAGAGGACCCGAGCTCGAAGGATGAGAGACCACCCGCGGAGGGTGAAGGACAAAGTTTTTTTTTTATATAGCTAGTTGCAGTTTAGCTATGACCTTTAATATCAACCCAAACCTCCTAAAATTGCAACACTGGATACATTAACGTTAACCCTAGATGTGTTTGTCTTTTTAAAACATATTACAAGGTTTAATAGTGAATGTAATTGAAGAGGTACAGTTACCTGCACCTCCTTGTTGCTCTCTCTGTGCTGCGACTGCTAGTTGAGTTGTTGTGGAAGGGGCTAAAAACGGAATGCGATATTAAATGCTTGTAACAAGAAATATTACTTCACAGAAGAATCCTCTGTTATTTATCCAAAAAACTCACAATGTTCAATTTCATCTAGACGATCTGCTGCTGCCCGCAACAGCTCGGAAACTGAGCGGCGAGCCTCCATTGATTGCTGCATAGTCCTAAGGCGGGAGCGGGGCAGCCATAGCCGCATTAGCTTGTTGAGCTGTTTGTGTCTGTGTTGATGTGATTGCTAATGCCTGAACAGAAAAAATAACGCCCCCCTCATTTGCATTTGGAGACAGAAATCAAGAAATAAATAAATGTAGAAATAAATAAAAGAAGAAATAAATAAAAGCATTAATAAATAAATGCATAAATGAATAAATGTGGAAATAAATGCAGGTGGAAAATAAATATAGGGATTTATTTATTTATTTTTAACCAAAACTTACATATTAAAAAATAAATAAATTGACAATTTTCACTTTTATTTATTTATTTATAGATATGTCATTTTTCGTCCTCCATAGTATGGTGCCTGCAGCCTCGCACTTTCTTGTTGAAAGTGACCTGTTCCTTGTGGCAGGGAGAATGATGGGTCACTCCTTTCTTCATGGAGGGCCATGCCTTTCAGGACTTAGTCCAGCTTTTGTGCATGTCCTACTTGGTGGCAGTCCTGAAACGTCAACTGTCACTCTAGAGGATTGTCCGGACCTCGACATTCGTGACACAATCAAGCTTGTATGTTTCTCTCATATCTCTTAGTTTGAAGAGGAAAAAAAAGGTTAAATCCAAAGCATCTGGACATGGTTAACCTTCCAACCATGTCCAGAACCACTCTCAGTCTTCCAGGCCATCTAGAAGGCCTGGATGACTGAGAGTCTTCACAGACATGTCTTAGTTTGATTTTTCTATATTTTCTTTTTAACTGTAGTAAAATGTTAATTTTGCTTGAAGTTTTATAAAATTTTATATAAACTGTATTTTTTTATAAAGTTGGAAGGAGAATCCAACCTGTCAGAAAAGGAAAAACAGCAGATACAGGAGTTAGCCTATGCATGGGACCTTCCTTCTCTGAACGAAAATAACCGAGTGTTTTTTTGAAAAACTTTTAATTTATGCGGTGAGTGAAGTGAGTTTGTCCAGAATAAAAAAAATTGAAAAGGAAACTGTACAGAGTCTGAAAATACATTTTACAACTCTCCACTACAATTATGCTTGACTTTTATTACTTATTATTGTTATTAGGTGATTGGACGAGTCGTAAGACAGATTAAGCAACTGCGCAGAGGACTAAAGAAACACCATTGTGGACTTTGCTTACTCGAAGACCAGACACAGCAGCTATCCTTTTTCCAAAAGAGGGGGCAGAGAATATCTGTCCTGAGGTAATTTTTTTGCTTTCTTATGGTCTTGAAGATAAAGTTGAAGGCGTTTGGACTGGAATGATGAGGCTATATCCTTCTCCAGTGCTGTCAGGTGGTTTCGCACTGGCTAGAGCCATTGTGACCTTGCATCTAAGTTTGATAACTTTGTTTCCAGACAACTTGTTTCTTATTCACTTCAATTTTATTAATCCCCAAGGAGTAAATCAGTTATTTGGTATCTTCAAATTAGTTGATTGAAACTTCTTGTGTCCTAGACTGATTGTAGAGCAGTCCTTCCGTCCTGCAGCTCACTGATCAGATTCTCAGATGTCCACTGGTTTCTTTGTTCATAAACTGAAAACAAGGGATGGTCTAAGTTGTTCAGTAACCACTGATCTAAAAGCATCAGGTGTCTGTTCCTGAAAACAGTTCTACTGATGAAGCCACTGGCAGTATCTGGTACAGCTGTTGGTTAAATATAAACCGTAACCCTAAGATGACATGTGACTCTCTCTGTATACAACCATCTCAGTCTCACTGCGACAGCTCCACACACTTGTAGCTAATTCTGTGGCAGTAATGAGATCCACTGTCGGGATCTTCTTTAGAGCAACTCAGAAACTAAGCCCTTTCCCATGTAGGTAGTTATGGTAGTTTAATGTGTATACATGTATATTTTATTGTTACCAATAAATTGTGGTTGCAGAAATAACTGCAATTGGAGGCTGGAGGTTTTTTCATGTGGCCTTTTGTTGACACAGATTCTTCTGCAGCGAATCACCTGGCCACAAGCAGATGAAGATGATGATGACGACTGCTCACCAGACTTCAAGTGCCGCTTATTGGGCTATCTCCAAGAGTTCATCACTGGAGGTGACACTAAAAAATATTTGTATTCCATAATATTTATGGAAATAAAACACCAACTGAACTGCAAAATCTAGTAAAATTCTGGACAGGCTGGGAGGTCTTGCCAACAAGTCTGTAGAGGTAGTATTTGGAAACTACATCACCGCCTCAACCTGCTTTGAGATTCTGCGCATTCCATCTCACTACAAGGACTACACTTTATTCAAGAGAGACTTGCTTGTTTCCATTTCTTCGTGCCACACAGGATTTGGTCTAGTATGAACGTAGTATGACGTTTTATAATGCTGTTTGCTGTTCCACTGTGTTTCCATAGTTCAATGTTTTACATTGGTTTAGTTCAGAGTTCAGTGCCCCACATAATCGCTTCTTAATTTTAAGCTACTGGTCTTGACCTGGCATAAACCAAGAACAAGTATTGAATCAGTTCTCGGATTATCAAACATTTTGGGGTTTATTAGGATTGGTGCTTTGTTGGCCACTTTGCCACTGATCAACATTAGTACTGTTCTCTGTAGCTGTTTTCAGACAGTAGTACACTTTACACTAATTTATCTTGCACTACAGTTAAATATTTTATTTTATTCTAACCTTTGAGATTTGGCCATTTAACTGATATTAATGTGCAATCTTTGGGATATGTGAAATGCTATAGTTTATCTGGAGTAGACTATTATTTTAAACATTTTATTTGAAAATGTACCGGATTCAAATCTTGTACCACTTTTACCAAATTAAAAAAAACAGATGTCAGTTAATTCTTTTTATTTCACAAAGATGGCATATGTTCACAAAACTGAACAGCAGCTATGTAAATGTCACAGCCAAAGGACGGTGATGCAGCAATTGGGTCAACGGTCTCTTTTAAAGCTGTTAGATGTTCATCAATCAGAGGGCATGGGATCTCTGGGACAACAATGCCTGAGTGTTGATCATGAGGAAGCCCACTATCTTCCCAGTCAATGTGGGGAAAGACCAGATCCTACAAAATATAATCAGACATCCTAACTGATAAGTTTGGAGAGAAAAATATATTTAATATGTACCTCTGGTCCATGGATTGGGTGGTGTGCACGACATAGTTGATTTGGACTCATGTTTCCTTCGGTCCGCAATAGTTGATTATCCCACCCACATCGAAATGTGTCTAGATCCTCCTGTAGTCGTGGCAGAAACACATAGTGGCAACAGAAGAGGTGTGTAAAACTGTCGGTGCTGAGAAAGCCTTCTTCTTCAAGGTAGTGGAGAACATTGTAGTATATGCTTGTGACAGAAACCCACAGGTCTCTCCACAACCTCTCGATGCTTGAAAGTAAACAGACAGCATTCATTCATACATTATGTACACCAATGAAATATTTTCTGTCAAACTGCTGAAAACCGATCAGTTTCTACTTTTTTTTTTTTACTAACCGTTGGTTATGCACGCTCTTCCCAGATATGAAGCTGCTCCTTCCAGTTCCACGGACTGTGAACATGAGGCGAGCAATGTCCACGTTTTCTACTCCGTGATCACCACGAACCCTAAAATGGTTTTAGAAAACGTTGACAGATTAACATCTGTAACTACATTTGTGCATGGTGTGTCCTTTTAAGTGTTCGGAACTTTAGTGACTTTAAGCTAATTAGTTTTCACAACAAAGAGCAGAAGGCCTCCTTCAGTCTACCCTAGGGCACTGGTATCTCACCATCAGCAGGTGTGTGGAGTGAATGATGACTACAATGTCGAGATTTGAGAGGCTAGTCAAGCTTTTAAGGCACAAAATAAATGTAAGCCATCCACTGCACTGGTGTATGACTGTGAGCATGTTTGGTGATGGTTGGAGAGGCTGTAGGCACAAAATGGCTTCCTTGTCTCTGTCAGTCTGCCCCGGGGCAGCGGTGGCTATAAACTGTAGCTTACCAACACCAGTGTGTGACTGTGGAGTGAATGAACAATGCACCCTGTAAAGCGTCTTTGAGTATCTTGAAAAGCACTTTGTAAGTGGTAGGTATTTTTGTTATTATTATTATTATAATATTCTGTGTTTACCGTAGTGGAAATTCAAACTTTTCAACTGATGTTAGGAAGAAAGCCAAAGCTGTGGATGCTAGGTTATTGGAGGCTGCGCCCAGGTACATAATCTGCAGAACAATGCAATGACATTATTGTGAAATATTAGTGGTATAAAAGGTTCTTAAAATGAAAACCAACCTGGAGATCTATTCTTACCTTACGGGAAAACCCGTCAATGCCTCCAAATATGACAATGTTATAGCTGAAAAGCCAAACATACCAGCATGAGCAAAAAACACAAAATCATGAATGCACTTAAAGTGATGTGAAAAGGCAATACCGGATTAATTTATGGTTTGTATCTATGTGCATCAGGTAGTGCGGGCCTGGAACAGAGTATGTTCGCCGATTAATGCACCCCAAGTTGAGTGTGCGAGCTATGACACCATTGGTACACGGTGCATAGATGCTCTAACACGCTCATACTGCACCCTCAGCCCTCTGGTTTGCAGAAGTGCCTTCACCATTCGGTATCCAGAGTGAGGCTGCCTGGATATTATTTCCCTCACACACTGGTCCAACTCGTCATCAGGCATGGTGCTATACAGCATTCTCACTGAAAGTATAGTGTACTTACGGAGATTCCCAAGAGTTTGGCTATGGATGGCACAGACAGGTTAAGTTCAAGCAGCAGCAAAGATGATCTGGGGACACTACCATTCTTTGACGGCCTGCTGGTCCATGTTCAAACTGGACAATTCTAGTAGGGTCTTTGTTTCTGTCCTTTTCACAGTTTATAAGGCTGTGTAATTCTGTCAGTGCATTTAAAATTTCTGGGCAAATGGTTACCTGAGTGAACAGAGCATTTAACAGAACAAATTCCTGTGGGCAAGTGAAGTCTAAGAAGTCTAAATCCAAAGGCATACGTCCCAGAATAAGCTCAAATCGAGAACGGAGTCTCCCTAAAATTTGATCCAAAGGGTCCTATGGCAGAGAAAACAAATAATTAAATTATAAACATTTAACTTTAACCACAAAAGTACGTTTCTTCAGATGATTTACATATTCCTGCCATGTTTGTTGTAGGTTATTACCATGGTCATCCTCCATAGCTGCTATTGTCCCTTAGTGGTTAGGAAGATTTGGAAATAGCCATTTTGTATCTTTTAACATATAAAAGCGAACTGCTATCAGCGTTTTTATTTTATTTTAGTCAATATTGAGCAGTTTTGAGCAAAAATGTGTTTAGGGAACTCTGCACTAAAACCTGCCCGAGGACAAGCGCCTGTCCTCGGGTAAAAGATCGACCAGAGTGGGCCTCCGGTCCTGGTTCTCAAAAAAAAAATTAAGCTAGGAAGATTTGGAAATAGTCAAAAGACTCCCTGCGTTGAATAGAGGCCCCCTGCCCTGAAAGGTGCCTCATTTTAGGGCTTTTTAACCCGTTTTGAACGCTTTTGAATCTCAGAGTTTATTTTTATTTTTTCTAAGTGTCTAGCCCTGGGAGAAAATATTCATATAAACTTCTATTTCAAAGCTAGGAAGATTTGGAAATAGCCATTTTGTAGCTTTTAAAGTATAAAAGCGAACTGCTAACAGCGTTTTTTGATTTAAGTCATTTTTGAGCAGTTTTGGGCAAAAAAGTGATCCCTTGTATACAATGTAACAAAATAGTGTGTTCCTGTACAGTGGAATTTTGCAACGGGACTTAGTGCTAAAGACTCAGGGTGACCTACAGGGTGCAGTCATATAGTTTGTAAAACTATTGGATCTTTAATTAGTATGCCTACATTCATTATGTGTCTTATGAATACAATGCAACTGGTTTATCCCAGATCGGACTTATTCAATGATATAGATAGTGTGTTTGTGTACAGGGTGTTTTGAACGTTTTCTTTTAAATTATTCTGATAAAAACTATTTAGCTGGGCCGTACGTGAACATACTACACAAAATACATTGAAATAATGGGCAACTTGGACTTGTTCAGAAAGGTCCGTTGTGGTCCAAATTCGAACTGGGAGCTCAGGGGGGCCCCTGGTATGCCGTATCCACAGGGCAAGTCTCCCGGAGCAATTTTGGGCCAAATGTCAAAATTGGCCAGAGGGGGCGCTACCGCGCGCATCCACATGTGGCACATGATCATCTGACCGCTTCTGGGTCCATTCTGAAAAAATAGTGGGGAAGTGGACAAATAGTGGGTTCATGGGAGGTGGGCGTGGCTTAGGAGTGGTCAGCTGTGGTCACCTGGTGAGGAATCACAAAGTGTCCGCCGCCTTGCTTATCGAATGGGGTGAGAATCCCATTGAAATAAGCCTGGAGAGGGACTTGCCATCACGCCACACTGTGGACGTTTCCATTATTGCAAGTCTGTGTCCCGAAAGTTTGGGGCCCCTCTTATCGGCCCCTGGAGGGGTCAGGGCCTAAAATGAGTTACCGCGCGTACCAGCGGTCCCGAGGGGTCGGATCTGGCGCGTCGCCTGACTCCCGAGAAATTTCTGGGGTCCGGCGCGCACGTCCCAAAAAGCCTGTCCAGGAGGCCGTCCGGTATAGGCCAAACGGACCCTTTTTAGAGTTTGGGACTTTCTAGGAAGCGGACTGTCCGTAGGGAGAAACAGGATCCGAGTGGTAGAGAGGAAGCAAGAGAAAGATTTTTGGCAGCCAACAACAACCAGGTTTTATCACCTTGGGCCGGGGACGTGTCTTACGCTCTCCGTAGTAGGGGCGTAACTCTGGGAAGTTAAACTAAAGTTTAAAATGTGTAAACTAAGTTTTAGAAACATTTCTTGCTTCGCGATGTGTTTGTTGTTTTTTTCATAAAACACACAAACATTCGTACAGAGAAAATGCATATGTCAGAATATTATGGGAACATTCATTACATTTCATTAAAAACCAAACGGAAACCGTAAACTGGGGTAAGGAGCCATTCTGCCTGGTTAACGCTCCGTGTCCTGGAAAGAACAGTATAAACAACACAATATCTTAATACATTTTCCTTTAATGGAATAAACATGAAAATGTCCTTTGACGAGTGGTCAGAGTCATTCATCCATTTGACCACTAGGGGGTAGTGTGTGATTGTACAAAGGCCAGGTTTTATTGGGGGAATCAAACGCATTCCAATGTCCTTCAGGATGGCTAAAGAACGTTCTGGTTAAAGCTGAATCAACAACTTTATCTCCAAGAATTTGCGGTTATTTGACATGGCCCCCATGTTCTGTCCTTGTCATGAGTCACCTTTGACCTGGTGACTGGTAGAGCCAGGTTCCACTTCTTATGAAAGCAAAAACAAAGTCATTAATAACATTTTCTGTCCTTAACAAAACACTTTGGCCGTCTTTTTATCTAAAAGAAAACAGTGTTAACCAAGTCTTCCCCAGGCTTTTCCCCAGGATACTGAAGGCCTCTGGCAATGATGAAAGCGACAAGAAAGTTAATCCGTGGGGAATTCGAAGACTGATCTGCTACACATGCATTTTATTGTTTACTTAATTTTACAGCATATTTTTTCATTGTGTTTTATTTTTTATTGTGTTTTATGTTTTTAAATGTTTTTTTTTTTATGTCTGTCTTTGTTAAATAGTTGACATTGCACTTTTGAGCTTTTGCACATTTTTCCAATGTGGTAAAATATACTGAATCTGAAGCCATATTTTTTTTTTGATTAGTGATGGTAAAATGCCCAATATTGTGCTGTTTTGACTTAATAATTTGTATATGTACACATATATCACTTAAACTATTCAATACATCCTTTGTACTTAAGTATTCATGAGAAAATAAAAAATATTTTTTTAAAAATAATAAATTGCTTGATATATTATGCATTCTGCTTTTGTGTTTTCACATTTGCATTTTTCACAATGCATCCACATGCTGTTTCTTTTCGTAGACGCACTCCTCTCTCCTTCTCCTCTCCCTCTGTCCTGTTCAGTGTACCTGTGTATGAGCACACCCCTGCCCCTCTCTGCAGGGTGGTGTAAGTCCCGCCTCTTTCTCCAGGGGTGTATGATCGATGTCTGTCCTCACATGGTTTGGTTACACAGCAGCACGTGACACTCAGTTAGGCCAGGATAGTGTGAAAACTGTGAAAACTCTCCTCATCCAACGTTTGCTCAAACACAACATTAAAAGTAGACAGCAGTCCATATCTGACACCTCTCAGTCTGTCTCGCTAAATCTCTCTCAGACTCCTGGTTCCACCAAAGTGTCAAGGAATCAATACACAAAACAGTGTAGAGACAATCAGATTTCTCTGGAGAACAACCTTCAACCAGTTTGTGAATTAAATAATTCAGTCAGACTCAACTTAAGTTTTTACATGCATGGGGAGAATCAGCATGTGGGGCATTGACTGCTCGTTCCACCTCTGTAGTGCTCAGTCTACAGAATCTCCAACTGGCCACCTGAATTCTCCCTGGTTTTATTGAAACATAAACACAGTCTGCCTCCCCCCAACCACGCAGGGCAGAGTTTGGCAGTTAGTTACAAAAACCAGTACGTAAGTGTTATCTTGCTGCACCTAACCTAAACACAGGAACTGTAAGTTAAGATAAACACTTGGGCTTGACATGTCTGGCTGAGTGCAGCTACATGACAGTTAATTGCACACATACAATATTAATGACCCTTTCTTAGCAAAGGCTTGTTGGCCTTTTTTGGTCATATACAATTTGACAACTTTTACTTACTGCAAAGTTCTAACATACTGCAAAGTTCTAACAGAAAGCCAACCACGGCAGCTCAAAGGCGCACACACGACTCTGCATGGTGCTGGTCCCAGCTCCCGCTTTGGCTGGAGACTAAGCCCTCTACAGCAACAGATTGTTTGCTGTAGTCTAGAGGCTCACTCTCTTACAAACCTGTCTATATTCTCTCTTTTCTTCTTATAAACAATTTTTGCAAAAGGGCAACAAAAGTATCGGACTCAGCAGGTGCCCCCCAGCTTCCCCTGAGGCTGGATCGTATCGTATTGACTGTGGGTCTGGGGCTCGGTCTGGGAGTCGGTCTTGGGACGATTGAGCGCTCCAGTCCGGCTTTATTTCTCCAGTGCTTTTGCTTATTGCTTAACGTATTATCATTATTATTTTTTCCTTAAAATGAGAGTTATGAAAACATGTATTAAAAGTTACACATTGAGCATGTAGCTACTTTCTTCAAGTATATAAGCCTCAGATGTGGTTCAGTTGTCAACAAAAAACATTCATTCATTTTTGAGTATTTATTTGTCATTTCCTGCTCAAGGAATGGTCTCCTTTGTCATGTTTTATTCCTCCAAGCCGTAAACTCCGTGGGCAACTACTAAACTTCACAATCTATGTACTTTAAGTATGGCGGCGTGTTCAGACGCAGCGGCTACTCCGGGTCCTAAAGACGGTGTTTTTTTGTCTTTTAATGTTGTCTGTTCGTCTCCAAACAATGTCAACTCAAGTACATAATGTATGATCGCCAAAGCCTTTTGGACATCTGCAACGCATTCACACTCCGACACCAACTCTCGCCGGCGGCCACTGAGAATCTACGAGGCCTTTGTTTACTGTTGGAGCCGGACCTCGAGACCGCGGCCTCGTCTACTGACGCTACCCGCACAAGGAGGCGTCGTAAGCGGTGTGAGAGAGGACGGAAGCCCGGTAAGCGCGGAGGTATACAAGCTAGGCTAAGGACTAACCCCACAAGACCGGCTCTTCCAACACTTATGCTTTCAAACGTTCGCTCTCTGGAAAACAAGCTGGACCTAATTCAACTCAACCGGTCTACACAGTATGAGGCAAGGGATTGCTGTGTGTTTGTTCTCACACAAACGTGGCTAAACAACAACATCCCGGACTCCGCCATTCAGCTACACGGGCTAACCTGCTGCCGAGCGGACATCACTGTCTGGTAAGATTTGAGGGGGCGGCTTGTGTGTGTACGTCAACAAAGAATGGTGTAACAATACTGCAGTAGTTTTAAAACACTGTACACCGCTGGTGGAGTATATGGTTGTGAAGTGTCGGCCGTTCTATCTGCCGCGGGAGTTCACGGCCATTGTTATCGTCGCGGTTTACATTCCCCCGTGTGCAAACGCTAAGGATGCGCTACGTGAACTGTACAGTGCCATCAGTGACCAACAAACAAATAACCCCGACGGCCTTGTTATCATAGCCGGTGACTTCAACCATGCAAACTTAAAGACAGTCTTGCCAAAGTTCTACCAACATGTGAGCTTTGCAATAAGGGAAAACAACACCCTGGACTGTGTTTACACAACAGTGAAGAACGCATACAAGGCTGAACCCCGCCCTCATCTCGGGTACTCGGATCACATTTCCATTATGTTAATTCCAGCATACAGACCACGTCTGAAACTCGCCAAACTGGTTCAGAAACTCATCACAATTTGGCCACAGGAGGCTACCTCAACTTTACAGGACTGTTTTCAGTCTGGAACATGTTTAAAGAGGCGGCCACCTACAACAACCACACAGACCTGCAGGAGTACACTGAAACTGTGACTGCTTACATCACAAAGTGCATTGATGATGTCAAAGTAAGCAAGATCATCACCACACGTACAAACCAGAAGCCGTGGTTGACAGCAGAGGTTTGTGGGCTGCTAAAGACCAGAGATGAAACATTCAGATCAGGAGATAAAGCAGCCCTCAAAACAGAAAGAGCCAACCTGTCCTGTGGCATCAAAAATGCAAAACGGTCATATGCCCAAAAAATCAACAATCACTTCACAGACAGCAGGGACACACGGAGCCTGTGGCAAGCCATTCAAACCATCACTGGCCTGTGAGAATGATACATCCCTCCCAGATGCACTCAACCACTTTTATTCACGGTTTGAAATGCAGAATGATACACCTGCACAAAAACTACCCACACCTCTCAACGACCAGCCGCTCTGTCTGTCTCCAGCCAACGTAAGGAAGACCCTATCTAGGATCAACCCATGCAAGGCTGCGGGTCCCGACAACATACCTGGCCGTGAACTGAGAGATTGTGCTGCACAGCTGACAGATGTCCTAACAGATATCTTCAACACGTCGCTGAGCCAGGCAGTCGTTCCCACATGTTTCAAATCCACAACAATCATACCGGTACCGAAGAAATCACCCGTGTCCTGTCTAAATGACTACCGTCCCATAGCACTGACTCTAATGAAGTGCTTTGAGAGATTAGTCATGCATAATATCAAAACCGGACTCCCCAACACACTCGATCCACTCCAGTTTGCATATCGTCCAAATAGCTCTTCGGATGATGCAATTTCCTCCACCCTTCACCTGGCTCTTACCCACCTAGAAAACAAAGACTCCTATGTCAGAATGCTGTTTTTGACTTCAGCATTCAATACAATAAGCCCACAACAGCTCATCAACAAACTAAACCTGCTTGGCCTTAACAACTCCCTCTGTAATTGGATTCTGGACTTTCTAACCGGAAGACCTCAGTCAGTCCGTGTCGGCCACAACACCTCGAGCACTACCACACTGAGTACAGGTGCCCCACAGGGCTGTGTGCTCAGCCCGCTGATCTTCACGCTGCTGACCCACAACTGCACTGCCAAGTTCAGCTCCAACCACATCATCAAGTTTGCTGATGACACAACGGTGGTAGGTCTCATCAGAAACAATGATGAAATGCACTACAGAGAGGAAGTAGCACAGCTGGCTCTATGGTGTGGCTCTAACAACCTGTCCCTCAATGTGGGGAAGACAAAGGAGGTTGTGATGGACTTCAGGAGAAACTCTGTTGACCACCCCTCACTGACCATCGACAGCTCGGCCGTGAAGAGAGTCAGCAGCATTAAATTTCTGGGGGTGCACATCACAGAGGATCTCACCTGGACCACCAACAACACGTCTCTCTCCAAGAGGGCACAACAGCGCCTACACTTCCTCTGCCGGCTGAAAAGAGCAAGTCTCTCTCCACCTATCCTCACCACCTTCTACAATGGCACCATTGAGAGCGTGCTGACCAGCTGCATCACTGTCTGGTACGGGAACTGCAGTGCAGCAGACCGCAAGACCCTACAGCGGACAGTGAACACAGCTGTAAGAATCATTGGTGCCTCTCTCCCCTCCATCCTGGACATTTTCCTTGCACGATGCTCCAGCAAAACCATCAGCATCGTGAAGGACCCCACTCATCCCTCCCATAGTCTCTTCCAGCTCCTTCCATTAGGAAGACGGTTCAGGAGCATCAGAGCCCGCTCCACCAGACTGCTCAACAGCTTTTTCCCTCAGGCTGTGAAAGTCCTGAACTCAAACCCCCTAGCCCCTCTCTGAGACCACATTCAAGACCCCCACACTCCTATGTGCACTAGTCACTTTCACACACTGCTGTGTGTACACAATCCCACAGACAGACTAGATACTCTATGCGTTTACATGCTCACACACTATAAATAACCCTGCACTGTCCCCAAGCCAGCTGCTAGACTCAGAATGTTCTCTTGCACATGTACAGTTCTATGTGAAGCATCTGTATAGTTTTGTATTTTTATTTTTATTTTTATCTTTAGTCTGTATAGGGTAGGTTAGTCATGTATAGGTTTATAGTGTCTTACGTCATGGTTGTATGTTTGTACTTATGTAGCACCATGGTCCTGTGAGGCACGACATTTCGTTCCACTGTATGTACACACATGTAGTGGAATGACAATAAAGCTTAACTCAACTCAACTCAATTCCAGCTGAACAGTGAATATTTAGGGGCTTTTCATTCAAATCACACACGTTTCAGTCCTTTGGATTTATCTACAGGCAGTTGTACGTACACCAGGATTGCCCTGTTTCAGAAATCCCACGCGCACTCTGTCGCACGGCCACTTTTACGCACAGATCTGCACCTGGTTTTACGCAACTTTGATAAATGAGGGCCATTGGGTGGAGAGGCCATGAATGCTTTGTTATACTTATCTGTGAAGGTTCTCAGTCATCCAGGACATCCTGAAAAAAAGGTTGAAGTAAAAGCATCTGGACTCGGTTTTCAAGGTGAAGACGTTTGTCTCTATTTCCAAGAGACTTTATCAATTCTGAGATCAACTGTAAGAGAGCTGAGTTTTATCTCTAGAGGGAGGAGTTTCCCCTGAAACCAAACCTGATGGACCAGGCTGTTCTGGTCTCATAGTCGTTGGCTCTGAAAGGTGACTCCTGATGTGAGAGTCGTAAAGGCTCAGGAGAGTAGTTAGTGCCACTGCTCCATTCAGGTGCTGTGTTTGTTGTTCTAGGGTGCTACTCCTTTGTTTTAGGTTGAAAACTGAGTCCAGATTCTTTTACTTCAACCTTTTTTCATTGTTATACTTAGTAGTGCACACTACAGCAAAAGCAGCATTACATTTCAAATAATTTAAAAGAATTACAGAGGACGATTTTAATGTTACATTTTTCTGTACAATCTAAAACTGCCTTAAAAGTGTAGTTTGTAACTTTTACAAACCCAAGGAGAGAGAGTGTAGGGGCATGGAGATTTTAAATGATCACAGCTTCTGTAAGAGAATGAGAGGATGGGCCAGTACCATCGTAACTTGTCAGCTAATTTAGCTAACTGAGGTAAGATCTTTTAAAACAATTCCATAGCTGTTACTTTCACATTTCAGCAGAGGACTCCGGTAAGACAAGAGGTGGTGGATTGTGCATTTATGTCAACAAAGCTTGGTGTACGAACACTGTCATTGTTGGGAGACACTGCTCAGCTAACCTAGAGTTTCTCATGGTTAAATGCAGACCTTTTTATCTGCCACGGGAGTTCACTTCCACCATAATAACCGCAGTCTATATTCCACCGGATGCTAATGCCAAGCTTGCTTTGAACGAACTTCATGCAGCCATTAGTAAACAACAGACTGCTCACCCAGAGGCTGCTTTTATTGTCGCAGGTGATTTTAATCACTGCAAATTAAAGACAGTGCTCCCCAAATTCCACCAGCATGTTTCCTGCCACACCAGAGGAGACAAAACTTTGGATCATGTATACACAAACATTAATGGAGCTTACATCGCGACCCCCCTCCCCCACCTCGGACAGTCTGATCACCTTTCTTTGTTTCTCACCCCTAAGTATTCACCCCTCATCAATCGTGTGAAGCCATCAGTGAAGACCATCAAAGTGTGGCCAACTGGAGCAGACTCTTTACTTCAGGACAGGTTTCAACACACTGACTGGAGTATGTTTGCTTCTCAGGCTGCCTGTGGCTCTCACACGGACATTGATATCTACACCTCCTCTGTACTGGATCACATCAACTTCACCATTGACAGTGTTACAACAGAAAAACAGATAACAACATACCCTAATTAGAAGCCATGGATGAACAAGGAGGTGCGACTTCTGCTGAAAGCCCGCAACACTGCCTTCAGGTCAGATGACGCTCAGGCCTACAGTAAATCCAGGGCTAACCTGAAAAGGGGCATCAAAAAGGCCAAGTACCGCTACAAGCTGAAGGTAGAGGAACATCTTTCTAACTCTGACCCCCGACGCATGTGGCAGGGCATCCAGGTCATCAGTGACTACAAGTCAGGCAACTCCACTCCAACGGTCACAGACGTCTCCTTCCTGAACGAGCTAAATGACTTTTATGCTCGCTTCAATAGCGACAGCAAGGAGACGGCCACCAAAATCTCACCCTCAGCAGACCACCAACCTCTCACACTCACCTCCACAGATGTCCACACTGCACTGAGCCGGATCAACGCACGCAAGGCTGCAGGCCCGGATGGCATTCCTGGACGTGTGCTTAGGGCATGTGCCGAGCAGCTTGCAGGGGTCTTCACAGACATTTTCAACCTGTCCCTCACCCAAGCAACTGTGCCAACATGTTTTAAGTCCACATCCATTGTGCCAGTACCAAAAACTCCTCCCCAATGTGCCTGAATGACTATCGCCCCGTAGCACTCACTCGTATCATTATGAAGTGCTTCGAGCGACTGGTCCTAGCACACCTCAAAGACTGCATCCCACCCACACTGGACCCACACCAATTTGCCTACTGCAGAAATAGGAGCACAGAGGATGCAGTATACACAGTGCTGCACTCTGCACTCACACACTTGGACAATAACAACACATATGTTAGGATGTTGTTTGTTGACTTCAGTTCAGCATTTAACACCGTCATTCCCTCCAAGCTGACCACAAATCTTGGAGACCTGGACATTAACACCTCCCTCTGCAACTGGATTATGGACTTTCTGACCAACAGGCCTCAGCATGTTCGGTCAGGCTACACCCACTCCACCACCATCACACTCAACACTGGCGTACCACAGGGCTGTGTGCTGAGCCCATTCCTTTACTCCCTTTACACCTACGACTGCAAGCCTGTGCATGGATCCAACTCCATCATTAAGTTTGCAGACGACACCACGGTGATTGGCCTCATCACAGACAACGATGAGACTGCCTACAGGGAAGAGGTACAGCACCTGGCCACATGGTGCGCTGACAATAACCTGCTCCTCAACACCACTAAGACAAAGGAGCTCATTGTGGACTTCAGGAAGAAAAAAGGAGGCACGCATGACCATCCACATTAATGGTATGGTTGTTGAACGTGTCTCCAGCTTCAAGTTCCTGGGAATCACCATCTCGGAGGAACTGTCCTGGACCACAAACACCTCCAGCCTGGTCAAGAAGGCTCACCAGCGCCTCTTCTTCCTCTCCACACTGAAGAAGAACCAGCTGTCTTCAGCCATCCTGGTGAACTTCTACCGGTGTGCGATCGAGAGCATCCTGACCAGTTGCATCACAGTCTGGTATGGAAACTGCTCAGTGGCTGACCGCAAAGCACTGCAGAGGGTGGTGAAAACTGCCCAGCGCATCACAGGGACACCACTTCCTGCTATTGAGGACATCCAGAGGAAACGCTGTCTACGTCGAGCTCGCAGCATTCTTAAGGACTCCTCTCACCCTGACCATAGACTGTTGAACCTCCTGCCCTCCGGGAGGCGCTTCAGGAGCCTCCGGACAAGGACCACAAGATTCAGGAACAGCTTTTTCCCTACAGCTGTCTCCTTACTGAACTCTGCCCTCTGACACCACCACACACACAGACTCCTCCCCCACATCACTGATTTATTTATTATTTACAACAAGCAAACAGAAAACTTGTTATTACTTGCACTACATCCATTCGCACACTGTAATATTTTCTATGCACTGTACTGTCCATTGCACTAGTGTAAATTATGTTCATATGTTCATAGTTCTGCCTATAGTGTACATACACTTTTACATAATCCATCTGTATAGTATGTTCATAGTACACCTACCTGTATATCATGCTTATAGTATTTAAAATCTGTCAATTATGTCCATAATACTTATCTGTATAGTTATTGTACATATTATAGACCTTGTATATTCTGTACTTACTGCTTATTGCACTTCTGGTTAGATGCTAACTGCATTTCGTTGCCTTGTACCTTACATGTGCAGTGACAATAAAGTTGAATCTAATCTAATCTAATTACTTACCCCCTGCTTTTTCCATCCTGTACATCTGTTGAGGCCTTCATCACGCCATCGGCCCAGGCCTAGGCCCGTGTTGACCTGTGCCGTTTGGCCTGTCGCTTCTCTGCTGAAGCTAACCTGTAGTCAAGCAGAGAGAATCCAAAAATTTAGCAAGGCAGTTAGATTGGTTCATTCAGGTTTACTATATTAGGCACTCTTATCTTTAGGATATACATGTTACAACTGAATCTTGTATTTAAGCCTTATAACGCCAAAATACAGTCTTCCTTCGACCGGCGGGTGGGTGGTTCGATCACCGCACGAAACCTCCCAAAACATCATAACATCCAGCTCTCCCCCACATACTGTCATTGTGTCCTTGGGCAAGACACTTAACCTACACTGCCTCCAGTGGTGTTCCAGCTGTAACACTGGTAAATAGCTTAATGTATGTAAAGCGCTATATAAAAAATGAAAAAAATAAATAAAAATAAAAAGGGACACATAGATACATACTAACATCTAACACCTCTAACATCATACAATGCATAGAAGACAACATCTGAAATAACACTCATTACCCAAACTTAACTACCAAAAGAAAAGGAGCATCAACACTGAGTTGTCTGGCAGC